>CM064492.1:45579833-45725302 GCA_032716605.1 Paralithodes platypus | reverse complement strand
GGAAAGAGGAAGAGGAGGATGTGGATGAAGAGGATGGAGAAAGAGAAGGAGGAGGATGTGGATGAAGAAGAGGTAGGAAGAGGAGGAGGAGGATGTGGATGAAGAGGATGGAGTATGAGGAGGAGGATGTGGATGAAGAGGATGGAGTAAGAGGAGGAGGAGGATGTGGATGAAGAGGATGGAGTAAGAGGAGGAGGAGGATGTGGATGAAGAGGATGGAGTAAGAGGAGGAGGAGGATGTGGATGAAGAAGAGGGAGTAAGAGGAGGAGGAGGATGTGGATGAAGAGGATGGAGAAAGAGGAGGAGGATAATTATGAATGAAGAGGGGGATATGTAAGAGGTGAAGTATAAACAATATATGACGGAGAATATGAATGATAAAACTAAAAGGAAGGAAACTAAGGTAGAAGAAGAAAGAAACACAAAGACTGAAAAGAAGGAAACGAGGTAATATATGCAGAACAAGAACAATAAGACTAACAACAGAGGAAGAAAAAGAATAGTAGGAAGAGGAAGAGGAGGAGGTAAAGAAGGAGGAGGAAGGATAAGTAAGCCATAAAGGAGGAGTGGGTTATGGGAGGAGAGGAAAACAAACAGGTAAATATCACAAATAAAAGAAAAAACAATATGAAACAAGAAGCCAAGTTTGAACCCACACATCACCCGTCGTCTTACAGTGTTTTTACCCTTAGTTCTGGGAGTTCTTGGGGGAGGAGGAGGAGAAAGAAAAGAGGAAGAGAGGGATAGAGGGAAACACGATATGGAGGAGGAGGGTAACGACAACAAATAGGAGGCTGAAGAGGAGAGTGAAGAAGAAGATATGGAGACAGACAAAAAGGGGAAATACAAGGAACTTACAAACTGCAAAAGACTTATTGGGCCTTACGACCAATTATCTTATAGTTGGAACTCTGAAATTCACGTTCACGTTCACTTCAGATGCTCAAGTCGATAACTCAATTGCAATTCCCTAACAAGTTGAAAAAGTCACACACACACACACACACTAAATTTAAAAACTACTAGGTAGAGAAAAGGATAGGAAAGCAGAAGGCTCCTCCCCACCCACCACTCCCTTCAGCTTACGCTAGCGTGGAAGTAGTTGGGGAGAGATACCATAGGGTATGGAAAAACAAACATGGCATTTCGAATAGGATAGAATGAAAAGAGGAATAGGAGGATGAAGAGGAAAAAGAAGAAGAAGAGGTGGAGGAAGAGGACGAAAAGGAGAAATAGGAGGATGGAGAGGAGAGGGAAGAAGAAGAAGAGGTGGAGGAAGAAGACGGACAGGAGGATGAAGAGGAAAATGAGGAGGAAGAAGAAAAGGAGGTGCCAAGGTCACGATGACATTATTGATTCAAGTGTCCTCTATCCTCCCCCTCGACTCCCCCCCCCCCCGATTCTCTCTCTCTCTCCAGATTCAGAGTACCTACATGTAATTACAGGGGCGCACACAGAGATACAGGGTGTCTCACAGTAGATGCAACCCATTAACATTATAATAATTTATTACTCAGTCAAGAACCTCCACAAAAGATTACATTTACTTACATTATATTATAAAACATTATATATATAAAACATTATATATACATTATATTATAAAAATTAATAAAACTAAAGATTTGAGGTCTCTAGCTCAAAGGATATATCCATTAGAGCACATGTTCCAAATGACTACTGTTGCGCTGCAGACACACTTGAAGCCAACGAGCAAAGTTGTCAATCACCAAAATGGTCCGATTATGCCGTTTTGAGATGGCCACCCAGGCTGTACATTTCACAGAGTGCAGATTCGTGCCATCAGGAAGGAAGAGTGTGTCAGGGTGATTGACAACTTTGCTCGTCGGCTTCAAGTGTGTCTGCAGCGCAACGGTAGTCATTTGGAACATGTGCTCTAATGGATGTATCCTTTGAGCTAGAGACCTCAAATCTTTAGTTTTTTAATTGTTAAAATATCAGCTTCTAGAAAATTTACTATTTTTTTGATTTTCTTGTCTGAGTAATAAATTGTTATAATGTTAATGGGTTGCATCCATTTTGAGACACCCTGTACTTGTAGTGGACGCACATGTTATAAATGGCCCCCTGTTCATGGGTATGGGTGGCGAGCGAAGCGAGCCTATCCCCGAGAAAAGTTTATAGTTTGATAAATTTTAGGTGCATTCTGAAGCTATCTGAAAGTTATATTAAGGTGGAGTAAACAAAATATTATGAATATAAAATTGTAATTTTCTTCAGCGGAAATATAATATAAACGGCTAGTTGAGTTTTATTGGTCAAACATTCTAAATTTTATTAACTTGTGCAATGTGCGTGTACAATTGCCCACAAAACTTTTATCCACTCAGTGATTTTGTGTATAAGAGGAAATTACTGTAGGTGAGATATTTGTGTATAGGAGGAAATTACTGTAGGTGAGATATTTGTGTATAAGAGGAAATTACTGTAGGTGAGATATTTGTGTATAAGAGGAAATTACTGTAGGTGAGATATTTGTGTATAAGAAATTACTGTAGGTGAGATATTTGTGTATGGGAGGAAATTACTGTAGGTGAGATATTTGTGTATAAGAGGAAATTACTGTAGGTGAGATATTTGTGTATGGGAGGAAATTACTGTAGGTGAGATATTTGTGTATAGGAGGAAATTACTGTAGGTGAGATATTTGTGTATAAGAGGAAATTACTGTAGGTGAGATATTTGTGTATGGGAGGAAATTACTGTAGGTGAGATATTTGTGTATGGGAGGAAATTACTGTAGGTGAGATATTTGTGTATGGGAGGAAATTACTGTAGGTGAGATATTTGTGTATGGGAGGAAATTACTGTAGGTGAGATATTTGTGTATGGGAGGAAATTACTGTAGGTGAGATATTTGTGTATAAGAGGAAATTACTGTAGGTGAGATATTTGTGTATAAGAGGAAATTACTGTAGGTGAGATATTTGTGTATAAGAGGAAATTACTGTAGGTGAGATATTTGTGTATGGAGGAAATTACTGTAGGTGAGATATTTGTGTATAAGAGGAAATTACTGTAGGTGAGATATTTGTGTATAAGAGGAAATTACTGTAGGTGAGATATTTGTGTATGGGAGGAAATTACTGTAGGTGAGATATTTGTGTATAAGAGGAAATTACTGTAGGTGAGATATTTGTGTATAAGAGGAAATTACTGTAGGTGAGATATTTGTGTATAAGAGGAAATTACTGTAGGTGAGTGTGTATAAGAGGAAATTACTGTAGGTGAGATATTTGTGTATAGGAGGAAATTACTGTAGGTGAGATATTTGTGTATAAGAGGAAATTACTGTAGGTGAGATATTTGTGTATAAGAGGAAATTACTGTAGGTGAGATATTTGTGTATAGGAGGAAATTACTGTAGGTGAGATATTTGTGTATAAGAGGAAATTACTGTAGGTGAGATATTTGTGTATGGGAGGAAATTACTGTAGGTGAGATATTTGTGTATGGGAGGAAATTACTGTAGGTGAGATATTTGTGTATGGGAGGAAATTACTGTAGGTGAGATATTTGTGTATGGGAGGAAATTACTGTAGGTGAGATATTTGTGTATGGAGGAAATTACTGTAGGTGAGATATTTGTGTATGGGAGGAAATTACTGTAGGTGAGATATTTGTGTATGGGAGGAAATTACTGTAGGTGAGATATTTGTGTATGGGAGGAAATTACTGTAGGTGAGATATTTGTGTATAAGAGGAAATTACTGTAGGTGAGATATTTGTGTATGGGAGGAAATTACTGTAGGTGAGATATTTGTGTATGGGAGGAAATTACTGTAGGTGAGATATTTGTGTATAGGAGGAAATTACTGTAGGTGAGATATTTTGTGTATAAGAGGAAATTACTGTAGGTGAGATATTTTATATTTAGAACAATGTTTGGTCACAGTACTTTTAGTCTCCAAGTTCTCCAACTCCCCTGACCTAACCTAACTAATCTAACCTACTTTAAGTTAGGTTAGGTTAAATATAACAATATAGGACTAGTTTATATTTTAGGTGGGGGTAGGGGCGCATGGGGAGGGGGTGGGGGTAGGGGGCGCATGGGGAGGGGGTGGGTGGGGTGGTGGGGAAGATAAATAGTAATTTGCAACAATCAGCGGTATAAATTATCACTTACAAATATTGAAAACTACCAAAACAGAAAAAATAAATAGACGGAGAGTTGGGAGACCATATGTAACCTTGACCCAAAGTTTCTTCAGATATTTCATGAAAAAGGTATTGATAATAAGACTTAGTTAGTCTCCCATCACTGTAAATAAATGTGCATCCTATTTGCTTCCCTACCTTTCGGGGCCCTTATCCTATTCAACTAGCGGCGTCTGTAAAATACAGCTAAACGTAACAATGAAACTTTTATAGATTACAAAATGCAACATATTATCATAAGAAAATAAATTACTTAACCATAGATTTCCGTAGGCTTACCTCTGCCTGCCCTATACCCTCCCTCAGGCTCGTGTGTCAACAATGAACGTTTTTATAATTCGTTAATGCTTTAAATTATCAATATTATTTTTCCTGTTGTTTGGGTCTCTTATATAGTAAAATACTAAATTATATTAGTATACACTAGTAATTTATCATTCAGAAGACAAATTGTCGATAAGATATAAAATATTTAGCGTTGTATTAATATTACAGGACTCGGTAACGAAAGAAAACTATAAGTTGGGAAGGATTAACTATCCTATTTTTAGACAATACTCTGCAGATATTTATTTCGTAAATCTTAGTAAGAATTTATAAAACGGTAATGCCATTACGGTACATAATAATAAAGACTTATCCTATTCTATTAATGTCTTTAATTATGTATGAATACAGTCATCAAACTTAATAATGATATTACAGGACTGTAGTTATAGCCTATAAGAGACTTACTTGAGGAAGGGAAACATTAAATTATAGGGGACCCACACATGATTGAAGGCTTACAGTGGATGCACGTGCGTCCACCTGTGGGCGCCCAGGTGTAATTATAATTATCTATATTTGAAACTAGCACGCATACCTGCACACACTTGCTCCAGACACGGAAGTCGAGAGCGTAATTATCTTGTCTAAAATCGAGAAACCAAGACACACATACACAAACACACTCTCTCTCATCCTGCCCACCACCACCACCAGTCTGTCTCTCTCTTCAGATGCGAATTTGAAAAGAGTAATTCCAATTATCTTATAGTTGGAACTCTGGAACTCATGTTCACTTTCACTTCAGATGCTCAAGTCGAAAACTCAAATATAACTCCCTACAAGTTGAAAAAGAAACACACACTCACACACAACCTTCCCCCTTCTCTCCAAATAAACAATCTAGACAATTTAATTGAATGTCAACTATAGTCGAAATATAACACTTTCTCATACTCCTTCTTTTTCCTCTTCTTCCAATAACCGAATACTTTTGATAGACAATGATGATTTTCTTTATTATATTTTGGCTACCGTTAGTCGATTTTATTCCGCTTCGGAATGGATTAGGGAATCAGAGGGTGAAATGAGGTAATGATTACCCCTTTGATTCATGGAGGGCCTTCCAAAGCTGAGTAAAATCATCTACTGTTAGCCAGAATTTAGGAGTGAAAAAGTGTAATCGTACACTGGAAACATTATAGGCACAACAAAAGAGTAAATATAATGTCCATAACAATATATCCCTATAAAGGTATATTGGTATTTACCCTTTGGAGGATATGACGCAGCTTGACAGTTTATTCTGGCTATCATTAGACGAATTTATACAGC
This sequence comes from Paralithodes platypus, assembly GCA_032716605.1. Lineage (NCBI taxonomy): Eukaryota > Metazoa > Arthropoda > Malacostraca > Decapoda > Lithodidae > Paralithodes > Paralithodes platypus. Next base: position 45,719,520 of record CM064492.1, on the reverse strand, counting down.
TTAGGAAGGATCTGTGGGATATGTAAGGCTATAGACTATCTCAATATTAACCCTTTTACAGCCATATACTCTTCCTACTCTGGATAAAATCGTCGAATAATAGCCAGACAACAGAACCAAAATGCGTAATAGGATCTTGCAAGGGCTAACCCATCTAACATGAGGATAAAAAGGTTAATGACCATCAATATACCCGGCGTACGGTGTTCCTCCTGTTTTACTCAAAAACTGTGCTTCCGTGCTTACCCCCTGCCTAGGCAAACTCTTTTGTCTCTGTCTCTCCTCTAACGTCTTCCCTTCTTGCTGGAAGTTTGCTCTCATTCAACCTGTCCCAAAGATGGGTGGCCGCTCTCAACCCTCCAACTATCGTCCAATTGCTCTCATCTCTTGTATCTCTAAAGTTTTTGAAACTATTCTTGCTTCCAAATTTCTTAAGCATTTCTCTTCTCATAATCTGCTTTCAGATCGCCAGTAGGGCTTCCTTAAGGGTTGCTCTACAGGTGATCTTCTTTAATATCGTACTAACTCCTGGTCATCCAACTTTCAGGACTTCGGCGAGACTTTTTCTGTTGCACTAGACATATCGAATGCCTTCGATAGAGTCTGGCACAAATCTTAAATTTCCAAACTACCCTCCTTCGGTTTCTATCCCTCCATCTGTTCCTTTGTCTCTAATTTCCTTTCCGGCAGTTCCATAGCTGCGGTTGTGGAGGGCCATTGCTCACTTCCTCATCCTATCAACTCCGGTGTTCCTCAGGGTTCTGTCCTATCTCCTATTCTCTTTCTAATTTTCATAAATGATCTTCTCAACTGTACATCCAGTCCCATCCATTCATATGCAGATGACTCTACCTTACACAACTTAATTAGTTTTCCAGAACGCCCCAGCCAGCAGTCCCTCAAAAGCAAACAAGTAATGAAGCCATAAAACACTTATCTTCAGATCTAGCTACTATTTCCAATTGGGGTAGAGATAACCTTGTTGCATTTAATGCTTCCAAGACCCAATTTATCCATCTTACTACCTGTCAGGAACCTCCAGAGGACTATCCCTTATTCTTCAACAATACAAAAATAAATCCTTCATCTTCTCTCAATATTCTTGGTGTCGCTTTTTGTTCAGCTCTCACTTGGAAGGACCATATTACCAGTCTTGCTAAGGCAGTCTCCCAGAAGCTGAGTGTGCTCAACCGCCTCAAGGGGTTTATTACCCTTGCGCAACTTCTTGCTCTGTACAGGGGCACAGTGCGTACTTGTGTTGAGTATTGTTCACATGTGTGAGGAGGATCCTCTCACATTGCACTCCTAGACAAAGTAGAAAGGAAAGCCTTTCGTATCATTAACTCCCGTCCACTCACCAACTCTCTGCAATCTCTTTCTCTTCGCCGCAATGTTGCATCTCTCTCGCTATTCTATCGCTACTACAATAATCAGTGTTCCTCGGATCTTTCCCAGTGTATACCACCTCCTCTACGTAGGGTACGTAATACCCGTCTTGCAACACAATCCCACCCCTACTCTGTGCAACTCTCCAACCCAAGAGTGAAACGCTATTCTCAGACTTTCTTCTATTCAACTGCTGAGCTCGGGAACTCTCTCCCAGAATCAGTCTTTCCCTCTTCCTATGACTTAAATTGCTTCAAACTCCGTGTGTCCAGGCATTTTAGCTTGAACGTCCCTTGATTTTGGCCCTGCCACTCTTTCAAATCTGGGGGAGGTACTCGCTGCAGGCAGTTATGCTTCTCGTCTCCCTCATTCATTTAGATTTGTTTTTTATATACCTTATTCATACTCTTTGTATACACTTGATTTGTTTTATATACCTTATTCATACTCTTTGTATACACTTGATTTGTTTTATATACCTTATTCATACTCTTTGTATACACTTGATTTATACGTTATTCATACTCTTTGTATACACTTGATTTTTTTACAAAGCACACTGAAGTGTTTATTATTCCTCGAGTTTTTTAACCCTTTCAAGATTCGGTTACGCATTCTTTTCTGTTTTCTGGCTATTATTAGACGATTTTATTCAAATTACGAAGTGTATATGGAAGTCGGAGAGTTAATTGTGATAGTCTTTTCCCGTTTAACAATGTGTATCAGTTGGGTTATATAATTTCCAACACACTATTTTTAGGGCGTATAGATAATCTCAATGAACCTTTCGACTCCCAAAGATCCATCCTAATCTAAATAAATCATCTAACGGTAGCCAAAATAAAAAGAAGAAACGCATTATGCACTCTAAAAATAATGTCTTCAAATACTACAAAACTGGTACACATTATATGCTTTCCAATCGATTGCATATTCAAATTAGCACACATAAACCATTGAATATTTTTGTGCTTAGAAAGCCGGTGTCACACGAGCGCTTTTTCTTGCAATATTTTATGGCAATTGTGATCTGACAGCTTCTGGATTGAGGCTATGTGTTTATAGGAGCGCTTTTCCCGTCAAATTTCGATGAGCAAGTTTGTTTCTCGTACTATTATCATTATAACGTCAGTCTAGATGGCGATTCCTATGCATTAAATACCAAGAAATAGTACGAGAAAACACTTGCTCATCGAAAATTGACGGAAAAAGCGCTCATATGACACCGGCTTAATATAGTGTTATATATCGTATAGTCTGTTTATGATCGTTAGGCCAGAAATATTGACCACTAACGTCTGTAATAAAAGGGTAATCGAGCTAATATTTCTACCATTTGGGAAGAGTCAATCCGACAATAGGTGTGGGAAATTTGCAGCCCATTTGCTCTAGCCCTTTCTTTTAGTTAAAGAGGTTTTGGGTCAAACTCTCTGGCCTAATTGTAATGAATATACTATAATATGAGGGCACAGATTAAGGGGGTATAAGGTTTTCCTGGACCTCCTTCTCCCTCATGATTAGCTCCATTAGTTATGAAATTTTAAGATGTTTGGCCCATTAGTTTGTCGATATTAAGACCTTTCGCCCCATATATTTATCAATATATAGACCGTTCGTGCCATTTACTGTAGGTGTTGATTTTTTTCTCTCCTTTTCTCTCTTTCCCTGGCTTGTATCCATTCGGCCCCATTCAGCCAACTGTTTTAAGACGGCTATCCCCATCCAGATGTCGATATCTTCCTGGCGAGCGATAGCGAGCCATTGTAAAATGGGTCGAAAGCATTTATAATCGCCAAACTAATGGGGAGAAGGTCTTAAATTCTAAAAAAAAAAAAACAATGGGGCTAAACATGAGGGAGAAAGGGGTCCAGACAAAACTCCCTGGAGTGGAAACCTGCCCTTAAGTAACTCGTATATAATTAGCCTGCTTGATTCAATATATAATTAGCCTGCTTGATTCAATATATAATTAGCCTGCTTGATTCAATATATTGCTTGATTCAATATATAATTAGCCTGCTTGATTCAATATATAATTAGCCTGCTTGATTCAATATATAATTAGCCTGCTTGATTCAATATATAATTAGCCTGCTTGATTCAATATATAATTAGCCTGCTTGATTCAATATATAATTAGCCTGCTTGATTATACTATTAGGATGGTGAACACTAGCAGCGGTCATATATCGAAATCCATCGCCTACAACGATTTAAGGGGGGATGGGCGTATTGGAAGGGGGGATGGGCGTATTTAAGGGAAATGGGCGTATTGGTTTAAGGGGGGATGGGCGTATTTAAGGGGGGATGGGCGTATTGGTTAAGGGGGGATGGGCGTATTGGTTAAGGGGGGATGGGCGTATTGGTTTAAGGGGGGATGGGCGTATTGGTTTAAGGGGGGATGGGCGTATTGGTTTAAGGGGGGATGGGCGTATTGGTTTAAGGGGGGATGGGTGTATTGGTTTAAGGGGGGATGGGCGTATTGGTTTAAGGGGGGATGGGCGTATTGGTTTAAGGGGATGGGCGTATTGGTTTAAGGGGGGATGGGCGTATTAAGGGGGGATGGTGTATTGGTTTAAGGGGGGATGGGCGTATTGGTTTAAGGGGGGATAGGCGTATTGGTTTAAGGGGGGATGGGCGTTTTGATTTGTTTATTTATGTATATTTCTATTATTTTTTGTTTTTAGTTTCCTCCCTAGACCCCCATCAAGCTTAAACAAACATTCGCCCAAGACCCTCCTTCAAGATATATTTGTAAATTTTTCGATAAAAAAATGTCCCGGTCCTCTTAAATTACAGGCTCGCTATCGCTCGCCAGGAAAAAATCGACACGTAAATGACACGAAAAGTCTTAATATTGACAAAGAAATGGGGTAAAAGGTCTTAGAATCGCCAAACTAATGGGCCGAAGGTTTTATCATTTTGAAAACTAATGGGGGAGAAGGGGCGCCAGAAAAACGACCCATCTCCCCTTAAGAATAAATAAATAACTAGGTTTAACACAATCTGGTCCGACCTTTTGTGAGTTATTATGATATTTGATTTAATATTGAGGATTTTGCTTGCTTTCACCATTTTCGAGCAATGTATTTTAATTTGTCCGCTAGGCAAATATAAACGCCTTCCTTGCTTTCTTTCAAACTAAAATATGCTCCCCAGACCTTCTTCAATCTATATTAACCCTTTCACGAGCGTGTGGATGCAAAGGTTGCCGATTAGCAATCAGAAATAGAGTTCTCTCAATCTTATGATTACCTCTCCAAAATTAGTTTTCTGCCCACAGTTAACTCGAAGACAACTGCAGAGGTTGAAGTAAATAAACTAAAGGTTTCTAAACACCCCTGATAGTCACAACGTCTTTAAAGTATCCCAGAATAGGCTCAAATCGCGTCCTGTGTATAGAAAGGGTTAAGTTAATTGGTGTGTTGATGATGAATGTATTCAGGTTCAGGAGTAATTCCTCGAGCGGCCTTCCCTTGTGGCTAAGTGCCCCATCAATTACCCCTTTCATTCGTGTAATCATTAGACTATTATACTGCAGTTGGGTATATATACAGGCTTAGACTATTATACTGCAGTTGGGTATATATACAGGCTTAGACTATTATACTGCAGTTGGGTATATATACAGGCTTAGACTATTATACTGCAGTTGGGTATATATACAGGCTTAGACTATTATACTGCAGTTGGGTTATATACAGGCTTAGACTATTATACTGCAGTTGGGTATATATACAGGCTTAGACTATTATACTGCAGTTGGGTATATATACAGGCTTAGACTATTATACTGCAGTTGGGTATATATACAGGCTTAGACTATTATACTGCAGTTGGGTATATATACAGGCTTAGACTATTATACTGCAGTTGGGTATATATACAGGCTTAGATAAATATGCAGTATTCGAGAATGCATAATATATCGTAGGTTTCTGCATAATCCTTTAGCTGCCTTGATAGCATAATGGTTAGTGCTCGGAATTTTGGTGTGAGTATCATAGGTTCGAATCCATGGAGTACCACATGTATTCATTGTTTCATTAATTTAATTAATTAGGTTTAATTTTAGGGTAATTGGTGAGTTGGTGATGATATGAGTTTATACATTTTTCAATAGAAAAATTTCCCGACCGAAGACCAAATTCTTCTAACTTACAGGCTTGCTATCGCTTGCCCAGAAAAATCTCGACACCTGAACGGGGTGAAGCGTCATACTGTATTATCGCCAAACTAATGGTGCGAAACAACCCACCAATCAACTTGCAAATTTATCTATTGAAATTAATTAATTCAATTATATTAATGAATATATGTGGTACTCCCAGGATTCGAACCTAGGATACTCACACCGAAATCCAGAGCACTAACCATTACGCTACCAAGACAGTTTAAGGCTAAGCATAAGCTCACGACAATATATGTTCTAGAATACTGGATATTAATCTAAACATGCACTGCACTATGAAAGCTCAATGATCACATGATTTACAAGAACATAAATAGATGTCAATAAGATTATTATCCATCAACAGCTCACATAAGTTGGTCATTTCTGATAAATATCGATGTCTACAGCTCTAACTTCCTTAAGCCCGGAACTCGACAGTAGTCGTAATGTTACCTTCACTTTCATAAAAACGAATATATATATAAATTAGTGTTATGCCAGGGTTTTTACATGGTTTTAATTGGTGTTTGGTAGGTTCTACTTGACTGGAGAAGTTAAAATCACACAACACATTCACAAAAGTAGTAAAGGGTAAAATATAACACTGAGTACAGCTATAGTTCAACTTTTAATAATAGCTTAATACGTAGAGCGAAACACTTAAATACACCAGTACAATGGATATACTGTATATATATAAATACACTAGTACAATGGATATACTGTATATATATAAATACACTAGTACAATGGATATACTGTATATATATAAATACACTAGTACAATGGATATACTGTATATATATAAATACACTAGTACAATGGATATACTGTATATATATAAATACACTAGTACAATGGATATACTGTATATATATAAATACACTAGTACAATGGATATACTGTATATATATAAATTGGCCCTAGCACGGGCGAGAATCCACGAGGTAACTAGGAATACACTTAACGCTCTCTCTCTCTTAGATCATATACTAGTATACACCAAGGACACTGGTGTAGTATTTTAATTATCACTTTGATTTATACTCTTCTCTCTCTCTCTCTCTCTCTCTCTCTCTCTCTCTCTCTCTCTCTCTCTCTCTCTCTCTCTCTCTCTCTCTCTCCTCTCTCCTCTCTCTCTCCTCTCTCTCTCTCTCTTCTCTCTCTCTTCTCTCTCTCTCCTCTCCTCTCTCATCTCTCTCATCTTCTCTCTCCATCTCTCTCTCCTCTCTCTCTCTCTCTCTCTCTCTCCCTCAGTCTCTCTCTCTCTCTCTCTCTCTCTCTCTCTCTCTCGTTAGTTAAAGAGATACACCTTGGTTGCACTGGTGTAAGAATTAGTTATCACTTTTCTCTTTTCATGTAAATAAAAGTGATACACCGGGTCGCACTGGTGTAGGATCGAATTAAATAGAGTGTTAAACACGTTACTCTATTACACTGATAATAGCATAAGTGATGCACTGGGGTCACACTGGTGTAGATATTAAAGATGTCCTCTGTAGCACTGCTAATCTAACACTCTGTAGATCTGAAGCTGCAGGCACAGGAGGGGATGATGTGAGAGTTGTCAAGTCCTTTCGTCTATGTTCCGTCGAGCCGCTTAGGTGGTCCTGCCGTGTGGCTGATGTGGATACGGATACAGATGGATTAGTTGGTTTTGGGTCTTGAATGGTAGTTCCTTAATGTCATGACATAGGGTGCATACCCTCGGACTAACGCGAGCATAAACTAGGACATGTCCTGAGTTATGGCTGCTCTTCTATCCTGACCTTTATACTAATCGGTGATGAAGTTCTGTTCCGGTACTCTTGACTTAGGATTTTAAATACAGAGTCTCAAGTGTCATGACACAGCGACTAGGCATTGGGCTATCGCGAGGAAATAGTAAGATCATGAACTAATTACTAGTTTCACTCAATCTGCCACTGACCGCTATAAGAGTGTTCAAAGAACCCAAGTTCGGTGTTTAGACCTTTTTACTACATATATCCTTGACCATGGTGTTGGACAGATAGAGTATGGACTTCTATATGCTAAGTGCCGTTATGCAGATGGTATCTCGCAAAGCCCGAACCTTTAGAGTACGCTTACCATGGCAAGATATACTTTAATAGTATTGGTAGAGTGTGGGATTGATATTAAAATTCAGTTTGTGGCATGCCCTTCGTTGCTACTTCTAATATCAAATTTGCAGCCTAATAGAGATCCTAATGTTGTCACTATGCCATGGCATGTAAAAGCAGTAGTTCACCTATTAGGAAGAAGAACTCCTCAGACCTTAAAGAATATCCACCATGGCTTCAATTACTTCCTGAATGGGAGGTTAATTCTTAGGCTCGAACTCTTACATGTAAGGTAATTCAAGCCCTTGAATTACTTGCTCTACCTGGTTCTCATCGGGATAGTGATGACTTTGGCTGCTATGTCCCATTATATCTTCACTACACTGTAATGATTTGTGGGTTAAAACACGCATGGAGAGGGTAAATAAAGTGTCCATAATAATAATAATAACACATATAATATTAATAATAATAATAATAATAACAATAATAATAATAATAATAATAATAATACAATTAATGAAAATAATAATGATAATAATAATAATAATAATAATAATAATAATAAAAATAATCATATTAATAACCATTATCAATAATATACGCTTTAAAGGATTACTGAGAATGATATACCAATTTAACCCCTTCAGTACCGGTGACGTCCTTTTCATTATAGTCTGGCAACTATTAGATGATTTTATTAAGTTTAAGAAGGTTCTCTAACCATTAAAAGGCCACAAACTATTCCAATTAATCTTTTTAGCTTCCACAGATCCTTTCTACGCTGAATTAAATAATCTAATAGTTGCCAAAATAAGATGGATAGGACGTCACCGGTACAGTAGGGGTTAGATTAGGTCAGGTGGAGGTATTGAGGGATAAACCTTGTGTCTACTTTACGAAGTGTGTTGAGAGAGAGAGAGAGAGAGAGAGAGAGAGAGAGAGAGAGAGAGAGAGAGAGAGAGAGAGAGAGAGAGAGAGAGAGAGAGAGAGAGAGAGAGAGAGAGAGAGATGAGAGAGAGAGAGAGAGAGAGAGAGAGAGAGAGAGAGAGAGAGAGAGAGAGAGAGAGAGAGAGAGAGAGAGAGAGCTGTCGGAGTGGCTTTTTTTGTTTGTGTATCATGAGTCTGTATACGTCGTCGAGATGTCCCCCGACTGGGTGCGAGCATGTGAATTACGCTACGACATAGTCCCCACTACCAAACCCACTAAATTATATCTGCCTTGGCTGGGATCGAACCCAGGTCAAGCACATTCAAACGTAAGCTCGGCCGCCGCAGCTCTAAATATTTGGATAGAAAGGTATATTAAATAATCAAGGTAAATTACTATCAATATACCCAGCTTGAATTGATTTAAGGAGGTAGTGGCTACTTTTTGGTCGATTTATTTAATTATATATTTATTTTATAGTAACCTCTCTAGACCTCCATCAAGCGTAAACAATACATCCCCTAGACCCCCTTTCAAGATAAATTTGTAAATATTTCGACACCTAAATGTGCCATTTAGGTGTCGAAATATTTACACGAAAAATGGGGTGAAAGGTCTTAAAATCGCCAAACTAATGGAACGAATGTCTTAAAATCTCAAAGGTAATGGGACTCAAGACGAAGGAGAAAAAGCAGCTACTTCCCTCTTAACTCTTCATCCTCTTTAATTTTGTACAGTGTTGATAAGTAGGAAGACCTGGTAATGTATTGTGTTATTAGAAATACAAACAATCCTTTGAGGTTTATGATGCCTTTTGTTTATTCTGCTATCATTAGACGAATTTGTCCAGCTTAGGAAGGAGTTGTGGGAGTCAGAGGGATGGTATATATAGTTTTTACCCGTTCGCAAGCTACAGGGCCTTCCAAAACTGAATGAAATCAGCTAATGAATCAGAATAAACTGTACAAATGCGTAGTGATCCTTAAGGGGTTAAGGGGGTAGTGCTGGGATTTTGGTCTATGTATTTATTAATTTAGTTATTTTTTAGTTTCCTCGCTAGGCCTCCTTCAAGCTTAAAATATCAGCCCCTAGACCCCCTTTCAAGACAAATTTGTACATTTTTCAGTAGACAAATGTCCCGGCCGAAGGCCGATTCCTTCTAAAATGACAGGCTCGCTATCGCTCGCCAGGAAAAAATCAACACCTAAATGGCATTGACGAAGAAATTGACGAAGAAATGGGGCGAAAGGTCTTAACATCGACAAACTAACGGCACGAACATCTTAGAACCTCAACACTAATATGCTAAACATGAGGGAAAAGGGAGTCCATAAAAACCGAGTACTACCCCCTTAACCCCTTCAGGACCATGACGTCTTATACCTTTGATTCTGGCTAGATTTAGACGATTTTATGCAGTTTAACCCTCTCCGACATATGACGCAATTTTGAGCCTATTAGGGATACTTTAAAGCCTTTGTTACAATCAGGGGTATTTAGAAACCTTTAGTTTAGTTACTTCAACCTCTGCAGTTATCTTTGAGTTAGCTGTGGGCAGAAAACTAATTTTGGAGAGGTAATTATAAGAGAGAGAACTCTATTTCTTATTGCTAATCTGGCAACCTCTGCGTCATATGAGTCTGAAGGGGTTAAGAAGGATTTGCATCATCAGGAAGGTTTATAGAGGTCGTATTTACCCATCATCAGGAAGGTTTATAGAGGTCGTATTTACCCATCATCAGGAAGGTTTATAGAGGTCGTATTTACCCATCATCAGGAAGGTTTAGAGAGGTCGTATTTACCCATCATCAGGAAGGTTTAGAGAGGTTGTATTTACCCATCATCAGGAAGGTTTATAGAGGTCGTATTTACCCATCAGCAGGAAGGTTTATAGAGGTCGTATTTACCCATCATCAGGAAGGTTTATAGAGGTCGTATTTACCCATCAGCAGGAAGGTTTATAGAGGTCGTATTTACCCATCAGCAGGAAGGTTTATAGAGGTCGTATTTACCCATCATCAGGAAGGTTTATAGAGGTCGTATTTACCCATCATCAGGAAGGTTTATAGAGGTCGTATTTACCCATCATCAGGAAGGTTTATAGAGGTCGTATTTACCCATCATCAGGAAGGTTTATAGAGGTCGTATTTACCCATCATCAGGAAGGTTTATAGAGGTCGTATTTACCCATCATCAGGAAGGTTTATAGAGGTCGTATTTACCCATCATCAGGAAGGTTTATAGAGGTCGTATTTACCCATCATCAGGAAGGTTTATAGAGGTCGTATTTACCCATCAGCAGGAAGGTTTATAGAGGTCGTATTTACCCATCATCAGGAAGGTTTATAGAGGTCGTATTTACCCATCATCAGGAAGGTTTATAGAGGTCGTATTTACCCATCATCAGGAAGGTTTATAGAGGTCGTATTTACCCATCATCAGGAAGGTTTATAGAGGTCGTATTTACCCATCATCAGGAAGGTTTATAGAGGTCGTATTTACCCATCATCAGGAAGGTTTATAGAGGTCGTATTTACCCATCAGCAGGAAGGTTTATAGAGGTCGTATTTACCCATCATCAGGAAGGTTTATAGAGGTCGTATTTACCCATCATCAGGAAGGTTTATAGAGGTCGTAATTACCCATCATCAGGAAGGTTTATAGAGGTCGTATTTACCCATCATCAGGAAGGTTTATAGAGGTCGTATTTACCCATCATCAGGAAGGTTTATAGAGGTCGTATTTACCCATCATCAGGAAGGTTTATAGAGGTCGTATTTACCCATCATCAGGAAGGTTTATAGAGGTCGTATTTACCCATCATCAGGAAGGTTTATAGAGGTCGTATTTACCCATCATCAGGAAGGTTTATAGAGGTCGTATTTACCCATCATCAGGAAGGTTTATAGAGGTCGTATTTACCCATCATCAGGAAGGTTTATAGAGGTCGTATTTTCCCATCATCAGGAAGGTTTATAGAGGGCGTATTTAGCCATCAGCAGGAAGGTTTATAGAGTCGTATTTACCCATCATCAGGAAGGTTTATAGAGGTCGTATTTACCCATCATCAGGAAGGTTTATAGAGGTCGTATTTACCCATCATCAGGAAGGTTTATAGAGGTCGTATTTACCCATCATCAGGAAGGTTTATAGAGGTCGTATTTACCCATCATCAGGAAGGTTTATAGAGGTCGTATTTACCCATCATCAGGAAGGTTTATAGAGGTCGTATTTACCCATCATCAGGAAGGTTTATAGAGGTCGTATTTACCCATCATCAGGAAGGTTTATAGAGGTCGTATTTAACCCATCATCAGGAAGGTTTATAGAGGTCGTATTTACCCATCAGCAGGAAGGTTTATAGAGGTCGTATTTACTCATCATCAGGAAGGTTTATAGAGGTCGTATTTACCCATCATCAGGTAGGTTTATAGAGGTCGTATTTACCCATCATCAGGAAGGTTTATAGAGGGCGTATTTGCCCATCATAGGAAGGTTTATAGAGGTCGTATTTACCCATCATCAGGAAGGTTTATAGAGGTCGTATTTACCCATCAGCAGGAAGGTTTTATAGAGGTCGTATTTACCCCCATCAGGAAGGGTTTATAGAGTCGTATTTACCCATCAGCAGAAGGTCGTATTTACCCATCAGCAGGAAGGTTTATAGAGGTCGTATTTACCCATCATCAGGAAGGTTTATAGAGGTCGTATTTATCATCAGGAAGGTTTATAGAGGTCGTATTTACCCATCATCAGGAAGGTTTATAGAGGTCGTATTTACCCATCAGCAGGAAGGTTTATAGAGGTCGTATTTACCCATCAGCAGGAAGGTTTATAGAGGTCGTATTTACCCATCATCAGGAAGGTTTATAGAGGTCGTATTTACCCATCATCAGGAAGGTTTATAGAGGTCGTATTTACCCATCATCAGGAAGGTTTATAGAGGTCGTATTTACCCATCATCAGGAAGGTTTATAGAGGTCGTATTTACCCATCATCAGGAAGGTTTAGAGAGGTCGTATTTACCCATCATCAGGAAGGTTTATAGAGGTCGTATTTACCCATCATCAGGAAGGTTTATAGAGGTCGTATTTACCCATCATCAGGAAGGTTTATAGAGGTCATATTTACCCATCATCAGGAAGGTTTATAGAGGTCGTATTTACCCATCATCAGGAAGGTTTATAGAGGTCGTATTTACCCATCATCAGGAAGGTTTATAGAGGTCGTATTTACCCATCATCAGGAAGGTTTATAGAGGTCGTATTTACCCATTTGAGTCGTAGAAGTAGATTTTATGTTAAAGAAAATCGTCGAATGGTAACCAGAATATGATGGAAATTACGTCATGGTGGTGAAGGGGTTAAGGGATGGAATTACGTCATGGTGGTGAAGGGGTTAAGCGATGGAATTACGTCATGGTGGTGCAGGGGTTAAGGGATGGAATTACGTCATGGTGGTGCAGGGGTTAAGGGATGGAATTACGTCATGGTGGTGAAGGGGTTAAGGGATGGAACTACGTCATGGTGGTGAAGGGGTTAAGGGAGGGAATTACGTCATGGTGGTGAAGGGGTTAAGGGATGGAATTACGTCATGGTGGTGAAGGGGTTAAGGGATGGAAATTACGTCATGGTGGTGAAGGGGTTAAGGGATGGAATTACGTCATGGTGGTGGAGGGGTTAAGGGATGGAGTTACGTCATGGTGGTGAAGGGGTTAAGGGATGGAATTACGTCATGGTGGTGAAGGGGTTAAGGGATGGAAATTACGTCATGGTGGTGAAGAGGTTAAGGGATGGAAATTACGTCATGGTGGTGAAGGGGTTAAGGGATGGAATTACGTCATGGTGGTGAAGGGGTTAAGGGATGGAAATTACGTCATGGTGGTGAAGGGGTTAAGGGATGGAATTACGTCATGGTGGTGAAGGGGTTAAGGGATGGAATTACGTCATGGTGGTGAAGGGGTTAAGGGATGGAATTACGTCATGGTGGTGAAGAGGTTAATGGTCAAGATTACGTCATGGTGGTGAAGGGGTTAAGGGATGGAATTACGTCATGGTGGTGAAGGGGTTAAGGGATGGAAATTACGTCATGGTGGTGAAGGGGTTAAGGGATGGAATTACGTCATGGTGGTGAAGGGGTTAAGGGATGGAAATTACGTCATGGTGGTGAAGGGGTTAAGGGATGGAAATTACGTCATGGTGGTGAAGGGGTTAAGGGATGGAAATTACGTCATGGTGGTGAAGGGGTTAAGGGATGGAATTACGTCATGGTGGTGAAAGGGGTTAAGGGATGGAATTACGTCATGGTGGTGAAGAGGTTAAGGGATGGAATTACGTCATGGTGGTGAAGGGGTTAAGGGATGGAATTACGTCATGGTGGTGAAGAGGTTAAGGGATGGAATTACGTCATGGTGGTGAAGGGGTTAAGGGATGGAAATTACGTCATGGTGGTGAAGGGGTTAAGGGATGGAATTACGTCATGGTGGTGAAGGGGTTAAGGGATGGAATTACGTCATGGTGGTGAAGGGGTTAAGGGATGGAATTACGTCATGGTGGTGAAGGGGTTAAGGGATGGAATTACGTCATGGTGGTGAAGGGGTTAAGGGATGGAATTACGTCATGGTGGTGAAGAGGTTAAGGGATAGAATTTCTCGGCAGGTCAAGACAAGCAGAGGATATATTTGACCATTGACTTAACCCTTTCAGTAATCCAGGATGCCTTTTTTACTTTATTCTGGCTAACATCATGCGATTTTACTCAGGTTAGGAAGGCCCTCTAGGGATCAAAGGGGTAAAGACTATCCCAAAAATCCCTCTGACACCCACAATACCTTCCTAAGCTGAATATAATAGTCTACTAATGGCCAGACTATAAGGAAGGAATCAAAGAAGTAAAAACTATCACAAAATATCGTTCTGACGCCCACAATACCTTCCTAAGCTGAGTAAGCTCGTCTACTGATGGCCAGAATATAAGGAAGGAACGCATCCGCGTATCTTGAAAGGGTTAAAGGGACAGTGGCTGCTTTTTAGGCCTATTAATTAATTTATTCATTTATTTTTAATTTCCTCGCTAGACAACCCTCAAACTTAGATAAACATCCCCTAGATCCCCTCTCAAGATAATTTCCTCGCTAGACAACCAACCCTCAAACTTAGATAAACATCCCCTAGATCCCCTCTCAAGATAATTTCCTCGCTAGACAACCAACCCTCAAACTTAGATAAACATCCCCTAGATCCCCTCTCAAGATAATTTCCTCGCTAGACAACCAACCCTCAAACTTAGATAAACATCCCCTAGATCCCCTCTCAAGATAATTTTGTAAATTTTTCGGTAGAATAATGTCCCGGCCGAAGGTCAGTTTCCCTTATAATTACAGGCTCGCTATTGCTCGCCAGGCAAAAATCGACACCTAAATGACACGAAAAGTCTTAATATTGAAAAATAAATGGGGTGAAAGGTCTTAAAATCGCCAAACTAATGGGCCGAACGTCTTAAAATCTCAAAACTAAGGGGGCTAAAAATAAGTGAAAGGATGGACCAGAAAAACGACCCATCTCCCCTTAAGAAAGCATGCCTTCGATGAGTCATAAAAAAATATCCGTACAAATAAACCTATTTAGTCCTAGAGGGGCTTTTTGAATCTCCCCTGTTTGGAGATTTTAAGATGTTTCACCCCATTAGCATGGTGATTTGGTCCTAGGGAGGCATTTTTGATCCTCCCCAGTTTGGAGATTATAAGACGTTTCACCCCCTTAGCTTGGTGATAATAAGATGCTTCACCTTAATCAGGTTTCGATTTTTGTTTGAGACCTTTGCCGAGCCGGTAACATAGAATCGACCTTAGGCCGTGGCATCTATTCCCCCCCCCCCCCCCCAAACCCCTTCCCACCCAAAAAAAATATAAAAACAAAATCAAATTTAGCCTCACGGGCGTCTGGGTGGGCATTTTTTTTGTTTTTTGTATTTATATATTTATTATTGTTTGTTTTTAAGTTTGAAGGGAGTTTGTGAATGCGTGTGAGTTGGCCTAGGGGACAAACTGTAATATATTGATTAAAAATGGCAAAAACAAGAAAAATCCTCAAAAATAATAATTAAGAAATATCTTAAATAACCCCGAAAGAGGTTGGATGAAATAGTGTTAAGAGAGGATCCCCCACACACACACTCACAGCTCTTCCGTATCCGTGATGTTATAGAGTGTCTGAGTGTGGTTGGCAGCCGGGGTCGGGTGGTCAGATAACACTTCAAGGCCTGGGATTCATCAACACTTATCTTTACCTGGGAAAGTCAGGCTTGTTTTTTTATCTACATCCCTTCTCTCTCATGCTTAGCCCCAGTAGTTTTGAAATTTTAAGATTTTCACTCCATTAGTTTGGCGATTTAAAAAAACTTTTGTGCCATTTAGGTGTCTATACTTTTTTGGCGAGCGATAGCAAACCTGAAATTTATACGAAATCGGCCTGCAACAATTGATCTCGAAGTTGAGTCTTCGGGGTATATTTTTAAGCTTGGTGGAGGTCTTGCGAGGAAACTAAATACAAATATTTAATAATATTTGTAAGCTTGGTGGAGGTCTTGCGAGGAAACTAAATACATAATAATAATTGTAAGCTTGGTGGAGGTCTTGCGAGGAAACTAAATACAAATATTTAATAATATTTGTAAGCTTGGTGGAGGTCTTGCGAGGAAACTAAATACATAATAATAATTGTAAGCTTGGTGGAGGTCTTGCGAGGAAACTAAATACAAATATTTAATAATATTTGTAAGCTTGGTGGAGGTCTTGCGAGGAAACTAAATACATAATAATAATTGTAAGCTTGGTGGAGGTCTTGCGAGGAAACTAAATACAAATATTTAATAATATTTGTAAGCTTGGTGGAGGTCTTGCGAGGAAACTAAATACAAATATTTAATAAATAAATAATGGAACACATACAGTATACAAATCAACCCACACATACAGTATATACAAATCAACCCACACATACAGTATATACAAATCAACCCACACATACAGTATATACAAATAATGGAACACATACAGTATATACAAATCAACCCACACATACAGTATATACAAATCAACCCGCACATCCAGTATATACAAATCAACCCACACATACAGTATATACAAATAATGGAACACATACAGTATATACAAATCAACCCACACATACAGTATATACAAATCAACCCGCACATACAGTATATACAAATCAACCCACATACAGTATAATTATACAAATCAACCCACATACAGTATATACAAATCAACCCACATATACAGTATATACAAATCAACCCACACATACAGTATATACAAATCAACCCCCACATACAGTATATACAAATCAACCCACACATACAGTATATACAAATCAACCCACATATACAGTATATACAAATCAACCCACACATACAGTATATACAAATCAACCCCCACATACAGTATATACAAATCAACCCACACATACAGTATATACAAATCAACCCACATATACAGTATATACAAATCAACCCACACATACAGTATATACAAATCAACCCACACATACAGTATATACAAATCAACCTACACATACAGTATATACAAATCAACCCACATATACAGTATATACAAGTCAACCCACACATACAGTATATACAAATCAACCCATATACCGTATATACAAATCAACCCACACATACAGTATATACAAATAATGGAACACATACAGTATATGCAAATCAACCCGCACATACAGTATATACAAATCAACCCACACATACAGTATATACAAATCAACCAACACATACAGTATATACAAATCAACCCACACATACAGTATATACAAATCAACCCACACATACAGTATATACAAATCAACCCACATACAGTATATACAAATCAACCCACACATACAGTATATACAAATAATGGAACACATACAGTATATACAAATCAACCAACACATACAGTATATACAAATCAACCCACACATACAGTATAATTATACAAATCAACCCGCACATACAGTATATACAAATCAACCCACATACAGTATATGCAAATCAACCCGCACATACAGTATATACAAATCAACCCACACATACAGTATATACAAATCAACCCACACATACAGTATAATTATACAAATCAACCCGCACATACAGTATATACAAATCAACCCACACATACAGTATATACAAATCAACCCACACATACAGTATATACAAATCAACCCACACATACAGTATATACAAATCAACCCACACATACAGTATACACAAATCAACCCACACATACAGTATATACAAATCAACCCACACATACAGTATATACAAATCAACCCACATACAGTATATACAAATCAACCCACACATACAGTATATACAAATCAACCCACACATACAGTATATACAAAAAACCCACACATACAGTATATACAAATCAACCCGCACATACAGTATATACAAATCAACCCACACATACAGTATATACAAATCAACCCACACATACAGTATATACAAATCAACCCACACATACAGTATATACAAATCAACCCACACATACAGTATATACAAATCAACCCACATACAGTATAATTATACAAATCAACCCACACACGATCGCTTTTTCCCTCAACATTTACCCCCAACAGCATACACTGGTCTGGCAGCTTATTGAGTCAACTATTAACCCTGGACAGGTTTCGCGTTCTAACGCGTACGGTAAAGGAAACGAGGGTCGAAAGTGGCACGCCGCACTAAAATATTCGCCAAAAATCAGGTAATTGAGATAGATTTTTTGTCTACATTTGAACATGTAATATAAGGAATGCTTAATCTAATGTGAAGTGGAATTGAAAATCAGAGTGATTTTTATATTTTTAATGATTATTCTAGAAAAATAACTTAAGAAAATGACTAAGTTTACTAAAAAATAAAAATAAATACTTAAAGTTCCCTGAGGATAGTGAAACTCTGGTGACTAGTAGGGGAATGGTGTGGACCTCATCAGCTGCAGTCTTGTCGACCTGGGTCCCATAGGGCGCGATCTGTGCAAAGAATAAAAAGGGTTAATTTCGAAAACTCAAAAAAATGATCAATGGTTTACAGAAAATCATTAGGGTGCCTAAATATTGGTGGATTTAGTTGAAACTTTGTCAGAATAGTGCCAACCAACACTGGAACACAGGGAAACCCTAAATATTGAGATCAGAACTAGTAAATAGCAATGACATAGCATTGTGTACACTTAACTCCGAGACGTCAGACAGTTTTCGGCAAAAATTTGAGAGAAAAAAATTCATAACTGAACAAATTGTTTATGAATCTGCCTATAAATCACCATGGACATTCCTAAACAACCTAAGAACAATATCAGTATGAATAATGGGGGTTTGGAGTAGTTATACACACACAGTACTGAAAGGGTTAACCTTATCTCCCAGCACCGCTCCGGCCGCAACCCTCTGAAAGTAGACAACACTTTCCACAATGTATAGGATGATTATAAATGCATGGATTTTGATCACAACTCATGTGAATGATGAATACTGCTTGAATAATACATACTACACCCTAAAAATATTAAAAAAATATAAAAAA
The DNA here is from genome assembly GCA_032716605.1 of Paralithodes platypus. Classification (NCBI taxonomy): domain Eukaryota; kingdom Metazoa; phylum Arthropoda; class Malacostraca; order Decapoda; family Lithodidae; genus Paralithodes; species Paralithodes platypus. The sequence continues at coordinate 45,700,364 of CM064492.1, read as the reverse complement.
CAAAAATGTGGGGGCATAACAGGTAAGTACTTGGTAAATTTCAATCAGCAGGAACAGGTAAAATGGTAATAAAATGGGTAGCTTGTCCTTGGGCAACTGGGGGCATGACAGGTAAGTCATTGGTACCAATCAATCAGCAGAAACCAGGTAAAATTATAAGGAAATGGGTAGGTAGTCACTGGGGCACAACAGGTAAGTACTTTGTCAAATTCAATCACCAGGAACAGATAAAATGGTAATAAAATGGGTAGCTTGTCCCTGGGCAACTGGGGGCATGACAGGTAACTAATTGGTACCAATCAATCAGCAGAAACCAGGTAAAATTATAAGGAAATAGGTAGGTAGTCACTGGGGGCACAACAGGTAAGTACTTTGTCAAATTCAATCACCAGGAACGGGTAAAATGGTAGTAAAATGGGTAGCTTGTCCCTGGGCAACTGGGGGCATGACAGGTAACTAATTGGTACCAATCAATCAGCAGAAACCAGGTAAAATTATAAGGAAATGGGTAGGTAGTCACTGGGGGCACAACAGGTAAGTACTTTGTCAAATTCAATCACCAGGAACAGGTAAAATGGTAATAAAATGGGTAGCTTGTCCCTGGGCAACTGGGGGCATGACAGGTAAGTCATTGGTACCAATCAATCAGCAGAAACCAGGTAAAATTATAAGGAAATGGGTAGGTAGTCACTGGGGGCACAACTTGTAAGTACTTTGTCAAATTCAATCACCAGGAACAAGTAAAATGGTAATAAAAGGGGTAGCTTGTCCCTGAGCAACTGGGGGCATGACAGGTAACTAATTGGTACCAATCAATCAGCAGAAACCAGGTAAAATTATAAGGAAATGGGTAGGTAGTCACTGGGGGCACAACAGGTAAGTACTTTGTCAAATTCAATCACCAGGAACAGGTAAAATGGTAATAAAATGGGTAGCTTATCCCTGGGCAACTGGGGGCATGACAGGTAACTAATTGGTACCAATCAATCAGCAGAAACCAGGTAAAATTATAAGGAAATGGGTAGGTAGTCACTGGGGGCATAACAGGTAAGTACTTTGTCAAATTCAATGAGGAAATACACCAATAGCGAAATCAGAAAAAAAAACAAGAAAAAAAAACTAAGAAAAAAAAAAATTGTGGCGGCATATGGCAACTCAGATATCTGGCAACAGTCAGGACACGACGTCACACAATCTAGCCATCATGTGTAGAAGACTGAAAGTCCTAAGTCTAATACAAAGGCATGAAACATATGATTACTGTAACTTTCAACAAATATGGTACAAAAACTTACTGTGTTTACTGGGTCATATGTGGCACCGGAAAAGGGGTGAAAGGGTTGTGGTGGGAGGAGCGAGCAGCGCAGGTCTGTCTTTGGTGGGGTCCCAGCTCCTACTGATAGATGGCTTGCCTCACCAGGAAATTCAGCCTCCTATTGGCTCCCCCGGTCACGTGACATGCAAGCATAGACAAAGGCGGATTTTCGCGTTCCTTAAATGACCCCACGAATCCTGTCCAGGGTATGACTGAGTCACTTTCTGTCTGTATCAACCTTGTTTCCGATACCAGAATAAAATATTCCAGAATGATGGCAGATAAGTGTTGATCATATTATACAGTACATAGTTTATGATAAAAGTTCTTATGCGATGTCCTTATTATTTGCCATGCATTACGAACACTTCTTGAAGGGATCAGTCGACAACACATTAACCCCTTCAGTATGATGTATGATGGGTCGGGTCTAACAAAGGGGGGGGGGGGGGGGAGAGCGTCATCCTTTTGTTCACTTCTAAGGGGGTAGTGTTTTTTTTTATATATATTTATTAACTTCTATCTATCTATCTATCTATTTACGCAGGCCCAATCCCCACTTTTCCTTTTTTTTTTTTTTTTTTTTTTTTTTTTTAACTTTATTAACTTACTATAGAGTTTCCTCGCTAGACCTCCATCAAGATTTACAAAAAGACCCCCTAGACATATAGATAGAAAAATTTGTACATTTTTCGGTAGAAGAATGTCCAGGCCGAAGGCCGGTTCCTCCGAATATTACAGGCTCGCTGTCGCTCGCCTGGAAAATATCGACACCTAAATGGTACGAAAGGTCTTAATATTAACAAAGAAATGGGTCGAAACGTCTAAAATCGACAAACTAATGGAACGAACGTCTTAAAATCTCTAATCTAATGGGGCTAAACGTGATGGAGAAGGGGGTCCAGAAAAAAACGACTATCTGCCCCTTAACCCTAAGCTAACATGCACTTATCACATTTCGTCAATACCCATAAAGGTTATTTTGTATATAATTAGTTAAATGTTTAACAGTCAAAATGCAAGTGCCAATTACAAAAGCTAATCAGAGATGTACAATAACCTAAGAAATTTAGATAGCAAACATCATGTTATTCCATGATTAGGTTTTGGAGATAATTCCATAAAAATATATGTGGACCTAGGTCTCTCCCCCCCCCCCCCCCCCCCACACACACACACAATGAGGTCACACTATTATACTGTATATTATGTAATATATGTTGCCCTAGGTCTCCCCCCCCCCACACACACACAATGAGGTCACACTATTATACTGTATATTATGTTTGTACGATAAGTGAGGGGCTATCCACGAAGTATTGTCGGTTTGTACGATAAGTGAGGGGCTATCCACGAAGTATTGTCGGTTTGTACGATAAGTGAGGGGCTATCCACGAAGTATTGTCGGTTTGTACGATAAGTGAGGGGCTATCCACGAAGTATTGTCGGTTTGTACGATAAGTGAGGGGCTATCCACGAAGTATTGTCGGTTTGTACGATAAGTGAGGGGCTATCCACGAAGTATTGTCGGTTTGTACGATAAGTGAGGGGCTATCCACGAAGTATTGTCGGTTTGTACGATAAGTGAGGGGCTATCCACGAAGTATTGTCGGTTTGTACGATAAGTGAGGGGCTATCCACGAAGTATTGTCGGTTTGTGTTCAGCTGATGGTAAATTGCAATGTTCCCTTTTAGTACACAGTATATATAAATATAATATTAATATATATATTTGGTATCGATTATTGTGCTAATTATATAGTTCTGAAGCCTAGGTTAGCATATATTGGGCTAAGCTTGGGTAAGTTAGTTAGGTTAGACTGGGCTAAACTTGGTTAGGTTAGGTTAGGTCTGGTTAGATTAAATGATGATAGTTAGCTTAACCCTATTTGGTCCGAGGATTGTCTCTTTGGTTCTCCCATGTTTCAATCCATTACTTTAGAGATTTTAAGAAAATTCATCCTATTAGTTTGGCGATAATTAGACGCTTCACCCTAGAGTCCTTGACGCTTCACCTAATTTAAGTGTGTTTTTTTTTCTGAGCGAGCCTGTTTCAGTTGTGGCCATTTATGTGTACGGCAGTTTTGGTTGTGACCGTTTAGGAGTGCGGCCATTTTGACCTGCTTCCCTACTGGCAGTGCCACCTGAAGGACCACTTGACATCCATGAGAGCAAGTCTCTGTCTGTGTGTACCACTTGACTCTGAATAACCCGTGTATGTGTGTATGAGAGAGAGAGAGAGAGAGAGAGAGAGAGAGAGAGAGAGAGAGAGAGAGAGAGAGAGAGAGAGAGATAATTAAGAAGTATAATGAGCCAAGACTCCCTCATTTCACCCTCGGCCACCCAACCCTCATCATCGACCTTGGCTTAGGACCATAGGCTACACTTTCTCTCCAACCATTTTATTTATATGGGGGATTACAATTGTTTGATCAAGTTATCGCCAGAAATTTATATTCTGGTTAGTATGGACTACCTCAAGCTGCTAAAACTTGTAATATACATACAGTATATATATATATATATTAGGGGAGGTGTGGTGGAGTGGTCATGCCACTGGATTGGTAATCCAATGGACCCGGGTTCAAATCCCGATATGTCAATGGGAAGATATTATTGGGATTGAATTTGTGCTGTACCTAGTATCAGTGCATTACCACAAAGCCCACCGAAATGCCAAAAAATACCCTCATTGTTCCCTGATTAAATAACACTGTATGAATATTCCCATATTCAAAATATGTTACAGGGGGACAATGCCTAGTGAGTTCACTGCTCAATAGGTGGCGTTCTGAGAGTGAGGGTCTGAGTCTGGAGGGTGAGACGGTGAAGCACTTGAGCGAAGCAACCAGCCGCTTCAGAGATGGAGCTGCTTCGAGCCATGATGGATGCTTCACATGTCTCACTCCCCAGACTGGAACAAGACCTCACGGGCTTCACCGTGTTGAGCGGTGGAATGTATACAGGCTCTCAGCCTATGCCCGAGAGGGAGTAGGTGGAATATAGAAAAAAAAAAAAAAAAAAAAAAAAAAAAAATATATATATATATATATACGGTATATATATATATATATATATATATATATATATATATATATATAAGCAATTAAAGTCATAGGATGAGGGGAAGATGGATTCAGGGAGAGTGTTCCAGAACTCAGATGTTAAATAGAAGAAAGATTGGGAGTATTGTTTCACTCTTGGGTTGGAGAATTGCACATAGTAAGGGTCTGATTGTGTTGCAAGACGGGTACTATGTACCCTACGTAGAGGAGGTGGTATACACTGAAAGAGCTCTAAGAAACATTGATTATTGTAATAGCGATAGAATAGCGAGAGGGATGCAACATTCCGGCGAAGAGAGAGAGATTGCAGAAAATTGGAGAGTGGACTTGAGTTACTGATACGAAAGGCTTTCTTTTTTACTTTGTCTAGGAGTACTATGTGAGAGGATCCTCCCCACACATGTGAAAAATACTCAATACATGGATGCACTGTACCCCTGTACAGAGCAAGAAGCTGTGAAGGGTTAAAGAACCTCTTGAGGCAGTTGGGCACACCCATCTTCTGTGAAGCCGTTTTAGCAAGAGTGGTCATATGGTCTTTCGAAGTGAGATCAGAAGAAAAATAGACATCGAGGATACTGAGAGAAGATGAAGGGTTGATTTTTGTATTATTGAACTATAAGGGAGAGTCCTCTGGGAGTTCTTGATAGGTAGAAAAATGGAGAAATTGGGGTTTGGAAGCATTGAAAGCAACAACATTTTCATTGCCCCAATTGGAAATGATAATTAGATAAGAAGATAAGTGTTTTATGGCTTCATCTCGTGGGTTTTTGAGGGATTGCTTGCTGGGGCGTTCTGGAAAACTAGTTGAAAAGTGTAAGGTAGAGTCGTCAGTATATGAATGGATAGGACTGGAGGTACAGTTGAGAAGATCATTTACGAATAATAGAAAGAGAATTGGAGAGAGAACAGAACCCTGAGGATCACTGGAGTTGATAGGATGCGGAAGTAAATGATGGCCGTCCACAACCACAGCTATGGAACGGCCAGAAAGGAAATTAGAGATAAAGGCACAGATGGAGGGATAGAAACCGAAGGAGGGTAGTTTAGAAGATAGAGACTTGTGCCAGACTCTTTCGAAGGCCTTCAATATGTCTAGTGCAATAGAAAAGGTCTCACCGAAGTCCGGAAAGGAGGATGACCAAGAGAATAAGATATGAAAGAAGATCACCAGTAGAGCGACCCTTAAGGAAGCCATACTGGCGATCTGAGAGTAGATAATGAGAAATGCTTAAGAAATTTTGAATTAAGAATAGGTTCAAAAACATTAGAGATGCAAGAAATAAGAGCAATTGGACGATAGTTGGAGGGTTGAGTGCGGTCACCCTTCTTTGGGACAGGTTGAATGAGAGCAAACTTCCAGCAAGAAGGGAAGATGTTAGAGGAGAGACAGAGATGGAAGAGTTTGCCTAGGCAGGGAGTCAGCACGGACGCACAGTTTTCGAGTACAATAGGAGGAACACCATACAGACCATACACCTTCTTAGTATTAAGCCCAGAGAGGGTAGAAAGTACATCTTTAGAAGAGATTAGGATATTAACCCTCATCTAGCGGGGGGGGGGGTTTTGGGCTATTTTTGGCATATTCAGGCCCTCCTGAATGATAAATCAAGTATCTGCATGAAAAGAAACGTATTCAGCAAAAATCTAGGTGCTAAAAGCTTCAAAATGAGACCAGAACGAGCTACTTAGCACTCGTCGTTCTCAGGCAGTGGTACCACCAACATGGGAGTTTAGCGTAGAGCGGCATATTTTTTCCAGCTACGCTCACTACTGGCTACACTGCCGGCCTCTCGAGAACACAGGGAGGGTGAATCAGTGGGCGGCGGTAGGCCCTGGGAGTCGGACGTGTGACCCGCTGCGCTCCCGGCCATTTGCACTCAATTTTAACCCTTTAAAAGCCTTAATAATGCTCCTAACTTGCTGCTGCCGCTCTTTAATGGTTAAACATAAGTAGGAGAGAAGGGAGTGGAGGGGGAGGAATAGCACCAGAATCATCCAAAGTGGAGTTTCTAGTGAAAGTATGAGCGAAGGGTTCAGCTTTGTCAGAGGAAGAAGTGATGGTTGTGCCATCAGAGTAGAAAAGGGGAGGGAAAGATGAGGAAGAAAAATTGTTGGAGAGGTTTTTGGCTAGATGCCAGAAATATTGTGAAGAGCTAGAGTTGGATAGTTCAGTGCATTTATTGTTGATGAAAGAGTGATTGGTGAGTCGAAGAACAGATTTGGCTTGATTCCGGGCAGAAACATAGGAAGAATGAGATTCTTGAGTTTGAAGGCGTCGGTGCCGTTTGAATGCTTCCTCTTTATTGTGGACAGCAGTACAACAAGTGTGAGTGAACCAAGAGAATGCAAATGGAATGTATGCCTCTATGCCCGAGAGGATTACCTCAGCATTTAGCACTCTCAGAGGGTCCCCGGCCACGGAAGCAAAAATAATTCCATGGGAAGTCAAAGAAGTACTGACGAAGAGCCTCCCAATTAGCAGCGCCAAAGTGCCATGAGTGCTGCTGGCTGGGAAGATCAGGTAGTCGTACTGGAGAGATAGGACAGGTGACAGAGATGAGTTTATGGTCAGAGGAGCTCAAAGGAGAGAAAAGATCGACAGTATAAGCAGAAGGGTTAGAGGTTAGAAACAAGCCGAGAATGTTGGGCCGATCTCCGAAGTGATCCGGGATACGAGTGGGATTCTGAATCAACTGCTCTAGGTAATTTAGGATAGAAAAGATGTAGGCTTGTTCACCAGGTAGATCAGTGGAATGAGAGGAGAGCCATTATCTGTGGTGAGCGTTGAAATCTCCTAAGATGGAGATTTCTGAGAAAGGAGAGATGGATAGGCTGTGTTCCACTTTAGAGTTTAGATATCCAAAGAATTATGAGTTGGGTGAAAGATAGACAGCACAGAAATATTTAGTTTGAGAATGAAAGGACAGTTTGAGCCATAAAGTTGAGAATTTTGAGGAGTCGAAGTCGGGAACACGAGAGCAAGTGAGTTTGTTGTGTACATATGCACAACATCCGCCTTTGGCTGTGAAACTAGGATAGAAATAGTAAGAGGGTACATAAAAGGTTTTGCTGTCAGTAGTCTCAGACAACTGAGTTTCGATGAGAAAGAGAAGATCAAGGTTGGCAGAGGAGAGGTGGTGTTCAACGGAGTAAGTATATATATATTATATACTGAAGGATGTAACACAACATAATTTATAGCACGATCTTCTCCCAGCCAATCAATTACATACGGTATATAACTCAGCAATACAACACAACATATCACTATCACTATCCAAAACTATCATCCTTAACTCTATCTGGGATGACGTTTTGGGGCTTATAAGGAGAGCTGGTTTAATTATTATGGAGGATATTGCTTGCTTTGCCATTTTCGAGCAATATATTTAATTTGTCCCCTAGGCTAACAAAAACGTCTTCCCAGACTTCCTTCAAACTACAAATACCACCCAGACCTCCTTCAAGCTAAATTTGTACATTGTCCGATAAAAATATATCCCGGCTGAACGCCGATATCTTTTAATTTACAGGCTCACTATCGGTCGTCCAGAAAAAAAAAATCGACACCTGAATGGCGTGAAACGTCTTATAATAAACTAATGGGACAACACATTTTAAAATCTCAAAAATAATGAAGCAAAATAGGGGATATCCATAAAGACCTTCCTCGGACCAAATAGGGTTAATTACTTCCAAGATTATTCCCTCCATAAACCGGGCCCTCCTAGACTAACAAGAACATAGCAGCTATAGTGATGGTGGAGCCTCTATGTAATATTATAATTATATAACAAGGTTTAACCACATTTGGTCCAAGGGGGGTCTTTTTGGAATTCACCTGTTTCGCTTCATTAGTTTTGAGATTTTAAGATGTTTTACCCTATTGGTTGGCGATAATAATACGATTCACTCCATAATTTATCCGGGTGAGCGATAGCAAGCCTGTAACTTAGAAGAAATAGGCCTTCGGCCGCGAAATTTTTCTATCAATAAATGTAAAAAATTAGCTTGAAATGGGTCTTGGTGGATTATTTTAGTTTAAAGGAAGTATGAGAAGGCGTTTTTGTTAGCCTAGGGGACAAACTAAAATACAACGCTCAAAATGACATAAATAAGCCAAATCTTCAACAATATTAAAACAAACTATCCTAATACCCCCCCAAGACGTTGGCTCAGAAAGTGTTGAAGAGACCAGCCTTGCAGGTTAACAAACACCAACCAAATATAATTACAGTGCAAATACACACCATTATTTTAACTATATTGTGACGATGAGGTATTATTATTTATTTTTTTTACTTGAATGGCTAAATTTACACGAAGTCAGGCAGCTTCGCAAAGACCTGTGTTAATCAAAATGTAAATATACACAAATATTTATCGCTGTGAATGCTAATGATATTCCTAAACCGAAGGAAATCGTCGAATGTTAGCGAGGATAACATTAATTGACAATATCGTATTTGAGAGGTTAATATACATGAAAATCTGTTATGGTGGAGGTTAAAATAATTGGAAAATATATTCCAATACACTGTAAAAAATCAAGGATATAAAATAGTAAATAAATCCTGTCTGGCTATATCGATACTGATATAATCTTAGATAATTTTATACACTTATATATTATTATATTAGATGGGTTTATCAATACCAATATACCTGAAATGACGGGGTTGGCGAGAACAGGCTCCAGTTCAAGTAAGATTGCAAACATCAAAGTAAGGAGGGAACGAAGGAAGCCAAGTTTACCCGAGCACCCCATGACCTCAGGAACTTCCCAGATTCTATGGGACACAGGATATCTAGGACAGTCAACCCAGTTAAAGGGAAATCCTGATGTCCTATCACGGCCGCGGTTTCAAAATACACCCGCCAATCACCAGCCCCCATTTGTTCAGACCCCAGATTTGCAGTATCACGAAGAAATGTTTATGCAAATGAGACAATAAAGGCCTGAATGCTACCGGAACAAATGGAACTAAGGAAGCCTATAAATTATGATGGGCCTGGAGAACCATCTAACATAATAGTAGAAGACAGCCTAGGCGAATTATTATGACCAAATTGGCCAAAGAGCTCCAATTATGAAGTAATCAGTATAATAATTTTCACATGTATACTAGGCCATGTAAAGAACACCTTAGTGTTCAATAAAATAGCCATTATATGTATGTAGGCCTACCTAATAATAATTCCCCTGTATGTATTAGTTAAGTATTAATCATCACAACTTGATCACAACGTATTACAATATCCTTTTTACCTTGAAGTCCTATAAGCAAGAGGCAAGAATTAAGTCAAACATAGTCTCAACGAAATATAGGAAAAGTATGCAAACAACCACTGGGGAGTCCTTAACTCTGAATAAGAACAGGGCATCTAACAGCAGTAGACCAATTGTCTTGCCTCCCCCCCCCACCCTGCCCTGAGAGCTTGCCGAACCTGTTGTGTGCCTCCTGAAGTCCGGATCCTGAAGTCCTGATTGTGAGAAGCAGTACATCCAGAAGTGCTAACCTGTGGACCTACGTTCAACATCGGCCAGACTTCCTCTCAGCCCTCTACCCTCCTTGATTACCCTAAGTGTTTCTGAGTATCTTATGTTGTGATTATTGATCTGAAGGTAAGGTTAAAGTACGTGAATCATACAGTGCTTAATAATCTAGAGATCTGTGTCAAAGATCCTTGTCCATTGCGTATGTGTTAATCCCTTAGAGTTTGTAGTAACTGTGCCTTAGATCTAAGTGTTCAATTTTGATAATTACTTCCTAGAACGTACCACGCATACGTTACATACTTGTGTTCATAAAACTCACTTAGCTAAATACTCACAGACTTTCCTTGTATATGTCTAACTCTATTATGTACTGTATGTTACAAGTTGAAGTCAAAGTGTAAAACATGTAATTATTCCCTTCTTTAAATAAGAACCTGTGACCTAGAACCTACGCTCAATTTCACATTTTGTTTATCTCAGTCCCCCCTCGTTGTGAAGAATTGTTATCAATTATCATATATACTTTCTTCCCGAGATCCTAAATCCACGCTCGTTTGTTTAAGCGTTATTCCCCTTATTGTATGAACTGTATTTATGTTCGCTTGATTATTGATGTAGATAAATTTGATTCTTATCGTCTAGGAATTCTAGTCTTGCATAGATCGATTATCTAATTACTCATCAATCCGAATACACCGCTTATTGTGTGAATTCTTTACAAGACTGTTAACTCGTTCAGATATCTTATTATACCTTTTCGGGTATTTCAGTTAGTACAACATTGTCGTGTACGCCATTTTACCTATAATTAATATTGTATTGAATTATTCGTATACATTGATTTTATAGAAAGCGTTCTTCAGTATTGTTAAACTACGCTAGTTCTGTTAACTGTACTGTTTGTCCATTTTCACTTAAGAGATATTGATCCTTGATTTATTCATAATCATAGAGTAAATATTACATCTGAATTCCTCGATCCGATTTAATATTATTGCATATATTGATTGAAGAGACATACGATCAGATCATATTTTTATCAAAGTAAGTTAATAATAAGTTGAAATGTAAAATTAATTACGCATATCATTTCCCGTAATTTCAACTTCTTCTTCCAAGTATTAAGTTCATAGTCGCATTAATAATAAATAAAATTCCCAAGACCGCAGTAACTAGAATGACCTGAGCTGTTGACCTGGTCATTAGCCACCCCTACCCGGGCTGATCTACCTGCCCACGAGCGCGCCCCCCCCCCCCCCCCCCTCCCGTTCCTGCACTTGTTTGAAATCTCAATTCACCTAATTCTATCCTACCCGGGTAAATCTGTGTTCTAAAGAATAAGAATACGTTAGACACTCGACTAACATATATGTTATTATCAAGGGTTGACTATATGTTACATGTTCTTTACAATTAAGTGTATATTTCCTATTACCATATTACCACAATAGGTTTTAATTTGTGTTCTTGATTCGAGACTGAATATTTATGTATTTCCTGTGTTACTTCCTGTTCTTTATAATAGTGAAGGTAACTCTCAGTCCTTATCGTGCTTAATACATCCGTGATCTCAGCATAGAAATAATTATGCAACATATTGAGAGTTCAGGAGTATATGATCAGAAACAATAAATACATCAACTCTTTTTGCCATTGAATAAATTATATGTGTACAATTACCTGCGTGTTATCATTGAGTTTTGTAGCCCCTGATTGAATACCTATTTCTGTGATTAAGAACGTGTTCGATGTGTTCCTGTTGAGGAAACTTACAGTCTATAAGTCCATACCTGGATTTTAGTGCAGACTTGATAACGAGATATAAATATAATATCCCGGCATAACAATACCTTTATAGGATAAAACATCATGGACACTGTACAGCAATTACCCTTTTCATACCTTTTTACATCCAGGGTTTTCTTACAAATACTTTTCAGTCGGAGTATGTGACGTCAGTAAAATTAGTCAAATTGATCAGATGACACCAATGTTGGCATTATTATGCCTACTTCTAAGTGATTTCATTCAACTTAGGAAGGATCTGTAAGCGGCTAATAGTTAATTGCGATAGTCTTTAACCCTATGAAGCCTAGAAGTTCGTACTGCTGAGCACAAAACAAAAACGTTTGAAATAAAATTCACGAAGTAACACACTCTTGTCATCTGACTGAGCGGGTCCATCAACCTTTGTGATATAGAATGTTCCCTTTTCAATACAATGGCGCCATTCTAATACTATTCAGGCCAACATTAGATGATATTATAAGCATTTGAAAGGTTTGTATTTATCAACGAGGTAATAACTAACCCTTTGCTTCGCACAGGTTATTAGTAATCTGAATAAACTTCGTTCGAGGGTTATAACAGAAGGAAGCAAAAGCGTCACTTTACTGATTAGTTATGCGTCTAGTTCACAACATTGTGTGATGATGGAAAGAATATATGTTAAATATGTGTAGTCCCCCAACTTGTTGGCAACATAGCCTAATGTAAATCTTTATCAATGGGAAGCATTTCCTGAGTACTTAATCAACCTATTCAATACCGGTGACATCCTTGTAATATATTCTGGCAAATATTAAATAATTTGATTCAGCTTAGGAAGGACAGCTACCAATTACAAGACTACAGAGCATCTCAATTCATCGTTTTAGCTACCAGATATCCCTCCTAAGCTTCATAAAGTTGTCTTCATATACCTGAAATCAAATAAAAAAAGGCGTCCCCGTTACTGAAAGGATTAAACCGTTCAATGAAATAGCCAGAATGATAATCGTAATGAAGAAGTTTTAAGTCTCTTAGACTATGTGACTTGTTTACTATTAATTTTAAATTAGTCTAATATCAAATAGAACACAATGACAAACACATAGCCGTACTGAAAGGGATAATAGGGCCGATACACACCTATATTCTGTCAACATTATTGGAATAATATGTCGGGGATAGGGATGCTAATGTTTAAGAAGGAATAATATGTCGGGGATAGGGATGCTAATGTTTAAGAAGGAATAATATGTCGGGGATAGGGTTGCTAATGTTTAAGAAGGAATAATATGTCGGGGATAGGGTTGCTAATGTTTAAGAAGGAATAATATGTCGGGGATAGGGTTGCTAATGTTTAAGAAGGAATAATGTCGGGGATAGGGTTGCTAATGTTTAAGAAGGAATAATATGTCGGGGATAGGGTTGCTAATGTTTAAGAAGGAATAATATGTCGGGGATAGGGATGCTAATGTTTAAGAAGGAATAATATGTCGGGGATAGGGTTGCTAATGTTTAAGAAGGAATAATATGTCGGGGATAGGGATGCTAATGTTTAAGAAGTAATAATATGTCGGGGATAGGGTTGCTAATGTTTAAGAAGGAATAATATGTCGGGGATAGGGATGCTAATGTTTAAGAAGGAATAATATGTCGGGGATAGGGATGCTAATGTTTAAGAAGGAATAATATGTCGGGGATAGGGATGCTAATGTTTAAGAAGTAAATATTGCAGGTGGTGACTAGACAACTCAACCAATGGCCCATTATAACTAACAAATATCAAAAGAGGTGCCAACTCAACCAGCATTGTTAGGTCATGTTACTTTAGATTATAATGGGTCATGACTAAGTTACAATTAGCATAGTTGATGCTATATGACTTGGCACTGGTTGAGCTCTATTTGGTGAAATGGTCTAATGAGTTGACATGTAATCATTACAGACACGTGTGACCTTGAACATGCCTCCACATCGACGTACTCCCTGCCCTTCATTAAGGGAGCCCACGTCGCTTTTTTTCTCTTTCTCTCCCTCTCTCTTTGGCTTGTATCCATTCGGCCCCATTCAGCCTACTGTTTTAAGACTTTTACCCCTATCCAGGTGTCAATAATTTCCTGGCGAGCGGTAGCGAGCCAGCCTATATGTATTTTTGTTTTGACAGCAAGCTAATTTGTACATTTTTCGATAGAAAAATTTCTCCGGCGAAGCCGAATTTCTCCTTACAATGCTGGCTTGCTTTCGCTCGCCAGGAAGAAATCGACACCTGGATGGGGTTAAACGTCTTAAAACAGTTGGCTGAATGGGGTTGAATGGATACAAGCCAGAGAAAGAGAGAAAAGGAGAGAAAGATAAACAAAAAGCCGGTGACCCCCCCCCCCCCCTTAACCATGCCTGTGTACCGGGGGCGGGGATGGAGCCAAAACAGCCCACCACCAGGCTATTATTACCTCTGCCGGAGAATAAGGCCCATTCCTCCTCCACCCGCGGCAATAACTCCGCCATGAAACAACTCACTGGCCGGAGAACAATAAGTGCTGCCTGTGGTCCTCTTTATTGGGAGGAAGCCGCCATCTTTGATACCTTATACAAGAATTGTCTGCCGTGTGTCGTAATTTTCCACGTCATCTAAAGCCGCGTTTTTCGTTACCACCACTATCTCCGATAGACTGGAAAAGGTGTCGTATTACACCATTAAAAATATCAATCCAAAGCTGCGTTTTTCGTTACCACCACTGATTAGCCATTGGGGTATTTGCAGAGAATGACAAAAATTATCTGTGATATTCGAGACATGTTTACATACAGTATTCTCATCGTTCAGCATTACTGCTTCATAATTATCAGCCAACTTAAAATAGCCCTATATAATATATAATTATCACTAGAACAATACACTATACCACGTAGGAAGTCTTCTGGAGAACGATGGCAAAATTAGAAAACAATACAAGATAAACTAAAGAACAAATGTATGCTAGAATATAATTGAAAAGTCGCTAGATAGTCCCCAGACACTAAAAACTTGTATGTCAATAGAACAAATATGTTGAAGTATCTAGAATAATCTTTAGCAATCAAAAACTCCCTACAATTCCTTAAAATGGTGAAAATAACTTTAATATCGATAGAATTCATCATATCTTGATGTCGCTAGATGGAAGTGACGGAAGTGATTAACTGGATCTAGCCTTATCCGCTACATTGGCAACATCGTACCAAGACAATTCATTCCGTTATTGTGAACAAGGCCAGATTTCGAAACTATTACAATTATTTCAAAGTTCAAAGATCATCAGATTAGTTTGAAAGTCGATGTACACAATTAAAGTTTCATTAGTTTCAAAAACATTCACATAAAACGCTACTTAGAGGGCTTAATAATAAATGAAAAAATAAATTTCTCCAAAATCGCATTAACGAACGCCCTGCTGTTTTTGTTGTTGTCGCTATTATTTACCTCGCATATTCGGGTTTGGTGAACATTTTGGAGTTCCTAGTAGTATATTAGAACATATTTATAATTTGCACACTCTCATAAGTATCAAAACTTAGTTGTTAACCCCTTCAGGCTCTTGACGAATTTTGACAGTTTGTTCTTGCTATAATTAGACGCTTTTTTACAGCTTAGGAAGGATCTGAGGGTAAAGACTATCTCTATTAACCCTCTGATTTCCGTATACCCTTCCGAATCTGAATAAAATTGTCAAATAATAGCCTGAAAATATAAATGAAACGCGTTATAGGAGCCTGAGAGAGTTAAGGGGGAAATACACAAAACCCTAATTTCAAATGATCGTGAATTATTTTGCTTTGGTGAATGTTTGGGCTATTTTAAGACTACATTTAGATACATACATTTTGTTTACACTTGCCATTGAAATATGACGACTTGCTTTCAGATATACACTTAAAGCCCGAATCGGATTGACTTTTCACTTCCTCAAACCAGTTCTTCCCTTCCTCAAACCATTGGAAAACCAGGTTTGAGTTGGATTGATATTCGACACCTTTTCCAGTCTATCGGAGATAGTGGTGGTAACGAAAAACAAAACGCGGCTCAAGTCAAAGCTGCTTTTCCACAGGGTCCAAACTCAATCCGATTCAGACTTCATAGGTTTGATAACTGTTTTAAGACTTTTTGTTTATATGCATAATATAGTAATCAATTTGGATATGGTTAATATATATGTACTAAGCCATGTCCTCAGAATGTCGGAAAGAAGCGTCGTCATAATCGTATGGAAGGGTGACAACCTACAGTATATTAGACTTTGTATACATATACTAAAAAGTAACCAATTATATTATATGAATACCATCACAATTTTGTACACATTCAAGTGGATCAAAATAATTCCGAAATGAGGGCTCAAATAATAATCTTAACATGTAGAATTATTTAGTTTAGAAAGGTTGGAACATAGCCGCAGACGTGGTGCCGCTACATTCGTGCTTAATCCTGTCCTTCTCATATGACGGTTCCGCCCAAAACTATCAAATGACGCGGTTGCGTCATATGAACCTAGTGAAATAGCTCAATAATAAGTTATATGACGCTTTTGCGTCATTTTGAGCTCAGTAAGTTAGGTAAGTTAGATCATAATCTGTCGGTTGATGGCAACCCAAAATTCCTTCGACTTCTAATAGTTTCTCAGTGTGAGAAAGACTGTTGTGGGGGAAATACCGGGCCCTCTGCCAACCAGTAAGTAAGCTAATATAATATGTCTGGGGGGGTTAATCAGTAATCATGATTATATTTTGATCTTTGTTACTTGATTTTATTGGATTATATTACTTATTATTGGTTAGCTTAGTCAATACAATACAGATAAGTAAGAATACATTGATATAGAACCGTGATTAGGCACGAATGTAGAGCGGGCATAGCGGCTGCTTTACCATGGCAAAATATCAGGGGGGTATACTGATGTGGTAATGATACCATATCGTCTGGCTACACTCGCATGGAGGTGTAGGGAGGAGTAGTAAGAGGAGGGAGGGAGGTAGTAGGTCAGCTGACAACAGCATGGTTAGTGTTAGTCACCTACAATATTCTGCCACTCATACTCAGAATTATTAAAATGTTAACCTAAGCAATTATTTATTACTCTAATATTACAGAGATAAATATTTTGTATAATTCCACCTCATATATGATGTCACAAACAATCTTCATTTGTATATATTCTAAGTTATTGCCGATATGTCTAGTTGTCGATCATTGCAGTTCTTGAAATACCTCATAATATTTAGTATATTACGGTATTTCGTCTTTATATATTCTTTGTTTTACTTTGTGGTGGTCATTTTGAAATATATATTTACATTCATGTTCAACAATAGTAAGCAAATGTTGTATATATTATGTATACATTTTGAAGGCAGGCTAGTGAAATTGTTGCATTTTGTGCCACCCAACTTATAAGAGGGTGGGTCATTAGATTTCGGGGTAACAGAAAACGCAGCTTAATATTATTTATGGGGGGGGGGGGGTCAGCGTTTTTTATTTTGTATCTTTCTCTCCTTTTCTCTCTTTCTCTGGCTTGTATCCATTCGGCCCCATTCAGTCAACTGTTTTAAGACGTTAATTCCCATCCAGGTGTTGATTTGTTCCTGGCTAGCGATCGCGAGCCAGTATTGTATGGAGAAATCCAGCTTCTCCGGAGAAATTTTTCTATAGACAAATTTACAAATTTAACTTGCTGTCAAAACAAAAATATATATATGCTGGCTCGCTACCGCTCGCCAGGAAAATATTGACACCTGGATGGGGGTAAACATCTTAAAACAATAGGCTGAATGGGGCCGAATGGATACAAGCCAAACAGAGAGGGAGAGAAAGAGAAAAAGAGCGAGGTGGGCCCCCTTAATAGGCCAAATAAGTTATGTCCAACAGACAATTATAATACCAGGAGTATATATACTTTTTGATAACTTATAAGACTCACATCCTTCTTATACAATAGCTTATACTTAATTGATTGTACTTTATAAGACAATAATATCGATCCTATTGAATCCTGATCCCCCAATATTGAGATCTCAGGACTGATTGATTACTATATGTGTCAACCTTTGATGATTTCGAAATAAAATTACAAACATCGAAAAATAACTACAATTTGTCGAACAAGAGTCTAAGAACACAAAATGCCATCTGAGAATCTATGGACGCACTACATAGTCTACAGTGCATTAGGTCTACAAGATGGTGCTGCTACTGTCAAAGAGTGGTTCTTGACGTATCCCTATAGATGGGTGTGGGTGTGGTGGAGAGCCAAGACCTTGACACATATTAGGCTCCCGACAACGAACGAACTGGTGGTCTGGGATTTACTGCACCCAGTATAACAACGGGAGCCCCGGATGTGGTAATGTAAGGCCTGAATGTTGTAATATAAGGTAATGTAAGGCTTAGGTGTTGTAATGTAAGGTAATGTAAGGCATGGATGTTGTAATGTAAGGTAATGTAAGGCCCGGATTTTGTAATGTAAGGAAATGTAAGGACTGGATGTGGTATTGTAAGGCTTGGATGTGGTAATGTAAGACCTGGATGTTGCAATGTAAGGCCTGGATATTGTAATGTAAGGCCTGGATGTTGTAATGTTAGGCCTGGGAATTGTAATGTAAGGCCTGGATGTGGTAATGTTAGGCCTGAGTGTTGTAATGTAAGGCCTGGATGTGGTAATGTAAGGCCTAGATGTTAAAATGTAAAACCTGGATGTTATAATGTAAGGCCTGGATTTTGTAAAGTAAAGCCTGGATGTTGTAATGTAAGGCCTGGATCTGGCAATGTAAGGCCTGGATGTTGTAATGTAAGTTTTCGATGTTGTAATGTAAGGCCTGGATGTTATAATGTAAGGCACAGATGTTTTAATGAAAGACTTGGATGTGGTAATGTAAGGCTTGGCTGTTGTAATTTTAGGCTTGGATGTGGTAATGTAAGGCTTGGATGTGGTAATGTAAGGCTTGGATGTCGTAATGTAAGGCTTGGATGTTGCAATGTAAGGCTTGGATGTTGTAATGTATGGCCTGGATGTGGTAATGTAAGGCCTGGATGTGGTAATGTAAGGCTTGGATGTGGTAATGTAAGGCCTGGATGTTGTAATGTGAGGCCTGGATGTTGTAATGTAAGGCCTGGATGTTGTAATGTTAGGCCTGGGTGTTGTAAAGTAAGGCCTGGATGTTGTAATGTAAGGCCTGGATGTGGTAATGTAAGGCCTGAATGTTGTAATGTAAGGCCTGGATGTTGTAATGTAAGGCCTGGATGTTGTAATGTAAGGCCTGGATGTTGTAATGTTAGGCCTGGGTGTTGTAATATAAGGCCTGGATGTAATGTAAGGCCTGGATGTTGTAATGCAAGGCCTGGATGTTGTAATGTAAGGCCTGGATGTTGTAATGTAAGGCCTGGATGTTGTAATGTAAGGCCTGGATGTTGCAATGTTAGGCCTGAATGTTGCAATTTAAGGCCTAGATGTTGTAATGTAAGGCCTGGATACTGTATTGTAAGGCCTGGATGTTGGAATATAAAGCCTGGATGTTGTAATGTAAGGCTTGGATGTTGTAATGTAAGGCCTGGATGTGGTAATGTAAGGCTTGGATGAAATGTAAGCCTGGATGTGGTAATGTAAGGCTTGAATGTTGTAATGTAAGGCCTGGATGTTGTAATGTAAGGCCTGGATGTGGTAATGTAAGGCTTGGATGTGGTAATGTAAGGCCTGGATGTTGGAATGTAAGGCCTGGAAGTGGTAATGTAAGGCTTGGATGATGTGATGTAAGGCCCGGATGTTGTAATGTAAGGCCTGGATGTGGTAATGTAAGGCTGGGATGTTGTAATGTTACGCTTGGATGTGGTAATGCAAGGCTTGGATGTGGTAATGTAAGGATTGGATGGTGTAATGTAAGGCTTGGATGTTGTAATTTAAGGCTTGTATGTTGTAATGTAAGGCCTGGATGTTGTATTGTAAGACTTGGATGTTGTAATGTAAGGCCTGGATGTTGTAATGTAAGGCCCGGCTGTTGTAATTTAAGGCCTGGATGTGGTAATGTAAGGCTTGGATGTTGTAATGTAAGGTTTGGATGGGGTAATGTAAGGCTTGGATGTGGTAATGTAAGGCTTGGATGTTGTAATGTAAGGCTTGGATGTTGTAATGTAAGGCTAATTGGATGTTGTAATGTAAGGCATAGATGTTGTAATGTAAGGTTTGGATTTGGTAATGTAAGGCTTGGATGTTGTAATATAAGGCTTGATGTGGTAATGTAAGGCCTGGATATTGTAATGTAAGGCTTGTATGTTGTAATGTAAGGCCTAGATGTGGTACTGTAAGGCTTGGATGTTGTAATGTAAGGCTTGGGTGTTGTAATGTAAGGCCTAGATGTTGCAATGTAAGGTAAGGATGTTGTAATGTAAGGCCTTGATGTTGTAATGTAACACTTAGATTTTGTAATGTAAGGCTTGGTTGGTTGTTGTAATATAAGGCCTGAATGTTGTAATGTAAGGCTTGGATGTTGTAATGAAAGACTTGGATGTTGTAATGTTAGGCTTAGAAGTTGTAATGTAAGGATTGGATGTGGTAATGTAAGGCCTGGAAGTGGTAATGTAAGGTTTGGGTGTGGTAATGTAAGGCTTGGATGTTGTAATGTAAGGCTTGGATGTGGTAATGTAAGGCCCGGATGTTGTAATGTAAGGCTTGGATGTTGTAATGTAAGGCTTGGATGTTGTAATGTAAGTCTTGGATGTGGTAATGTAAGGCTTGGATGTTGCAATGTAAGGCTTGGATGTGGTAATGTAATGCTTGGATGTTGCAATGTAAGGCCTGGATGTTGTAATGTAAGGCCTGGATGTTGTAATGTAAGGGTTGGATGTTGTAATGTAAGGCTTGGATGTTGTAATGTAAGGCTTGGATGTGGTAATGTAAGGCTTGGATATTGTAATGTAAGACTTGGGTGTTGTAATGTAAAGCTAGGATGTGGTAATATAAGGCTTGGATGTTGTAATGTAAGGCTTGTATGTTGTAATGTTAGGCTTGGATGTTGTAGTGTAAGGCTTGGGTGTTATAATGTAAGGCCTAGATGTGGTCATGTAAGGCCTGGATGTTGTAATGTAAGGCCTGGATGTAATAATGTAAGGCCTGGATGTTGTAATGTAAGGTTTGGATGTGGTAATGTAAGGCTTGGGTGTTATAAAGTAAGGCTTAGATGTGGTAATGTAAGGCCTGGATGTTGTAATGTAAGGCTTGGATGTTTTAATGTAAGGCCTGGATGTTATAATCTAAGGCCCGGATGTTATAATGCAAGGCCTGGATTTTATAATGTAAGGCCTGCATGTGGTAATGTAAGGCCTGGATGTTGTAATGTAAGGCTTGGATGTGGTAATGTAGGGCCTGGGTGTTGTAATGTAAGACTTGGATGTGGTAATGTAGGGCCTGGATGTTGTAATGTAAGGCTTGGATGTTGTAATGTAAGGCCTGGATGTTATAATCTAAGGCCTGGATGTTATAATGCAAGGCCTGGATTTTATAATGTAAGGCTTGGATGTTGTAATGTAAGGCCTGAATGTTGTAATGTAAGGCTTGGATGTTGTAATGTAAGTCCTTGATGTTATAATCTAAGGCCTGGATGTGGTAATGTAAGGCCTGGATGTTGTAATGTAAGGCTTGGATGTGGTAATGTAGGGCCTGGGTGTTGTAATGTAAGGCTTGGATGTTATAATGTAAGGCTTGGATGTGGTAATGTAAGGTTTGGATGCTGCAATGTATGACCCGGATGTTGTAATGTAAGGCCTGGATGTTGCAATGTAAGGCCTGGATGTGTTAATGTAAGGTTTGGGTGTGGTAATGTAAGGCTTGGATGTTGTAATGTATGGCTTGGATGTGGTAATGTAAGGCCCGGCTGTTGTAATGTATGGGCTGGATGTTGTAATGTAAGGCTTGGATGTTGCAATGTATAAGGCTTGGATGTGGTAATGTAATGCTTGGATGTTGCAATGTAAGGCCTGGATCTTGTACTGTAAGGCCTGGATGTTGTAATGTAAGGGTTGGATGTTGTAATGTATGGCTTGGATGTGGTAATGTAAGGCTTGGATATTGTAATGTAAGACTTGGGTGTTGTAATGTAAGGCTTGGATGTGGTAATATAAGGCTTGGATGTAGTAATGTAAGGCTTGGATGTTGTAATGTAAGGCTTGTATGTTGTAATGTAAGGCTTGGATGTTATAATGTAAGGCTTGGGTGTTATAATGTATGGCCTTGATGTGGTAATGTAAGGCCTGGATGTTGTAATGTAAGGCCTGTATGTTATAATGTAGGCCTGGATGTTGTAATGTAAGGTTTGGTTGTGGTAATGTAAGGCTTGAGTGTTATAATGTAAGGCTTGGATGTTGTAAGGTAAGGCCTGGATTTTGTAATGTAAGGATTGGATGTTGTTATGTAAGGCCTGGATGTTATAATGTAAGGCCTGGATGTTATAATGCAAGGCCTGGATTTTATAATGTAAGGCCTGGATGTGGTAATTGTAAGGCCTGGATGTTTTAATGTAAGGCCTGGATGTTATAATGTAAGGCCTGGATGTTATAATGTATGGTCTGGATGTTGTAATGTAAGGCCTGGATGTTGTAATGTAAGGCCTGGATGTTATAATGTAAGGCTTGGATGTGGTAATGTAAGGCCTGGATGTTATAATGTAAGGCTTGGATGTGGTAATGTAACGCCTGGATGCTATAATGTAAGGCCTGGATGTTGCAGTGTAAGGCCTGGATGTTACAATGTAAGGCCTGGATGTTATAATGTAAGGCTTGGATGTTATAATGTAAGGCCTGGATGTTGTATTGTAAGGCCTGGATGTTGCAATGTAAGGCCTGGATGTTATAATGTAAGGCTTTGATGTTATAATGTAAGGCCTGGATGTTGCAATGTAAGGCCTGGATGTTGCAATGTAAGGCCTGGATGTTATAATGTAAGGCCTGGATGTTATAATGTATGGCTTGGATATTATAATGTAAGGCCTGGATGTTGCAATGTAATGCCTGGATGTTATAATATAAGGCCTGGATGTTATAATGTAAGGCCTGGATGTTATAATGTAAGGCCTGGATGTTATAATGTCAGGCCTGGATGTTGGAATGTAAGGCCTGGATGTTATAATATAAGGCCTGGATGTTGTAATATAAGGCCTGAATGTTGTAATGTAATGCATGGATGTTATAATGTAACGCCTGGATGTTGTAATGTAATGCCTGGATGTTGTAATGTAAGGCCTAGATGTGGTTATGTAAGGCCTGGATGTGGTTATGTAAGGCCTGGATGTGGTTATCTCACAGATGTCTATGAAGTTTCGGACATGTTGTATTCCTTCAGTTGTATTTTGTAAGGTATGTATTATATGAAGTTATGGTCGTGTTGTATTTCTTGAGTTGTATAATATAAGGTTTTAATTCTATGCACGTTTTGTCGTGTTGTATGCCTTGAGTTGTATATTGGATTTTTTTTTTATTCTATGCAGTTTCGGTCATGTTGTATTCATTCAGTTGTAGATAGTAAGGTATGTATTTCTTTAATATCACACAAGGTTGGCTAAAAACTCAATTACCTAGTGTTGTTAAGTAATAATAACCCTACAGTTTTGAACAAGTATCCCTTGAGTTGTATATTGTATGGGTATGGTTTATATTTCTTTACTACCATGCAAGGTTGGCTAATAAAGCAGTCACTTAGTTCCTGTGTAGTAAATATCTAAAAGCCGTCTATAAGATCATGCAAACAACCAAGTGAGGATCAATATAGCTGTTGTTGCTTGTTTTCCTTTACAAGCCTTTGTAATCTCTGCACAGCAACAACTTTAGACGGAGCTAACTACAAATATACTTAAGGGGGAGGTAGTTGCTTTTTCCCCATCATGTTTAGTACCATTAGCTTTTACCAGGGTGACCTGGATGTGTGTGAGTTTTGTGTTTTGTATCTGTGTTTATTTGTTGTTTTATGTTGTTTTTGTGTTTTCCCTGTTCTTGCTCTGTCTTGAGTCGGCTACCCCCAAAATGGGGATTGGGCCTGAGCATATAGATAGATAGAATAGCATTGAGATTTTAAGACGTTCGTTCCATTAGCTTGGCGATTTTAATACCTTTTTCCCCATTTATATTGCCAATATAAAGACCTTTCCTGCCATTTAGGTGTTGATTTTGTCCTGGTGATTGATAGCGAACCTGTAATTTTAGGTGGAACTGGCCCTCGTCCGGGACAATTTTTTACCGAAAAATGTACTAATCTATTTAGTTATATTTTATTTTAAGTTTGATATAGTTCTAGAGAGGAAACTATAAAATATATACCCAGTAAGTAAATAAATATATAGACCAAAAAATAACCACTACCCCCTTAACAAATTTAAAGTCCTCGTCACTCCACAGACAGTTTTTGAGGACGCGTTTCTTCCTCTTAGCCGATATTATTTAGCTTAGGAAGGAATATTGGAAGTCAGAGGGTTAATTGAGATATACTTTACCTCTTTGATTCTAAGAGGGTCTTGTAAAGCTTATTAATACTAGGAAGGGACAATGCGTAATAATCTTCAAAGGTTTAATTTGGTTTCGGCTATTATTTGACAATTGTATTAAGCCTTGAAAGGGTCTGTGGAAGAAAAGTGATAATTGAGATACATTGTTCCCCTTTGATTGATTAAAGATCTTTCCTAGCTGTACACAATCGTCTAGTGTTAGCCAAAATATGAAGACAATGGCGCCATGTTACTGAGAGGGGTTAAGGAAGTTAACTGAAATATAAAAATAAACTAACTTCTTTTACAGTAATTTCCTCTTCTTCCCAGGCCTCGACCACATTATCACCCCGCACGCATACACGCACACACATACACACACACACACATACTCCACATCCTCCACATCTAAGCAAAGTAAATTATTAAGTTCTTCGTCTTTTATTACAAATGTACTTATTTTGTCTTATTATTATGTCTTCTTCTTAATATTATTATTATTATTATTATTATTATTATTATTAATTTTACTATTATTATTAATATATTGTTAATATTTATTATCGTCGTGTATGACTATATTAACAAGTAGCATTTTCCATGAATATAGTTTTAACCAAAGTTGCATATCTAGGTGCCTTTAAAGGCTCAGCCAGCTTGTATTTAAAAGTTTTGTAAACAATGTACTTTAAACAATAGCAAGGAGGACAACCCCCCACCTTTTACTCTTCTACTTTGTTCTCTCATTCCTCCTTACCTTCTCTTTAATTCTTAAGAGACCTCTTACCTCCTCAACCTGTCTATCCCCCCTCAACCTTAACCCTCTCACATCCGGACGCGATTTTTGAGCCTATTAGGGATACTTTAAATCCTTTGTTACCGTCAGGGGTATCTATAAACCTTTAGTTTGTTTACTTCAACCTCTGCAGTTGTCTTTGAGTTAGCTGTGGGCAGAAAACTAATTTTGGAAAGGTAATTATAACAGTGAGAGTAATCTATTTCTTATTGCTAATCTGGCAACCTCTGCGTCCTATGGTCGTGAGAGGGTTAACTAGCTTTATTGTTTGTCTAAATAAATTAAAATAACGAGAAAGACAACTCGTCCAATATCCACTATCTCGTCCAATATCCACTACCACCAAGCATTTTTCCTCTCTGCCCACCACACCTCCAAACCACAAGGAAACAACCACCATAGGTACCATTTGTCAAGGCGACCTTCTACCTCTCAACCACACCACCACCATGATGAGGAAGCCAAGAAGGACTACCTCAGGTACTCCACCCCATCTCCAAGCCACAAGGAAACAACCACCATAGACACCATATGTCCAGACGCCTTTCTACCTTTCAACCACTCCACCGCCATGAACGTGAGAAAAAGTATGACCACCACATCAATTGTTAGATCATCACTCAGTTGGAAAACTGTTTTTACTATCACTGGACATAAGACTCGCACTCCATACCTGCCATGATCCCAATAAGCTTAGCGAGGAGCAAGAAACTAAGTACAGAAACACAAAAACAAGTAAACTAACAGCTAAAAACTGAGCTATAACACTGTTATATAACACAAGTGCACTGCCCTCAAACACAGGTAGGTGTGACTGGTCACTAAAGGTCACTGGTAAGTGGTCCGGGCAGGAGCTCAGATTAACACAACCTTCTCCTGTCACTGTCATTTTATTGTTCATAAAATATCACGGAGAGGTGTTTTTAACTGCATGTCTAGGTAATACAAAATTATACATATATCCCTGTATATATATATATATATATATATATATATATATATATATATTATATATATATATATATTATATATATTACTGTATATATACAGTATATATATATATATATATATATATATATATATATATATATATATATACCGGTATATATATATATATTATTTTTTTCCCTATATGAATGAGGGAGACAAAAGGCATATCTGCCTGCAGCGAGTGCCTCCCCCAGTTTTGAAAGAGTGACAGGGCCAAAATCAAGGGACGTTCGAGCTAAAATCCCTGGACACAGAGTTTGAAGCAATTTAAGTCATAGGAAGAGGAAAAGACTGATTCTGGGAGAGAGTTCCAGAGCTCAGCAATTGAATAGAAGTCTGAGAATAGCGTTTTACTCTTGGGTTGGAGTTGCACAGAGTAGGGATGGGATTGTGTTGCAAGGCGGGTACTACGTACCTTACGTAGAGGAGGTGGTAAACACTGGGAAAGCTCCGTGGAACACTGATTATTGTAGTAGCGATAGAATAGCGACAGAGATGCAACATTGCGGCGAAGAGAGAGATATTACAGAGAGTTGGTGAGTGGACGGGAGATAATGATACGAAAGGCTCTCCTCTCTACTTTGTCTAGGAGTGAGGTGTGAGAGGAACCTCCCCACACATGTGAACAATACTCAATACAAGGACGCACTGTGCCCCTGTACAGAGCAAGAAGCTGTGCAGGGGTAAAGAACCCCTTGAGGCGGTTGAGCACACTCAGCTTCTGGGAGGCTGCCTTAGCACGAATGGTAATATGGTTCTTCCAAGTGAGAGCAGAAGAAAAAGAGACACCGAGAATATTGAGAGAGGAAGAAGGATTGATTTTTGTATTCTTGAAGAATAAGGGATAGTCCTCTGGAGGTTCCTGACGGGTAGTAAGATGGATAAATTGGGTCTTGGAAGCATTAAATGCAATAAGGGTTTCTCTGTCCCAATTGGAAATAGTAGCTAGATCAGAAGATAAGTGTTTTATGGCTTCATTACGTTTGATTTTGAGGGACTGCTGGCTGGGGCATTCTGGAAAACTAATTGAGTAGTGTAAGGTAGAGTCATCTGCATATGAATGGATGGAACTGGATGTACAATTGAGAAGATCATTTATGAAAATTAGAAAGAGAATAGGAGATAGGACAGAACCCTAAGGAACACCAGAGTTGGTAGGATGATGAAGTGAGCGATGGCCGTCATCAACCGCAGCTATGGAACGGCCGGAAAGGAAATTAGAGACAAAGGCACAGATGAAGGGATAGAAACCGAAGGAAGGTAGTTTGGAAATTAAAGATTTGTGCCAGACTCTATTGAAGGCCTTCGATATGTCTAGTGCAATAGAAAAAACCTCACCGAAGTCCCAAAAGGAGGATGACCAAGAGTTAGTAAGATATGAAAGAAGATCACCAGTAGAGCGACCCTTAAGGAAGCCATACTGGCGATCTGAGAGCAAATTATGAGAAGAGAAATGCTTAAGAAATTTGGAAGCAAGAAGAGTTTCAAAAACTTTAGAGATACAAGATATGAGAGAAATTGGACGATAGTTGGAGGGTTGAGAGCGGTCACCCTTCTTTGGGACCGATTGAATGAGAGCAAACTTGGAGCAAGAAGGGAAGACGTTAGAGGAGAGACAGAAACGAAAGAGTTTGCCTGGGCAGGGGGGCAGCACAAAAGCACAGTTGTTTAGTACAACAGGAGGAAGACCGTCCGGACCGTACGCCTTCTTAGTATTAAGCCCAGAGAGGAGTAGAAAGTATACCTTTAGAAGAGATAAATAAATTAGGCATAAGTAGAAAAGGAATGGAGGAATAGCACCGGAATCATCCAAGATGGGGTTTCTAGCAAGGGTTTGAGCGAAGAGTTCAGCTTTGTCAGAGGAAGACGTGATGGTTGTGCCATCAGCGTGGAAAAGGGGAAGGGATGAGGAAGAAAAATTGTTGGAGATGTTTTAGCTAGATGCCAGAAAGCTTGGGAAGAGCTTGAGTTGGATAGTTCAGTGCATTTATTATTGATGAAAGATTGCTTGGCAAGTCGAAGAACAGATTTGGCTTGATTCAGGGCAGAGAAATAGTAAGAATGAGATTCTTGAGTTTTACGGCGTCGGTACCGTTGGAATGCTTCCTCCTTGTTGTGGACAGCAGTAGAACAAGCGTGAATAAACCAAGATTTTTTTGCATTAGATGGAGAGAAAGAAAATGGAAAGTACGCTTTCATGCACCCGAGAGGATTACCTCGGTAATGCGTTCATCACTCCACGGAAGCAGAAGTCATTCCATGGGAAATCAAAGAAGTACTGCCGGAGAGACTCCCAGTCGGCAGTGCCAAAGTGCCACAAGCTCCGCCGGCTGGCAGGATCTGGTGGCCGTACTGAAGAGATAGGACAGGTGACAGAGATAAGTTTATGGTCGGAGGAGCCCAAAGGAGAGAAAAGGTTGACAGTATAAGAAGAAGGGTTAGAAGTCAGAAATAAGTCAAGAATGTTGGGCCGATCTCCTAAGCGATCCGGAATACGGGTGGGTTGCTGGACCAGCTGCTCTAGGTCATTTATGATAGAAAAGGCGTAGGCTTGTTCACCAGGTTGGTCAGTAGCGTGAGAGGAGAGCCATTGGCGGTGATGAACGTTGAAATCTCCTAGGATGGAGATTTCAGAGAAGGGAGAGATGGATAGAATGTGTTCCACTTCAGAGTTTAGATAGTCAAAGAATTTGGGAAAGTCGGTAGATTAGGGGAAAGATAGACAGCACAGAAATATTTAGTATGAGAATGACAGGATAGTTTGAGCCATAAAGTTGAGAATTCAGAGGAGTCGAAATCGGGAACACGAGAGCAAGTGAGTTTGTTGTGCACGTAAACACAACATCCGCCTTTGGCTTTGAAACTAGGATAGAGAAAGTAGGAGGATACAGAGAAGGGGCTGCTGGAAGTTGTCTCAGATTCCTGGGTTTCGGTGAGGAAAATATCAGGTTTGTAGGAGGAGAGATGGTGTTCGACGGAGTGAAAATTAGAGGAAAGTCCTCGAATATTGCAAAAGTTGATAGTAAGAGTGACAGGCCGTGGTCCAGAGCATTTAGAGGGGTCGTCAGGGGAAGGTCGGGCAGGTGTGGGGGCATTTATGGTCCCCCCCCCACTGGGGATTCCGAGGCTTGACCTGTGTTCATAATTTTTGTTTTTAATAATTATGAAGGAGGAAGTGTGGTGTGCATGTTAAGTGTAGTGAAGTAGATAGGAGGAGGAGGTGTTTGTGAGAGCATGCTGGACTACTCTCAGTGTAAGTGAGGCACAAAGGGAAACGGTAAGAGAGGCCAAGCAAATGAAACAGCAGTTCCAGTGACTCTTTATCAAATGCCTACAGCCTCCCCTAGGTATAGCCCTGTTCGATTGGAGCCTACAATCTACCCCCATTACCCCTATGAGTCGCCTTGTACGACACGCAGTAGGACGCGTGGGGCATATTACTCTTTTCCTCCACCATAAGATGGAGGTCCCCTTATCCCCAGGAGGATATATATATATATATATATATTATAGGTTTGACTCCTGTAAGGAGATAAAGAAAACCTAATATTTAGTAGTGGCCCCGTAATCATTGACGAACATGCCTATTACATAAGGCATCCTCTTCAAACACTAATCCGCCGTAGTTTGAATCTACGGCGCAGAGCATTTAAAAACTGAGGAGCCTTCATCATGAGCGCACGCGACCTCACTCATGGCTTCAGTCATTATGAATTGGGTTCTCACTACGAAAAAACTTCGTAAAAAATAAAAAGAAAAAGAAAATAAGAATAACTATCCAATAAGCTTTCCATCATATCGTGGATGTACTTGTGTGGATTTCTGACCAGACGCTGATTCAGGCGTCATTCCTCCTTCACTGACATATCAAGTAAACCAAAATCCTTAATACATCAACGAATGGGAAGGGGACGGTCGGGAGGGCCCCAGTCGTCAATGATTACGGGGCCACTACTAAATATTAGGTTTTCTTTATCTCCTTACAGGAGTCAAACCTATAATTTATTAGTGGCCCCTCCATCATTGACGAACATGCCTGATATCTAAGACTGGAGGGGGACATTCGTAATCATATCATAACTCTAGAAAAGCAGATAATAAAAACAACCACATAGTATTCTTACTTTTGAAAAATGTATTTAATACGGCGTAGGCCGGAAATATACAAGAAAAAGGGGTTCAGGCAGGTGCGTGCTTCAAAGAAGCCTGCCCGACAAAAATGGGTAACCCTGAAGATTCTGAACACAGATCTGTAGTTACAAAAGGCACCCCACTCAACGAGTGGTGACAAAAATAATAAGTTATAAGTTTATATGTGCACATCATAAACCCCAAAATACATGTAGAGATCAATTGCAAATGAACTCCATTGAACTAATATTACATTGCTTTCGCAGCTAAAACTACTATAACAACACCGTTGTTTTGTACTAAACCTTGTACTAGCACAATTTCTCGCAGAGAAATTTTCATATCACATTTTAACCTTAAATTGTATCACAGCTCTCATACTCCGGCGGGGTCTAGGGTGTCCTATGTCAACTGACTGCACCCCCCCCCCCCCACCCCCCCCCTTCCGTGAAAGTAAACATAAGTGACTGCAGGGCCACCTAGACCCTCTGCCTTAAAGCTATACATGGTAAGGAAGGTTTGTCTAGAGCAACTGACAAGTATCTAGAGAGAAACGTATGATTAGACGCCCACAACTGTGTGGACGCAATATCTTCAACTGAAAAGTTTTTCAGGAAACGTAACGAGGCCGCCCACTTGCGTAAATCGTGGGCCCTACCCACAACGCCGGGATTACTCTCTTTAATGACTTCTACCAGAAGAGAGGCTAATCGCCGTTTAAGTAAGCGTTTACCCGTACTCGCTACCCATAAAGCACCTTGGGGGTTTTGAGGAGCTATTCTCAAATATTTGGTTAGAGCTTGCACTGGACATAAATTATGATGCACCTTTCCCCTTTTTAACGCCGGCACCGTGAACTCAGAAAACACGTGTGCACTATGCTCATTCTTGGCTACAAACGCCGGGGAGGGTGCAATGGAAATTGAATCATTAAGTCTACCAAACCTAAGACAATTAGGTGTGTTGCTCATCGCCGCCAGCTCAGACACTCTGTTTCCGGTGGCCAAAGCCAAAAGGAAAACTGCCTTCTTTAAGATTAAAGCAAAGTCTGCAGTATTTTGATACAGACGAGAATGAAGTAAAGACAAAGCTTTGTCCAGAGACCAAGTAGGCATGAGCTGACGGGGAGGTGGGCGGAGTTTAAAACACGCTCTCATAAATCCTATTTCCTCCGCCACCGGTATGGATAGACCTGTAAGGTCGAAAAAGGGCACTCTAATCGCAGTTAAGTGATTCTTCAAAGTTACCACAGATAAACGTTTCTGCTCAAACAGATAGTTCAAGTAATTAAAAACCAATGCCACTGAGGGTACAGTTTGTTCCGTTCTAACAATCCAAGAAGTAAAAGCTTTCCAATGTGATTGATATTGTTGCTTAGTAGACTGAGTATATTGATTGAGCAATTTATTGGTCACATCCCTACCGTATGGTGCTAGCCACTTGGCCTCCTGAATGTCCATAATGCAAAAGTCAGCGAGGTCGCTAGGTTGCCAATCGTGTCTAAGTGGAAGTACCCGACCGGGAGCGATACCGGGTCCGGGCACCACATTATTAATTGCTGGTACCACACCTGCGCCGGCCACAGGGGCGCGATTAGCGAGACTAAGCCTTGATAAACTCGTAGTTTGTTCACTACGTGGCACATTAGTGACGCATCTGGCGGCGGAAACAGATAGATGGAGCTCCATCTGTTCCAGTCTGTCACTAGGGCGTCTGGCCCCCCTGCCGGCATTATCGCCCGGCGGGTGAGGTATAGAGGGAGCTTGTGAGTCTCGTCGGACGCAAAAAGATCCACTTGTGGATGGGAGAGCTCCGCAATCATTAGGTCGAAAATGGGTTGCTTGAGCTCCCATTCTACTGTCGTGCTCTGTCTCCGGGACAGAGCGTCTGCCCAGACGTTCGCTACACCTGGGAGATAAGATGCATGAAGATAAATATCTAGACTGCTGGCTAGAACAAAAATCTCTTCCGACACGAGTAGCAACTTCCTTGACCTCGTTGACCCTTGTTTCTGAATACAGTGAACTGCATTCAGATTGTCCATTCTGAAGGCCACCGACTTGCCCCGTAACGCCGGGCCGTGAGCCTGAAGGAAATACAAGGGGACTAGTAACTCTTTGACATTTATGTGAGAGATTTCTAAGTGGGACCAAAGTCCCTGACCCTGGTGCCCCTGATTTGACTGAAATCCCCACCCTATGGTGCCTGACGCATCCGTGTCTACCCATACCGTTGGAGGAGGAGAGGTCCATGACATGATTGAGTGCAATGTTTCCCTCTTCGCCCAGACCGCTAGTAAGGTGTGGATTAATTTTGGTATGGGCCATAATTTTCCCGCCGGTAAGAGTGGGAAATATTTGTTGCCTTCCAATATTAATCGTTTTACTTTCAACCGGCCCAACTTGACAGTTAGCTGAATCCAGTTGAGAGAGCCGACCAGAGACTCCCAGACTCTTCGTGTCGTAGTCAGACTGTGAAGAAACCTGAACAGTTTCCTGCGAAACCTGTTGCGATTGTCCACACTCTGACTCAGAGTGAGAGCGGCGGTGTCCCAGACCAGCCCTATCCACTGAATTACTCTTGAGGGAACAAGGTTTGACTTTACCAGATTTACCTTGAAGCCTAGAGTTTTGACATGATTTAAAATGATATTGACATGTTTTATGCATAATTGTTGTGTCTCTGCCACCACCAGCCAGTCGTCTAGATACCACAACACTCTGATTCCCTGTTTTAACAACGGCATCAGGGCTTGCCGGACTAGTTTCGTGAATAGTCGAGGTGCTAGGTTCAAACCGAACGGCATCCTCTGGAAAAACAAAATTTTGGTGCCTGATCCTCAAGGCCAGAAACCTTTGAAATCTTTTGTTGACCGACACGTGCCAATAGGCGTCTGTCAGGTCTAGGGAACACATCCAGCCTCCCGGCGGAAGTGTTAGCCTGATTTGATGAACTGTTAACATTCTGAAAGACTCGTTGTAAATGTGAAGATTCAGATAAGACAGGTCTACGACCGGCCTCATCTGAACACTGTCCCGTTTGGGAACCAAAAACAGTTTTGACGTGAATACAGGGTAATCTGGAGGGACCGGGATGATGACATTCTTGGCAATCATCTCCTGGACCAGCGACTCCACCTCTAATGAAACACAATTTGCCGTTGTCGGCTGACGTAAGCGAGGTCGCCGGAGCCACTGCCAAGTGATGCCTTTGCGTGCCACCATCCGTGCCCAGGTTTTTAACGGCCATGCTTGGTGACACGTTCGGAACGACCCAGTTAGCAGACAAGGGTTCGCCGGCTGTACTTCCCTCGGTTCCTCCGGCCTTAAGATAGGCACTGGGAGTGAGAGAGACTTTAGTTTTTTGATGGTGGGTTTGGTGGTGTTGGACGCTTCGCCGGCTGGCTGGTGTGGGCCGAAGACTGGCCCTGCCCCGGCTTATACTGGCCGCGTCCTCTCTGTCCTGAAAACCCTCTCTGTCTATGCCTGTACTGACCCAGGGGGGATTGGGAGGACTTAGGCGGAAGAAACGGCTTAGAACCCCCTGGCTGAGCTTTAGTAGGAGGCTTAGGTTTGGGGAAGTTAAATGCAGGTTTCTTAGCCTGTGCGGGACTGTGCTTCACGGCCTGTGCCATGTTAAACACTGTTCGCCATACATCAGGGGACATTAAAGAAGGAGTAAGTACTGGGGACATTACCACCTGGTTAGCAATGCGATCAGGCAGCTTGCGAACTAATGACATCCTAAGATCCTGTCGTGCTCGCACCGCCTCAAGTAATGCTGTGCGTATGTCACCTAAGGATTGAATCGACGACTGAAGAATCAGACGCCGGGATAACTCAACTGATCTTCGAGCATCCGCGTCTGCGATTGCCTGAGTAGACCGGAGTAAAGACTTAGCCACCTGCTGAGAAACTATGTACTGTGAAAACAGGCGGAAAGCTTTTCCCCTTAGCCTAAATTCTCTGTCTAGGTGAGTAGGGGTAGGGGTAGTGAATGGGTCCTTTAGTTCACAAAGATTAATCTTAGGGGCAGCTAGAAAAGAAAATAAAGCTGACGGAACTCCGCCGGCAGAACCTACCGGCATGGAGAACCATGAATGTGTATCCTGAGGGATCTGGTGGGAAGATTTAGAAGTGAAAGTGGTTGCAAAGTTTTGAGCCTCTACCTCCCAATCCACCCAAGGTCCTGGTCCCAACTGTCCCACCTTCAACACTGGATTAGCTGTCTCGTCTGTGACGGTCTGTAAATCTAGTTCAGGAGTAAGAGCCGACAGAGCCTTAATATCATTAAACCCATCCAGCTTAGACCAGTCTGAAAAAAGTTTTGAAGCTGAGGCAGGGGGTAAAGCAGGCTTAGATGCATAAACAAAATAATCCTGATGATAATAACTAGGTATAGCCTTGATATTTACGTCCAAAACATTACCCAAGGCATCCAATGCCCTTAATTTCTTTGACTTATTTCCCTGGATAAACCACTCACGTGGTACCGGGAGTTCCCCTGACAAGGTAGGCTGGGCAAGCTCTGGCTTAGAGGGGTTCAAAAGAACCCATGACTCGTCTGGCCCATAAAGCAGGGGCATAGCTACCTTTCTAAGAGGCGCTTTGTCTAGAGGGGGTGGATTAACATCCGTGATGACCCTGACATTTGACGTAGTGAATGCCGCCGTAGCTGGCTTAGAGCTCCCTGCCGGTGACAGAGTAGGAGGGTTAGGAATCTTAGATAAATCGATTGACGTTATCAGAGGCCGTACCGCAGAACTTGTCAAGGGAGCCCCCAAGTCCATTGTGGGGTTTTCTCGTTGTTGACTAAAGAATTTAGATAGAGCATGAGTAAGTAACCCATCAATTTCTTGTGCTGTAACAAACTGGTTAGATGCAGAACTTTCAGGTGAATCAGTATTATCATGGGCGGCGTCCAGGCCTGAGCCTGACCCTTGTCCTTCCCTATCTGAAATTATTGACACTTCATCTTGTTCCTCCCGATCCTCCTGAGAAGACCCCGCCGAGGCAGGGGCACCTTGTTTCCAAGATAAGTCAGGGATAGAGGATGGGGTCGCCGCGTCCCTGTGGACATCGGCTACTGTGTG
The DNA here is from genome assembly GCA_032716605.1 of Paralithodes platypus. Lineage (NCBI taxonomy): Eukaryota > Metazoa > Arthropoda > Malacostraca > Decapoda > Lithodidae > Paralithodes > Paralithodes platypus. Next base: position 45,665,213 of record CM064492.1, on the reverse strand, counting down.
ACTCGTATGAGTCGGACGTGGATGGTCAGACCCTGGTTGAGCAAACCGCCAAATACCGAGGCTCTGGCCTACGCTCTCTTGAGAGTCTGAAACCTTCTCATTATTGAATTTCCTGAACTTTCCATTTCTAGGGTTAAAATATCAATAGGTAAATCTTGTTTAGGGACAGGCGCTTCACTATACTCTGAGGCTGTAACAGAAACATTTTCAGGTGTAGAGGTACGACGAGATGCACTAGACTTAGGAGAATGTCGAGAGGACTTCCTATGGGAATCCTTTTTGGAGGATTTGTGGCTACGGTGTGACCGCGAACTAGACCTAGATTTGGAAGAATCACCACCATGACCACTGGTGGAAGCTTCCGTCTTACTCTTCTTACTCGCCGGGGAAGAGGCACGACTTGAAGACTGCTGTCTGAGAGGTGACCTTGACCTCGATCTCGCCTGCGACGAGGTGGCTGCCGGGGGAGTAGGCTCTCTCGGGCGTTTAGACGTATCCACAGACGATACAGAACCCTGGCTAGTCTCTGTCGGCTTAAAACCCGTTACTCTAGAGGTACGTTTAGGGGGAGGGTGCTCTGACAGCAACTTATCCCAAAGTGGGACATTGTCACATTGAAGTGACTTATGTGCGACAATGGTAGTGTAGGCCGACATTTGTTGTCTGACCTCTCTCAACGCTACCGCCGCGGTCTTGTCATTGTCACACAGGACTTTATTGGCTAATTGGGAGCAAAAGGAACAATTAAGTGTAACCCAGAGACCCCTTGAACGGTCTAGACATTTAACACACCTTATGCAAAGGGTATGCGCAAAAATCGGGATACCCGCGCAAGTAGGGGTAATGCACAGGGCAAAAACTGGGGCCACAGTAGCCATGACAGAGACTGGTGTGAGGAAACTACCGCCGGGTCTGTATTGGTCCGCCGGAGCTCAGCTCTGGAAAAATAAAGAAAATTTCCAGGAATTAATGCTCATAAGGTTAACCCAAGTGTTCGCATACAAGTGTTAATAACCCGCCGGGTAACGGGATGCAAAGACACAGCTAACACATCTCGCTACGCGGCGGGGTGTAAAGAGGCTAAACAAATCTTTTTAGCTAAAGAACATGAAGAATACCCTCTGATATAATGGTCCAGTATGGCACTTATAGTCTGTAGGAGGTGGTGACTGTCTCAAGATTCAATTTTGTAACAAAGCCCCCCTCATAAAGACGCCGGCCCTTGAAATATTTTAGTAGAATAGCCCAGGGCAGGAATATACGAGATCTGATATTTTAACGAATTGTCCCAAAAGATCGTCGTAAAAATAGAAGGCGGCGATACTGAATGTATCACCAAATTAAGGTTAATCGAAATTGAATTTGTTATAAATTCCTTAGTTCCTCCACTTAGGAGCACCCGCCGGGTGTGGGAATCGATTTGGTTAAACCTCATTGAACCTTCAATTGCCGTAAGAGTAAAGGCAGCGATACACAGAGTATCACTAAAATGGATTGGTTAACTATATGAGACCTAAGTCGTTTATCCCACCCTGCTCAGGTGCACCCGCCGGGTGAGAAGTCTAAAAGTTAACCCCACAAGTTCCTGACCCCACTTCTTTGTAAAAGATCGCCGGGGAGGAACGCCTAAACAACAGCTAGGTTTTCCATGTGGTTGTCGTAAACCAGGTAGAAAAAACCTATAAAAACGAATGTTCGCAAGAACGTCGTTTTTATATATATATATATATATAAGGATGGGTACAGCCATCCCGCCGGGAATTAAAGGAGGCCTGAAACCAGGCACCCACAGAGACGCAGTCCTGGAGAGCCACAGACACCTCCCCACGCCGGGGAACCAGCCAGAGTTAAAAACCACGTGTGGCCCAACACTGCTCATCGGTCAGGATTTTTCATGGTGAAACCGAGAAAAAACCCGCCGGAAGGCAAGCCCCACCCTGAACAGACACCATCTGAACAAAACGACACGAGGAGAGTCACGCACGACTAACCAAGGTCACAACATAATCCGTGGAATTAGCCAATACACAACTAAACCAGGAAACAATTATAGTCCGAGGAATTAGCCAATACACAACTAAAACCCGGATACACATGACACAGTAGGGCATATTTATAAAATAAATAATAACACTAGACATGTGGCAAAGCTACGAGCGGCTGGCTAGGCCTAGGTAGACGGCATGAAAATAGTTGAAATATAAACACACATTGGAATATCACAACAGGAACCACCGCCAACACACCACCGTAGCGACAACTTCCCACCCCGGGAAGCCTGACAAGGACCCAGAAAAAACTTCACTAAGTGAAGAAAAATACGCTGGGAACGTCAGAAAAACACAGCTTACCTCATCAGAAGGATAAAAGGCAGCAATAATTAACGCGTAATGAAAGCCGCCTGCATCACAAACTAACACAACTGTGAAAAGTTCACGTGTCCACAACAGGACCACGAGGGTACATCCGAAATAGATGCCCCATACACACGACCCAAAATACACTGCACTGCGGGCAACCAGCCCAGGACACTCCTGCTACGCCTATCCTAACCTTACTCGATACATCCTAGAGTAAACAAATGAGAAAAAACTCACTAGGGACGTAACGAATGCGGAACCAGCGGAGCCTGGAAGGTACGTCCGGGCAGGCTGAGCGCAGAGCAGAGAAGGAGGAATGACGCCTGAATCAGCGTCTGGTCAGAAATCCACACAAGTACATCCACGATATGATGGAAAGCTTATTGGATAGTTATTCTTATTTTCTTTTTGTTTTTATTTTTTACGAAGTTTTTTCGTAGTGAGAACCCAATTCATAATGACTGAAGCCATGAGTGAGGTCGCGTGCGCTCATGATGAAGGCTCCTCAGTTTTTAAATGCTCTGCGCGGTAGATTCAAACTACGGCGGATTAGTGTTTGAAGAGGATGCCTTATGTAATAGGCATGTTCGTCAATGATGGAGGGGCCACTAATAAATATATATCACTAACCCTTCACTACAATACAAAATCAAGGGTACAAAATACAGTGTTTCATATTCAAGGATATTAAAAAGGTATATATATAATTTGATATACTTTTAGTAATTTACCTCCCTTACCTTATAGTAATTTACCTCCCTTACCTTATAGTAATTTACCTCCCTTACCTTATAGTAATTTACCTCCCTTACCTTATAGTAATTTACCTCCCTTACCTTATAGTAATTTACTTCCCTTACCTTATAGTAATTTACCTCCCTTACCTTATAGTAATTTACCTCCCTTACCTTATAGTAATTTACCTCCCTTACCTTATAGTAATTTACCTCCCTTACCTTATAGTAATTTACCTCCCTTACCTTATAGTAATTTACCTCCCTTACCTTATAGTAATTTACCTCCCTTACCTTATAGTAATTTACCTCCCTTACCTTATAGTAATTTACCTCCCTTACCTTATAGTAATTTACCTCCCTTACCTTATAGTAATTTACCTCCCTTACCTTATAGTAATTTACCTCCCTTACCTTATAGTAATTTACCTCCCTTACCTTATAGTAATTTACCTCCCTTACCTTATAGTAATTTACCTCCCTTACCTTATACTATATTTGGCACCGGTATATCACCATCAACATGGCTTTACAAGAGTATATTACTTTGGACACTTTAATTTAAGGGGGGATGGGCCGGTTTTCTGGACCACTTTCTCCCTCATGTTTAGCCCCATTAGTTTTCAGATGTTAAGATGTTTGCCCCATTAGTTAGTCGATTTTAAGACCTTTCGCCCCATTTCTTCGTCAATATTTAGACCTTTCGTGTTATTTAGGTGTCAATTTTTTCCCTGGCAAACGATAGTGAGCCAGTAATGTTGGAAGAACCGGCCTTCGGCCGGGACATTTTTCTACCAAAAAATGTACAAATTAATCTAGAAAGGGGATCTAATGGATGCTTTTTTTTTTTTTTATTTGATGGAGGTCTAGGGAGGAAACTAGAAAATTAATGAATACATGCAAAAATCGCCCAAAAAGTGAACCATCTTCCCTTAAATGCCCTTTACATACCCATATTATATTCCAGTGCAGAGCAAACAAAAAACAAAACAAAAATATATAATAATACTAAATAAGTAATAATAATAAATAGATAAATAAATAAACAACTACATTAAGAAAAAGAAAATACAGATGCCCAATTCCTTTATCATTATACTTTTGTTGACAATATACGATGAATCCTTTCTATTATATGTTGGCTAACGTTGAAGGAATTTAGTCAGCTTAGTAGATACGTCTTATAATCAAGAGGCTGTAATTTGACTTTTTAAGGTCTTATTCTGAACACCTATCTCCCTCATGCTTAGTACCAATAGTTTTGAGATTTTAAGACGTTCACCCCATTAGTTTGGCAATTGTAAGAATTTTTGCTCCATTTTTAGGTGTCGAATGGTTTTCCTAATGAGCGATAGCGAGCCTGCAATTTAGAAGAATCGGCTTTTGGCCGGAACATTTTTCTACCTAAAAATGTACACAATTATCTCGAAGTTGGGCCTTGAGGGTATGTTTTTTTAAGCCTGATAGAGGTCTAGGTACCAAACTAAAAGCCTCCCCTTAACTATTAGACGCTTTTAATCAGTGTAAGAAGAGCCTCCAGCAATGAACATGCTTTAAACTATCTTAAAAATAACCCTTTTTACTACCACAGATCCCTCATAAGCTGCACAACATCGTCTAAATATAGCTATAATTAAATACAAATAAGATGTCACCGGTACAGAAGGGGTTAAAATTTACAAGGATATGCTGTATAACCATCAACATTATAATACCATGACAAATAATATAACAAAACAAATAAATAAATAAATAAAACAAAATAAGTGAATGACAGACACGGTGAGTAAAACCCAATCAAAGGGGTGGACAACAATTCGCTACTCTAAATCGCCTACAATTATTCTCTTCTTCTCTCTCCACCAACCTCCCTCCTCCCCTCCCCCTCCTCCTCCTCCTGCGTGACAAGCTGGTTCTCTCTAGTATTATTAACTCCTACTGTACCAGCGACGTGTTTTTAATTTTTGTTTTAGCTATATTTAGACGATTTTATGCAGTGGTAGTAAAAAGGGTTAAGTGAGATAGTTCGAAGCCTATTAAATGCTGGAGGTCCATTATAAACTGAATTAAATCGTCTAACAGTAGCCTAAATAAAGTTAAAACGACGTCACCGGTGCAGAAGGGGTTAAGGGGAGAGTTGTCTCTATTTGTAATTCTTTGTTAACTTACTTACTTATTTATATATTTATTTACTTATGTATTTATATATCTATTTATTTATATATTTATTTATATATTTATTTACTTATGTATTTATATATCTATTTATGTATATATTTATTTACTTATGTATTTATATCTCTATTTATTTATATATTTATTTACTTATGTATTTATATCTCTATTTATGTATATATTTATTTACTTATGTATTTATATCTCTATTTATTTATATATTTATTTACTTATGTATTTATATCTCTATTTATGTATATATTTATTTACTTATGTATTTATATCTCTATTTATTTATATATTTATTTACTTATGTATTTATATCTCTATTTATTTATATATTTATTTACTTATGTATTTATATCTCTGTTTATTTATATATTTATTTACTTATGTATTTATATCTCTATTTATTTATATATTTATTTACTTATGTATTTATATATCTATTTATTTATTAGCTTTAGTTTCCTCGCAGGACCTCCATCAAGCTTCAGACAAATTCCCCAAAGACCCTTCGAGATAAATTTGTAAATTTTTCGGTAGTAATATGTCCGGGTCGAAGGGCGATTCCTCCTAAAGCACAGGCTCGATATCGCTCGTCATGAAAAAAAAATCGACACCAAAGTTGCACGAAAGATCTTAAAATTAGCAGAAATGGGGCGAAAGTGTTTATAATCGCCAAAATAATGGGTCGAACGTCTTAAAATGTAAAAATGAATGGGGATAAACATGAGGGAGAAGGGGTTCAGAAAAAACCCCTTAACATTAGTATTATTCCATTTTAACTCCATTTACACTGAATGAGGCAATGACAAGCAATAATGACTTTACTCCTACTGCTTCTGTATTATTTAATTTAGACTAACATTAGGCAGTTTTAGTCAGCTTTGGAAAGACATCCAATAGTCAAGGGCTATAAAGGCCAACTGGAATATATATAGTTTTCTTTTAATACAACAAACACAATATGATTCTATGTAGTTCAGAAAAGGCGTTCTGAAGTCAAGGGGTTAAGGGGGCAGTGGTTATTTTTTGGTATGTTTATCGATATATTTATGTATTTTATAGTAACCTCGCAAAACACCTCCTAGACCCCGCTTCAAGATCAATGTGTACATTTTTTCTGTAGACAAATTTCCCGGCCTTCGGCCGGTTCCTCCTAGAATTACAGGCTCGCTATCACTCGCCAGGAAAAAATGGACACCTAAATGGCATGAAAGGTCTTTATATTGAAAAATAAATGGGACGAAAGGTCTTAAAATCGACAACTACTGGACCGAACGTCGTAAAATCTCAAAGTTAAGGGGACTAAACATGAGGGAGAAAAAGCAACCACCTCCCCATTAAGTATGCTACCAAAATATAATCCTTAATACTAATCTTGGAAATGGTAACTAAACAATATATATACTTAGTTACCCAGAAACTGTAATCAACTCCTACTTCCCGGTACACAAGATTCCACGGCTCTAAAATCTATATAATTATTTTTTTCGTCACCATCAACCCGATTCGCGCCTCCCTCTTCCTCCTACATAACAACCTGGCTCTGTTGTGTAATACAAATATAGTACTTTTATCTATAGTGCATAATAAACCTAAATAAAGACCATTTACCCTTTCACTACGGAGTATCATAATATGTATTTTCTTTGACTCAACGTTAGACGATCATTAGTTAGCTTAGGAAAACTACCTCGAGTTACCGTGCAGCACAAATGAAGCATGTATATATCTTGTATTCTGATTAACACATAATATTCTATTAAGCTGAGGAGAGCCCTCTGGTAGTCAAAGGTTTAACATTTGTACACTCTAAGACATAAATCCTGGCCTAATATGAACCCTCCAACACCAAAAGAATATATTCATCATCATCATCATCATTCTGATGCCCCGTTTCCAGAGGAAGCTCCCCAAAAGGGATGGCCATGGCAGAAACTGACTCTAGGCTCCCAGAGATGCCTCCACTGATCCACTCCACAGTGCCATTTCCACTAAGTGAATTACGACCCTTAGCACTAAAGGAGTAGACCCAGAGTAGTCCCTCACTCGGATGGCAGTTTCACCACTGTAAGACACTAGGGAACCATGGGGCACACCATTATGGCCCCACTGCCTTCACTACTCTCAGGAAAAAAGTTAGAAATAAGAATGATGAAAAAGGTGAAGTCAGAAACGGCTATGGGAAGTAGAAGAAATCAACCCTCACTCTGACAGATCCAGCCCACCACCAATATACTAAATGTAAATATTCTGTAAATATTTGATGAGAAGAATTGATTCAGTTCAGGATAACTTCTAAAACTTAAGGGGAAATATTTAGTTTGCTCCCTAGACCTACATGTATCAAGCTTAACAAAAATACCTCCAAGACACCCTTTCAAGATAAATTTGTACATTTTTCGTTATCACTCGCCAGGAAAATATCGACACCTAAATGGCACAAAAGGTCTAAATATTGATATAAATGGGGCGAAAGGTCTTAAATTCGTCAAACTAATAGGGCGAACGTCTTTAAATCCCGAAACAAATGAGCTAAACACGAAGCAGAAGGGGGTAAAATAAATAAATTAATAATCTCTTAAGAAAAAATCTTCCCTTCAGACCACGATGTATGTCCTTCCTAGAGTGAACCAGAATATAATTATGCTCCGTAAGACCAAACTAGAAGAGAGCCGATTGAAAACTAACACATAAGCCACAAAGCCAGCAATCAACGCCCTTTTCTCGGTATCAAAGTTTCCACCGCTCTAAGACATATATACAATTTATTTTGTCTTGGCCATCAACCCGCCCCCCCCCCCCCCCCCCCCTCCTCCTACAAGACAATCTGGCTCTCTGTCGTTTAATACACTTTTTTTTATCATTTTTTTGTACCCTCCTTCCAAGTTTCCATTTTCCAGGAAGGGCTCAGGACCTCTCTTATCTCAGGGTGAGGGGCGAATACTTTTGCTGTCCTATCGTGATGGGGCAGCGACGGGTACAGTTGGGGTGGCTCATTCTTACTTTCTCTCACACTCACTCTCACTCTCTCTCACTCACTCACTCTCACTCTCTCTCTCACATTTGAAAAAAGTTGAGTATAGGATAACTAAGAGACAAAGTAATGACATTTATGAAGAATATATACTGTATATAAAGTCAAACACATACACCCAATGTCAAATAGTTAGGCGGATGGATTTCATCAGGCCACAGCCACCCGCCATAACTAGTTTTAAGTTGCAACTACGGTAAACCAGGTAGCTCTATTATAACTGGTAGGCTACATAGCGTTTGATTGCCGAGAACAAGTAGCATAGTACTAAGGGAAATGTCGCATGTCGGGCAGTTAATTAATCAGGGAAGTCTCATTTTCTTACAATAAATCGAGTCGACGGAAAATTGGTTACATAACAAATTATATAAAGAGAAAGAGATTTAGTAAGAGATACAGAGAGCTAGAGGTAAGGAAAGGAGGGCACGCTCAACCCCCACTCTGATAGGATCTCTCTCTCTCGTTTTGTTGTCATATCGCGATGGGGTAGTGACGTGTACAGTTGGGGCTTCTCACTCTCACTCACTCTGTCTTTCTCTCTCTCAAACACATACTTACTTTTTCTCTCTCTCTCTCTCTCTCCTTTTGTAGTCCCATTGCGATGAGGCAGTGGGGCTATCAAGATTTGAGGTGGTGTGTTAAAGCCCGCTGATAGATTTCAACCCGTTATTTTCTTCCATAAATTTAATACGTACCCGGTGATATGTACAGTCGTAGACAGACAAACAAAACATGTGTGGAAGTGTGACTGGTTAGGATGAATTCACGGATTTGTTTCTAGCTTTAAGTTAAATGAAATAGCTTACATATATGCTGTAGTGTTGTTAGAAGTTACTTTAAAACATAATTTAGCATACAACTACAAAATCTCTTGATTGTGGTTACATAAGGATAGGCTGCACCATAATAATATAGCATAAATAATTTAGCATAAAACTACAAAATGTGCTCTACCGATTACCTTCTAGATTGAACCAGTTCTTCCTTAGCGCATATCCTATCTGCCAACCAAATTTCGTTAAAATCTGTTCTTAACCCTTCTTTGGCGGCGCGCATAATATGTCGAGTGAAAGAAATTTGGACTATGTGTCGGCTCACAACATAAGTCGTGTGGCATTTTCAGCACGTAATGTTGCTGAGAGAGAGAGACAAGTGGTGGCAGGAGAGTAGCGAACGTATGACTGCTCCAGACCACCGCGGTGGACCAACTGACATGAATCCCACCCTCCTCCACCCTCTCACACTCGCTACATAGTGAATTGTGTGGGGAAAGTACCAAATTACATGGTTTTTGCACTCGTGTTGCGCGGTTGTTGCAAGAAAACTAGCAGTCATACAAGGATCGTTGTGGTGTCATTGGAAAGCTCTGTTTATGCTCTTTCAGGGATAGATACTTGTTTTACGCTCTGGGTCTTATTTAGGCATGAAAATGATCACGTAAACAACCCTATTTTGGGTAAAAACACCCCGCTGGTGGCTACATATTATTTACCGCCTAGGCCGCTCGTTAGGTGTTAAAGGGCATAGCTCGCCAAAAATCTCATCCTGTTTTTGTCACTCTTCAAAGCATGTTAATTTGACAAATAATGCGCATGTGCTTTGCTTTGTTATAATGTTTACACTAAAATAGCAAACAAATTTACAATACATATATTATATTTTAAGGGGAGTGACGACATCAGCATGGGACACCCTTGAAAACAGAGCCGAAATTAAGACCAGTTCACAGTGGTTCACAAGCTAGCCTGGATTTGTTTAACAGACTTACTAATGCTACACTCATTCCAGCTCCAATCCTTGCTAAATTAGCTTATATCCTATGTATGGCTCCAGATTTACCTCCACCCTTGTCAATTGTACCCACCTACAGCCTTGGACAGTTGATAATAAATATCCAAGAGAAGAAAATAACCGGTTCGTTAGCAAAATGAAAAACAAAATAGCGCTAGATTCGTTCTCAAAAGTTGCTAGAATGTTGCTAGATAATAAAATAATGGCAACAATCGCTAGTATAATACCACACCCTCTCTAATGTCGATTATCATCACAAATATTCCTAAAATATCACTAGAATTCATGTCACTAGATGCAAGAAAATGCTAGTATATCGAAATAAATACCTCTAGATCTAGTAATAAGTATGCTAAATTGGCACTACTATTTGGTCAGACGATTAGCCCTTTCTAAAGTATAAAAAAGGTAAGTGTATATTGTAGCATTCCTAACAGAGGTTACCACAAAGACGCCATCATGACTCCAAGGTAGTTTAGTTGTGTAGATGTTTAGGTGACAATCACCACGGTCGATCTGGGGATCCGCCGCTGACGAGCTCGTCCTGGAATCTTTACGACTCTGAATCTTACGATTCTGTACAGGACTGAACATGCCATTTTTATCGGCAATAGCTCAGAGAAGAGTGTTGAGAGGGGAGAAGGGGTGTTGGAGAGAGAGGAAGGTGTTGGAGTGGCTTTGTTATGTGTGTTTTGTCTGTATACGTCGTCAGGATGTCCCCTGACTGGGTGCAAGCATGTGAAACATGCTAGGACGTACTACCGCACCCACTAAATGTCCGCCGTGGCAGGGATTCGATCCCGGGTCTTTCAGATTCACACGCGAGCGTGCTCACCACTTGACCACCACGGCCCTGGTAGAACGGTACTCGTATTTTATATCATAATACGTTGTTGTTTGTACAGTTCCTTACTAAGGTTATACCACTAATACAATTAGACTATCTTTTTCTATCACCGTCTATTTGTCTAACTTCATCAATTTTTTGTACTACAACAATTGGAAAACTAAAACATTTTCTATAATAGCGCCAACAACAACAACGTTTTCTTTAATAGCAAGTTATGGGAAACTCGTGTAAAAACTGAAAATTTGTTAGTTATGTCATACGAAGTATTCTTCATAATTGACTGCTATATCACACATGATAGTAATTGGCCCTTACATAGCATCATAATGCATCTGTGAACGAAGTCTTAATGGAATGGAATCTTAATGGAACGAGAATTAACGTAGATAAAGTTGAGCCCGGCAAAAGTCTGGTGGCCGTTGGCAATTCGATCTGTGACTATTACCATACATAGGACAATTTTAACTAATTGGCTGACCAGAGAGGAATCGATTTCCCAATTCAATTGTATTTTTTCCGGCTATATGGATAATTTAGGTTATTTCCAATGTTCTCTACTTTGATTTACTAATATATGAATCATTATGTGATAGGTAAGACATATCCCTTTGTTTTCCATGGGGCTAAATATTATTGGAAAACATATTAGAGAAACTGGCACCTTCACAACTAGATAAAGGAAATTAGTTTGACTGAGGTCCAACTACTCTTCTTTCCTATTTTACTCCAGCCATCTGGTCTGGTCTGAGGGTGTTATTCTGAAAATATAGGTACTCATGATCTTATAGCGGACGTCATTTAGGGCTACTACTGACGTCACCATTCACCCCCCAAAACACAAAAATGCATATATTTAATAATATAAGATACCCAGCATAATAATATTTTACATAGGAGTAGCCTATGTTGTACAGTTTGCAGCACAAGTCCTGTGAAATTGTATTTTGGCAGCGTCAGACACACCTCCCAAACCCCCCTACCTCACTCCACCTCGTACCTTCCACCCCACCTTTCTTCCCTCCCTTCCACTGTCCGACTCATAGTATTTCACGGTTATAAAGTAGGTGCGTTGTTAATCACTTAAACCATTCGCTTTCAATTCATTATATTGATACCCTAGCCGTAAATGAATATACCGTTTCGCTAACGTTGTTCGATGTTATACGATAAATACAGTTCAAAGGGCGTTGGCCAATGTAATTTGTCCTTAGTGAGTGAGAGAGAGAGTTACACAGAGTTACACAAATACTCAGTCCACAAAGACCTTGCGGTGCCAACTAGGTGGCCCAGCCTTAATACTACTAGACAGGGACAGTTTATAGTGGAAGAATAGGATAGTAAAGTAGAAGGCTTTCTCCCTACCTTACGGCTAAAATGCTGTACCGGAAAATAGGATGAAGTGTAACCTTCTGGGTCAGGAATTGACCACAAGGAAAGTGTTTTGTAGAGTATAGAACACAATTAGTTTAGAAGGGAAATTACACATACCTACTGATTAATTCATATTTATCCAATTTCCATCAGAAGATCGTCCAGTCTTTTCTTAAACGTAACAACTGAATTACTGTCGACCACCTCCCTTAACCCATCGGAGCACCACATATGTCGAGTTAAATAAATGTGGACTATGTGGCGGCGCTCCACATATGTCGAGTGCAATTTTCAGCACGTAAATTTGCTCCGAGAGAGAGCTGAGCGGTGAGCCGAGCGTAGTAACCTTATGACCGCTCCCCACCACCGCCGTGGGTGTACTGAGCTGTATTCCACCCTCCTCCTCCCTCTCTCACTCGCTACACAGGGAATTATGTACGGAAATTACCTTATTTTAGGGTTTTTGCACTCGTGTTGCACAATCATTGCAAGAGAACCAGTGGTCGTAGAAGGATGGTTCAGGTGTCATTGGAAAGCTCTGTTTACACCCTTTAAGGGATAGATACTTGTTTTACGCTCTGGGTCTTGTTTATGCATGAAAATGAGCACGGAAACAACCCTATTTAGGGTAGAAACCCCCCGCTGGGCGGCACAGTGTAAAATACCCTACCACCCGCTCTTTGTGTGTTAACACCTTAAGAGCGGGTGGAGGAGTATATTTGATGTGCCGCCCAGCGGGGGGTTTTACCGTAAACGAGCTTGTTTCCGTGCTCGTTTTCATACATAAACAAGAGCCAGAGCGTAATACAAGTATGCATCCCTGAAAGAGTGTTAATTCAGCTTTACAATGACACCAGAACCATCCTTCTATGATCACTGGTTGTCTTACAACGATCGTGCAACCGAAGGGCAAAATCGGTAAAATACAGTCATTTTCTTACATTATTACATGTGAAACGAGTGTGAGAGGGTGGAGTACAAACGAGTACAGCTCAGTAGCTCCACGGCCACCGTGGTGAGCGGTCATGAGGTAACCTACGCTCCTCCCACTGCTCCGCTCTCTCTCAGAGCACATTACATGCTCAAAATTGCACTCGACAATAGCCGGGCCCCGCCACATAGGCCACATTTATTTAACTCGACAATAGCCGGGTGCCGCCAGTTAAGGGTTAATACAGTATTCCACTCTTTAGCCACACTGTATGTGAAGAAATTTTGTGTCACATCTAATGATGCCTTTTTCTAATTAATTTAATTCCATTACCTCGGGTTGCAGCATTGTTATTAATCGCGAACATTGCACTAATATCTACTCTGTCAAATCCTTTAAGTATCTTAACCCTTAAAAAGCGGCTCACCACTTAAGTCGAGTTAAATAAAGCTGGACTATGTGGCGGCGCTCGACATAGGTCGAGTGGCAATTTCAGCACGTAATGTGGCTGAGAGAGAGAGACAAGTGGTGGCAGGAGACTAGCGAGCGTATGACTGCTCCAGACCACCGCGGCGAAACTACTGACACAAATCTCAGCTCCCTCCTCCCTCTCTCACTCGCTACATACTCAATTATGTACCGAAAGTACCGAATTACCTGCTTTTTGCACTCGCGTTGCACGGTTATTGCAAGAAAACTATCCATCATACAAGGATCGTTATGGTGTCATTCGAAAGCTCTGTTTATGCCCTTTCAGGGATAGATACTTGTTTTACGTTCTGGGTCTTATTTAGGCATGAAAATGATCACGTAAACAGCCCTATTTTGGCTAAAAACACCCCGCTGGGCGGTACACATAAATAAACCGCATAGGCCGCTCGTAAGGTGTTAACACACTCGATAAAATGGCCTCGCAACCTCCTTTTCTTTAGCGAGAACATTTGTTTTGTTTTATCTTTCATATTATGGCTTGTTTTTCAGAGAGGGAATTAGTATAGTTGCTCTACGCTCCACAAATTCGATTTGTTAATGTCCTCCTTTGAGATACGGAGACCCGAACTGAAAGTCATATTCAAGATGGGGTCTAACACTGAGAGAGAGAGAGAGAAAATATCCTGAAATTTGTCCTCATATTCATTTTTGTATTTTTTGTTTTAGCTATACTCGGTTATGTGTGTGTATTTGTTTGTGAATATTTAGTTATCAGAGTTTGTCTTTCAGTATAATATTCTGCAGTATTCAACATATTTCAAAATTACCTACTTGATTTTGTCATTCCTCTCGTATAGTAACTAATACGGCAATATCATTCGGGATTATGCATGACCCAATACATTTATGTTGACAATATTTACAGTGCCATGAGTTATACAGCCTATCTTATCACTCCATCACCACTCCTATTATTGTAAGCATTACTACCGGTATTGGTTCTGCTCCTCTGTTGGTGCATTAAAACTCGATAATGATTATACTTCTTGCTGTTTATGATTCTGACATCACGTATTTATTGCTCATTCATTTCTCAAATATACCACATAATTGGCAATATGCTTTTTAGGAAAGAACTATATACATATTCACGCATACATAATTATAATATATATTATCCCGGTTCACAACTGAATTGGGAATAATTAAGGTTTATCTATCTATCTATCTATTGCCAGACGTCATAGATGTTGAATTACGATCATCTCTCTCTCTCTCCCGTTCTGAGTTGTCTGAAGTATGCTTCATGCGTAACTTATCCATGCATTGCTTTATGAAGTATGCTTCATGCGTAACTTATCCATGCATTGCTTTATGAAGTATGCTTCATGCGTAACTTATCCATGCATTGCTTTATGAAATACGAATACAAATTTATAACTCTCCAGAAATTTGTTAACCTTCTCTGTACCAGCGACGTCTGTTATATTTTATTCTATCCATATTTATAAGATTTCATGCAGCTTAGGAAGATGTTGTAGTTAAAAATGTTTATTGAGAAACCTTATAATTACTAGAGATCTTTCCTAAACTGAATAACATCGAATAGTATAGTACCCAGAATAAAATAAAAAGGATATCGACAGTACGGAAGGGGTTAAGAACCTAATTTACGGCTAGGCTATCAATATAATGAAATGAAAGCAAATGGTTTAAGTGATTTACAACACACCTACTTCATAACCGTGAGATAGGAGCTGGACAGTGGAAGGGAGGGAGGAAAGGTGAGGGACGGGGGATGGGGAGGTGTGTCCGACGCTGCCAAATTATACGATTTTACTGAGTGGTGAAAACAGGACTTATGCGGCAAACTGTACATTGACAATGACGATTCTGGGGATATCTGATTAAGTGAGCTATGACCTTTAACATTTTTGAGATATATTGTTTACAGACAAAGAAACAGACAGAAAAAAAAACGGAGGCAAAGACAACCTCCTCAATATTCGTTGGATGAGGAAAACATTGTTGAATTAATTATTGGCAAGCCGAAGACAACACTCCAATAATGAAGGTGTAAACCAAGATTTGTATAAATATGTCTAATGACCAAAATAATAACAAAGCTGTCAGTTATTGTTATGCCGGGTTGTAATACAACTTAACTTCGTTATTGTCTTCACTCAAATCCAACTATGGACTTTTAGACTCAATATATGCTCAACAGAAACACATCGAACACGTTCTTATTCACAATTATGTACTCAATCAGGTTGTAATAAACACAATAAACACACATAGATAATTATATACTCTCATTTATTAAATGGCATAGAAAGAGAACATTAGGTTCACTTAGCTACTATTTGGGAGTAGCAAGAGAATCTGGTGTAGTTAGTTATAACACAATAGGTGTCTTAATCACATATATATCTGGGCCTGAAATGTGAACTTAAACATTACTTAACTATTATAAGCTATAGTAAGTAAATCACTGCATATATTTAGAACACACAAAGGTCTCTGAATAACATACTAATGAACATAAAATAATGGATAGTATTACTGTGGAAATATGCAATTATATATAGACATACATATACATAGAATAACTCCTTGATAATAATATTTATGAGAGTTGAGTATCTATCGTGAAGTATTCTAATAAGTTCAAGAAGTATTGATTTGAACTCGTGAATTGTTTATTCAACAATATGGTTGCCCTCTGACCCTTGACCAGTGCGGACGTCCCCAGTGACCGCTAGTGTACCTGTTTACCCTTAGTGAGGTCCTAGTGAACTTTCTTAGTGATGGCTGGTGTTGATGAGTCTGCTGTCTCCTCCCATACTCTCCAGCTTTGTCTTGCTTTGCAAGAAAGACTGGAGAATGTGGAGCAGGAGATTCAGTGCCTCAGAGATGAAAATTTGGCCTTGAGACTAGCTATGGCGGAGAAGTGTGAGGCTACCGGAAGTGTTCCCAGGGATCGTGAAGCCCCCTGGAAAGTGGTGTCTACAAGTGCAACGGCCTGCAAGCTGAAAAGGCAGCCACTCAAGACCCACAACAACTTCAGCACCTTGGCTGATGAGAGTGATGGCGAGGAAGTGGCGATCATCGAGGCAGTGAGAGGGGAGGGGGGGGGGGGGGGGAGTCTGCTACTGTTGCTGCAACAACGGCTGCTACAACTCCTGCTACACGCCGACAACGGAAAAAAGCTAAGTTCATTGTCGGTGATTCAATGGTTAGGTACCTTGACGGGGCTACTAACACTCATGTTAGTAAAGTTGTCTGCCTACCTGGCGCCGGAGTCGGGAGGGTGGCAGAGAAGATGGATGGTGTCCTAGAAGTGGGTAGGGAGGACCCCATCATCTTCATCAACGTGGGGTCCAATGACATATGGATTTGCAGGACTGAGGAGTTGCTGACCAAGTACCAGGAAATGCTGGAGAGGATCAAGGAGAAGGGTAGATTTCCTGTGGTACACAGTATCCTGCCAAGAAGAGGGGTACGGAAGGAATGGTCCTCCAGGGCTATTGGTGTAAATAGCCGGCTGGAGAAGTATTGCAAGGCAAAGTCAATACCATTCCTAGATAACTGGACCCACTTCTATGGTAAGGATGAACTGTATGCCCAGGATGGAGTACATCTTTCTCGACTAGGAGTTTCGACCTTAGCCAGCTCACTGGACAAGATTGTTGCGGGGGTTTCGTTAAAAAACCCTGGGTGTGTAAGTAAAATACTGTCTCCATATGGAGAAGGTACTTCATGTGACAAACCAGTGAGTAAAATAGAAATAATCAGTCAAGATAGTGCGGATATAGTGATGTGTAATAGTAGTATCGATAACACTACACATGTAACTGATAGTAAAGATGAGAATACTGATAGAGTAAAATTTCCGTCTAGAGCTAGTAGTTCAACAGGAAATAATAAGTTAGTTAACATAATAGAAAATTAGTTGCAAATAAAAGTAATAGGTTGAGGGTATATTATACAAATTGTAGGAGTTTATGTAACAAAATGAACGAACTTAGAGCACTCGTTAGCACAGAAAATATAGACATAATAGCGCTAACTGAAACGTGGATTAATACAGAATCTAGGCATTTTTTTTAGCAGAATTTGATATTCCAGGATATAGTTTGTTTAAATATGACCGAACAAGTAGGAGGGGCGGGGGTATAGCAGTGTTTGTCAGGAGTACATTAAAAAGCTGTATTAAATCAGGTATTAGACTAAATAATGATAATGAAAGTGTTTGGGTAGAGGTTAACGAAGGTAGTGAGACCATAGTTATTGGAGTTATATATAGACCGCCTAATATGAGTAGAAATGGCGGAACATCGTTATGGGAGGAAATTAAAATAGCATCAAGGTTTAGCAATGTGTGCATTATGGGGGATTTTAATTTTCCGAACATTGATTGGCAGCACCAAATAGGCGACTCCGATTCAGTAGAGTTTATTGAGGTAGTACAAGATAGTTTTTTATTTCAATTCATAGATACGCCGACTAGAGGTATTAATATTCTTGATTTAGTTTTCAGTAACAATGAACATATGATAAATAATGTAGAGATTGGTGACCACCTAGGAAATAGCGATCATAAATCTATTTATTTTAATATACAATGGACAGGGAATGCTAAAGAGAATAGGACACTTATCCCAGATTTCAGAAAAGCCGATTGTGGTGGGCTAAGAAGAGACTTAAGGGTGGACCCTATTGTTAAGCAATTAAGTCAGGATATGCCAGAGTTAAACTTGCCACCTACATATAACCAGTTTATTGCTTCACTCCACAATGCTCAAAATAAATATATCCCTAAAAGAAGTTTTAGATCGACGCAGAACCAACCAAAATGGATGACTAATAAACTAATAGATCTTATAGGAAAAAAGAAAGGAATATATAGAAAAATAAAGAAAGGCGAAAATCATCTACATATATACTATCAGACTCCAAGACAGGTCAAAAAGGAAATCAGGAAAGCAAAAAGAAATTATGAAATAAGGATAGCCAGTGACTCAAAATATAACCCTAAAGCTTTTTACCAACTATATAAATCTAAAGTTAGAGATGTAATAGGCCCCCTAAAAACTTCAATAGGAGAAATAACAGAAAATGATTTAGAAATGTGCAGTACATTAAATAGTCAGTTTCTTTCCGTTTTCACTAATGAAAATTTGGCACAGATTCCAGAAGTCAATATGGTATATAGTGATAGTATAGAAAATATGTTAAGTACAGTTAGTATAAGTAGAAATGATGTGCTTAAGGAAAGTGACAGACTGAAACCTCAAAAATCGCCTGGTCCTGACGAGGTATATGCTAGAGAATTAAAAGAATGCAGAGATGAGTTAAGTAGCCCATTAGCATTTTTATTTAACAAGTCATTAGAAACAGGTTTAGTTCCAGAAGCTTGGAACCTTGCAAATGTAGTTCCGATCTTCAAATAAGGTGATAAATCGATTGCATCCAATTACCGTCCCATTAGTCTCACATCAATCATAGGAAAGTTGCTAGAGTCTATTATTGCTAGGAAAATTAGAAGCCACTTAGAAAAATTTAACTTAATAAATTCTTCTCAGCATGGATTCACTCAGGGACGTTCTTGCCTTACTAATTTGCTTAGCTTTTTCTCAGAGGTATATGAAGCAGTAGATAGTGACAAGTCATATGATATTATATATTTAGATTTCAGTAAAGCTTTCGACAGAGTCCCTCATGAGAGATTGATGAGAAAGGTTGAGGCACATGGAATAGGAGGGTCGTTGTTGGGATGGATTAGGTCATGGCTAATTGGTAGGAAACAGAGAGTCAGCATAAATGGTACCAAGTCAGAGTGGGGAGCAGTCAAAAGTGGTGTCCCCCAGGGATCGGTATTAGGTCCCCTGTTGTTTCTTATATACATAAATGACCTAGATTTAGGTATAACTACTAGGATAAGTAAATTCGCAGACGATACTAAAATGGGGAGATCAATTGATTAAGATAGCGACATAGAGTGCCTCCAAAGGGATCTAGATACCTTACATGAATGGTCAGTAAATTAGCAGATGAAGTTTAACATTGACAAATGCAAGGTATTAAAGATAGGGAAGATGCAAACAAATGTTAAATATAAACTAGCTAATTTAGAATTAGAAAATTCATACTGCGAGAAAGATCTAGGTGTGTTTGTTAGCAATGATTTGAAGCCTAGAAAACAGTGTATAAGCGTTCGTAATAAGGCAAACAGGATTCTGGGGTTCATCTCTAGGAGTGTGAGTAACAGAACTGCTGATGTTATCTTAAAACTTTACTTTCATTAGTGAGACCCCATATGGATTATGCTGTCCAACTTTGGTGTCCTTATTACAGAATGGACATAGATTCATTGGAGAGAGTACAGCGTAGAATGACAAAAATTATCCATAATATTAGAAATCTTCCGTATGAAGAAAGGTTGAAGAAATTAGGTTTACATTCGTTAGAGAGACGCAGAGTTAGAGGGGATATGATAGAGGTGTTCAAGTGGGTTAGTGGGATTAACAAAGGGGACATGACAAATGTACTAAAGCTCAGTGATAGCGAAAGAACTCGCACCAATGGTTTCAAATTAGATAATTTCGTTTCAGAAAAGAATCAAAAGATATAGGCAAATATTGGTTTGGTAATAGAGTTGTAGATGGGTGGAATGGACTACCAAGTGCTATAGTGGGATCAAAAACGGTAGGGAGCTTTAAGATAAAATTGGATAAGCATATGAACGAGAAGGGTTGGGTGTGAAGGGGGATCAGTCGGGTTGGGCCAATCAGTGCTCTGCAGACCCCCGTAATCCTGCGTTAATCTCTAACCGTTTTGGTAAGATGATCCTCAGGGTATTAGAGTGTTGAGCCTATAATTGGGCTTTGTAATTGGGGTTGTGTGGGACAGGGATCTGCCTTGCTTAGGCCAATCGGCTTTCTGCAGACTCCCATTTTCTTATGTTCTTATGTTCTTATGGTTAACCGCACAAAGATTTCTATAGTTATCGTTCAAGAGCGCGAGACGAGAGGCGTCCAAGAAATATGAAAGAGGCCGCTCGTAAATAAATATGACCAGGTAAGTCAACAGGTCATCTACTAGACTGAGGTGCGGAAAATAGTTTATGCGGTTAATGGGTTAATGCGTGGGTTAATGCGATGTTTATCTTGAATATGGGAGGAAAACTTTTATTTAAAAAGGAGAAGGGAGCTAAATTGTTTTTACAATTAGTTACGTAGGTAGCTTGTTGTGAGAAAAATTATATTATGAACATACAATTTATTAACTTTGTATATGTAATAATAATCTCACGGGTCGAGGAATTCAGATTTAATGATTTAGATCTACTGAATAAGAATTAAATGTTGAATACAACCTGACCTGAATCAAATGATATTTTGACTACAGGAGGTTAAGGAACGCATAAATAAAATAGCGTGTACTAATAGTTATAATAATACTAATAGTAAAATATGGCGTACACGACGAAGTTGCACTTAGTTGGAAATACCTGGTAAGGTATGAAGGAGTTCTGAACTAGTTAACAGATTCCTATAAGGAATACAGAACGAATTGGCACAGTATTCGAGATGGTGAAATAATTAGATAACAGATCTATACAAAGCTAGAATTCCTAGACGAGATGGATCGACATTATCTATTTCATAGCAGAATAGGCAAATAAGTTATTCCCGAATAAACAAGTTAACGCACAGGATCATAAAGCGTAAATTGGGTTTTCGAAGAAATTAGATTTAAATTATGATTCTAATCAATAATATTTCTTCTAAAGAATGAGAATCTGAG
Organism: Paralithodes platypus; assembly: GCA_032716605.1. Lineage (NCBI taxonomy): Eukaryota > Metazoa > Arthropoda > Malacostraca > Decapoda > Lithodidae > Paralithodes > Paralithodes platypus. The sequence goes on along the minus strand of CM064492.1, from coordinate 45,643,714 downwards.
TTTAATTAAATATGAAATTGAGCATAAGTTCTAGGTAAAAGTTAGATTTGAGTAGGGAATAGATACACGGTATACACTTCAACTTCAACTTGTTACATACATAATAGAATGGACATATACAAGGAAAATCTGAGTATTCGGCTTGGATATCAGTTAACACGAGTATGTAACGTATGCGTAATACGATTTATAAGGTGTTAGACACAAGTTAAAACTAGATATTGGGCACAGATCTAACTCAATAATTAATATGGCTTCTGAAGGATTAATACATAACACAATAAATATCGATCTTGGGCACAGATCTACATAAGAATTAGCACTGGAATACTCGCATATTTTACCTTTCCTTCACATCAATAATCACAACGTAAGACACTCAGAGACACTTAGGGTAGGTTCAGAGTATAGTAGTTCGAGGGCAAGTCTGGCCGACGTGGATCATAGATTCGGCTGTCTGGACTTCAGGGGGAACTGCCTCTCATGAACAGGAATTCAAGGTCCTGGCATCAGAAGGAACACAGCAGGTCTCGCTGTAGTCTCGAGGGGGAGGGGCTTTTCAGCCTTAGGAATATTACTTAGGTAGAGGTGCTTACTTTCTTTAATTTCAGTGAGACTATGTTCAAGTTATTTCTTAGGTTTAACTTGTAGTAACTCAATTCTAAAAGGATATAGTGAATGATTGTGATGTAATTTGCGAAGGTAATAATACTTAGTCTAAAAATACATGGTGGTTCTAGGTTTGTACATAATTATTTTAAGTATTTTATTTAAAACTCTCATGGTGGTTACGAGGTCTAGGTAAGAGATAATTGTAACTTCCGTGATTCTATGATAATCAGGGGTTATTAATGATGAAGTTGATATCTCTGTTCTTCTCTAGGTTCTCGGGGTTATGTTGAGTTCTCCAGAACTACAACATTCCGGTCTCTGATGTCTAACTTGCATAAGCATTTGTTCGTTATACTACAAGTCTGGCTGTTGGTCGATTGGAGGCTGGTGATAGGTCGAGATGGTTTGAAAGCTCGATGGTGATTGTCCCAGCTTCCCACTCTTTTGTATGGGACACTGACCTAACTTCCTGGTCTTTAGAGAACGGGAATGACCTGAGGTCATGGGGCAATCCTCTGTTCTGTTTTCTTCTAAAGCATGGGAAGCTTGTATATATTCCCATTTCTTCTGTTGGCTTCTTCTCCTGTCTTTTCTATTCTCCTGCAGGCTAGCAATCCTACAGGTCTTACTCATCCCCGTTACTTCACCACATTCGGCAAAGAAAAAGTCGCGACCTCGCGATTTCAAAATGTAGGTCCGGGTTGTTGTATTAGCCAGAACGGGGGTTAAGTGTTATAGTGTCAACAGCCACATGGTTGTAGGAACATCAGCTGGTGTAGAGGTGTCGATGCTCATGTGGACATGTAACGATATAACGGGATCTTGGATTCTTTTGCAGTTTGCACCAATTGTTGTGGGGTGTTGACAACAGTGCTGTCCAGTCCTGTAGATACCATGACACTGTTTATTTTCATGGCTGCTGGAGGCGGTGAAGGAGCTGCTGGAGTGGGTGAAGGAGTCTTTGTAGCAGGAGTAGATGTGGTGGCTGGAGGCTCGGCAGAGTGAGTGACCTGGGAAGAGCTGGTGAGTAGTGGTAGGTCCTTGTTCCTGGTACTGCCTGGTTGACCTGGTGGTGTTGTTGACATCGCAGTAGGTGTAGCGGGGACCCTTTGAGTTGGCGAGGTAGGTTTGGGAGAGGCCCGCCTTGTGTAGGTAGGACGGAATGTCGGCGCCCATCGTTGAGGAGGTTTCACACGTCGACCAGATCTTGTACAGGGTGGATTAGAAACAGGTTGCATTAATGATGGTGGATTCACATGAGTGTGGTGTGTTGGTGATGAAGAAGAATTGGATGAATGGGATTTTTTTTTAGACAGGCTGGGTATAGTGCGATGTAATTTAGAGGAAGTACTTGTAGTTTTATGAGTAGAAGCAGATGGTTGTATGTTATGAAATAATGGAAGAGGTCTTGAAGATGATTTTGAGATGGATTTAGAAGCTGAAGTAGTGGGCGACTTAGGTTTGCTTGCATAAGGAAGAGGTCTGGAAGATGGTTGAGTGAGAGGAACAGGCAAGTTAGAAAGATCAAGAGATGGAGTTGTTGGCAGGTTTGATAAAGGCTGTGAAGGTAGATTAGGAAGGTGAGCAATAGCTGGCGTAGTAGGTAGAGTGCAAGGTGATTCAGAGAAAATTGGTAAGCTGACAGATGGTGAGGGAGGAACAGGTAGAGATAGAGATTTGGTTAATAATTGAGTAGAGAGTTTGGAAGGTGCAGATACCGTACGTGTAGGTATGATAGGAGTAGGGTTGTGTGATGGATATGAAAGAGGACCTGGGCGTGGCTGAACAGATTGTCTGGATTGTGGTAGAATAGGGGGTGTGACATGCAGTGGTTTCTTTAGAGGTGCCGGTGTCAATGGTGGAATGAGTTCACGTGTCGAAGGTTCTGAGGATCCCAAATTCTGATTATTTGATGCAGGCAATATATCATTCTGGTCAGTATCTGCAAGCATAATCATATTCTCATCAATAGGCTGAAATCTACCTACATGTCTGTTACGGTATGTGCGTGACTCACCGAAATAGTTAATGGTAACCTGGTAACAATTTGGCACTGTTAACCCGCTGAGTACCAGCTAAATATTTATAAATGTACCACCCAGGACCGGCTGATTCTGATTTTTTTTTTTATTCCAGAAACAATAGCGAATGGGTTAAGAATGAAGGAAAAACCACGAAAAACCGATCAAAAAGCTCAAAAATGGTCCTACAGAGCCCCCGAAAACGGATTTTACAAGAGTAAAAACTTGAAGGCAATTTCCCCAAAAAAACATGTTTTTGCGCGCTCACGCGCATGCGGTTGGACTTTGAGAGTTTTCAACCATCGGCATGGGTGTGTGGGATACTTACACAGTTCCCATACAAATCTGAGCCCTCTATGTACCATAGGACCGGAGTAATTGGGACCGGACCGGCCAGGACGCAACATATGAGTCGCTGGGGTTTAGCGTTACATACATTGTGGACGCAAACGCTGCGTCGCTGGGGCTCAGTGGGTTAAGATTTCAAATGGACCTATAAATCTTGGTTTGAGTTTAGACGGCATAGGTAATTGAGCAACCATCACGAGATCGCCGACACGGTGTGGACTGGCTTTGGTAGTTTCAGCAGGTTGAAGATCTTGAACATACTGGATTTGACGGAGACGGTTTTTCAGGTGTACTAGTGATTGATCGAAGTTGGAGGAGGGCTCATACGGGGCAGCGAGATGTCTCAGAGGTAGGAGCAATGGTGGCACTCCAAACACACGTTCGTTGGGTGATATTCCGTCTTCTCTGGGGCAGCTATTTATACCCCATTGGACTATTTTGACTTGACTGGGCCAATCCTTGGTGTCCATTTGTTGCAACCGTGTTCGTATTTGATTTGCAATCGTCCTATGGCTTCTTTCGCAGATGGAGTTGCCTTGAGGCCAGTAAGGAGATGAGTGACTGATTTTAAATCCACACATTTGAGATAATTGAGACCAAATGTGACTGGTGAACTCAGGGGCATTATCTGAATGAATGGCTTCAGGTAATCCGAAATTTGGAAAGACATGTTGAATGAGGGCCTCTGCTACTGCTATGGCTGAGTGTTCTTTTGCAGGGCAGGCAATGACATATTTGGAATAGGTATCAACAAATGTTATGATTTACTTAAACCCTTGGTTTCCTTCCATTGGTCCCATAACGTCTACTGCAAGTAATTGCCATGGCTTGGAGGCTACTAGCTTGCCAGCAGGTCCTGCTGTGCGGGTTCTATCTTTACCCAACGCACAAGCTCGGCAAACTTCTGTTACTCGTTTCGCGGTTATATAGGATGAAGGGGTCCAATACACTTGTTGAAACGTGGTAATTAGTTTTCTTTGTGCTAGGTGAATGCCATTATGCATATGAATAGATTGCATGGTGGATAGTACTGCTTGAGGTGTGATGACAATTTTTCCATCTATGGTAAATAAATTGTCTCCTCGTCTGGTCAGTTGAACAAATATCTTGCTTGGCATCTAGTCTGGTTTATCCTTTCTTTGAAAACAACGTAGAAGGTCTTGTTGATGGTCATCCAACGAATCTTTATGATGGATGGCTAATATGGGTTGATTCTTCACCTCATGTTGTAGATGAATGTCTGCTGAATTGATGGGAAGTCTAGATAGGGCATCCGCATTGGTATGGAGTTTTCCTGGCCTATAAACAATATCTACGTCGAATTCCTCTAATGATTCCCTCCATCTGACAGGTAACCCACTGAATCCCAGCTAGTTAATAATAAATGTACCACCCAGGACCGGCAGGTTGTGATTTTTTTTTTCCAGAATACACCAGGAATGGGTTAGAAATGAAGGAAAACCCACAAAAAACCGATCCCCTAGGTCATTAAGGGGTCCTACGGTGCGCCCGAAAGTCGGAATTAACATGGGGAAAGGGGTAGGCAAAAACAGGTTTTTGCGCGCTCACGCGCACGCGGTTGGACTTTGAGAGTTTTCAACCATTGGCATTGTTGTGTGGGATACTTACACAGTTTCCATACAAATCTGAGCCCTCTAGGTGCCATAGGACCGGAGTAATTAACCGTGACGCACCTTATGTGACGCTGGGGTTTAGCGTTACAAACATTGCCGACGCAAACAGTGCGTCGCTGGTCCTCAATGGGTTAATGCATTTTTGGTGTCAGATTTATGGAGCCATAGAAGGGCATGATGATCTGTTATTATGGTGACTTTGACACCGGCCAAGTAAGCCTTGAAATACTGTAGGGCCCATATCATACCTAGGCACTCTCTTTTGGTCACCGGATAGTTGACTTCTGCCGAATTGAGAGTGCGACTGGCACAGGCGATGATGTGTTCTTTGCCATCTCTAGTTTGTCCAAGAATGGCACCTATTCCAAACTGTGAGACGTCTGTATATAGTCTGAAGGGACGAGTGTAATCCAGAAATGACACTACCGGAGATGCCACTAATTTCTCTTTCAGACTACGAAATGCTTGAAGGCGTTGTTCTGTCCACTGGAATGGTTCGTCTTCTCTAGTTAGATCATGTAAAGGTTTGGCAATAGTAGCAAAGTTCTTGACAAATCTTCGATAATAGGATGCCAACCCAAGGAAAGCTCTTACTCCTTTTACATTAGTGGCAGGAGTAATTTTGCTGATAGCTTCTAGTTTGCTAGGATCTGGTGAAATACCTTGTTCTGATACAAGATGTCCTAGAAAGTTTACTTTAGTTTTAGCAAGGGTGCATTTGGATGGTTTGAGTTTTAAACTGGCATCCCTGATTCTCTGGAATACTTGTTTTAACCTTTGCAAATGTTCGGCCCAAGTCTTCCCGAATACAATAATGTCGTCTAAATAGGCCAGGCATGTTTCCCAGGTTAATCCTTGTAATATTATTTTTATTAATCTCACCACCACACCCCCAATGAAATTAATTAAAGTATATATGATCCACCGGGATTCGAACCCGGGTTATCACACACATATTTTTGCCACCTTAACCATTACACCACCAGGACGGTTAAAGGTTTATGCACACGCCTACGACTTATTATCCATTCTCGAATACTGGATATTAATCTAATCATGTTCATATTCCCAACCGCACTATGGTAGCCTACTGTTTAAGTGAGAGGAAAGAATATTCATGGGGCACAGATCATATAGACCGGCCTCTCGAAGAAATATCCCTAAACCTACTAATAATATTATTTTTATTAATCTCACCACCACACCCCCAATGAAATTAATTAAAGTATATATGATCCACCGGGATTCGAACCCGGGTTATCACACACATATTTTTGCCACCTTAACCATTACACCACCAGGACGGTTAAAGGTTTATGCACACGCCTACGACTTATTATCCATTCTCGAATACTGGATATTAATCTAATCATGTTCATATTCCCAACCGCACTATGGTAGCCTACTGTTTAAGTGAGAGGAAAGAATATTCATGGGGCACAGATCATATAGACCGGCCTCTCGAAGAAATATCCCTAAACCTACTAATAATATTATTTTTATTAATCTCACCACCACACCCCCAATGAAATTAATTAAAGTATATATGATCCACCGGGATTCCATTAACCTGGAGAATGTGGCAGGGCCATTGCATAGACCGAAAGGCAATACAGTAAACTCATATAGTCTGCCTTGGCTGGTGGAGAACGCTGTCTTTTGTTGATGTTCTGGTGATACTGGAACTTGCCAATATCCTGCCTGAAGATCTAAGGTAGTGAACCATTTTGCTCCAAGCAGGGAGTCTAAGGAATCATCAATTCTGGGGAGTGGCATAGCGTCTTTGATGGTGACGTCATTCAGTTGCCGGTAGTCAATTCAGAAGCGGGTTGATCCGTCTTTCTTCCGGACGAGTACTACCGGAGAAGACCAAGGGCTGGTAGAGGTTTTGACAACTCCTGTGGCAAGCATATCTTGTACTCGTTTTTCTTCCTCTTGCCTCTGAATCGGGTTTTTCCGACAGATTGGTTGCTTTATGGGACGTCCTACGGTAGGTATAGGATGATGAAGCATGTCAGTTTCCCCATTTCTCGGCTGGAGGTAGCGAATATGTCTTGATATGATATCAGTAAGTTTCTGAGATCAGTTTGTTGACAAGTAGTAAGATTGGAAGGAATATCAGGAAGGGGGTTCTTATTTTGAGGGAAAGTATCTGTAGGTACAGATAATTCTTCTGAGTAGACCTCAAGCTCACCAATGGCTAGTCCTTTTGGTAATGTAACTGGCTTATCTGAGATAATAGCTATTTTGATACAGTTTAATTGATTTGGTAGCAAGCTAGGAGCGGTTAGGCAGGCCCCATTAAAAGGGCTTTGGAGGTGTGGGGTCAAAATGACATCTCCCATGATGGTGGGCACCAAAGGTATCCATTTTTCATGATGAGGAGGAACTGTCACAGTTGTGGAAGTGATAGCTTGAGAAATGATATGAGTGTTGTATTTCACATCTTCTGAAGTTTTGAGGGGTAGGATTTGTTCATTAGATGAAGGAAAGATAGATGACTGTAATTTAGCTGTTTGACTAAGGGGAGCAGGTAGGGAGCTTGAGTTTAACTGCTTAGGGTGTTCAAGGCATTTTTTTTTTCTTTGTTGTTTAATGTGGGGCAAAGGTTAAGGTGCGGTGCCTACAATCAATAGAGGCACTCAAAGATATTAGGAGATCGAGGCCCAAGTATCCATCGTACTTAGTCTCATTAGGATTATAGATTACAAATGAATGATCTACTCCATGATGGGGAACAGGGGTGCTAACGTATAGGGGAAGAGTCTGTCCTAAATTTGGAATGACTTGATCATTAGCACTGACAAGAATTATGGAGGAAGGTTGTATCTTCCCGAGAGCATTATGGTGCTTTCGGAAAAACGGAAGGAACAGGCATGAACGGGAAGCTCCCGTATCTATTAGAAGTCGGACTGTCACCCCGTTGAGTGTGATCTTTTGGTATACTGGGAGACCATCTGAAGATATCCCATCATGAGCCCCCGCCATTGTGACGACTATTTGTTTAGGGGGGCAGTTTAAAAATCCTGAGGGTCCGGTTGCACAGCCTCAAGTATATACTGTTCTGCCTCTTCTTCACTGTGTACGTCCTCTATCCCTGCTGTTCCGTCTTCAGTCATAGTCGCTACCTTACGTGGCTTTATCCAGGGAATTTGTGCCCACCAGCTTGGTGTCCTGGTCCGTTTCTTGGTTAGTTCCGTGAAGGATCTTTTCAACGACCATAACATGCACGGTCCAAAGCATGGTTTCCAATCAGCTGGCCTAATCCTGGCCCATTCCTCGGCTTTATCATTGAGACGAAGAGCCACTGGACCATTTATGGGTGTTGCTGCTGCTGATGGATGTGTGGTCACCTTGCTGATCATGGCTATCTTGTCATGTTCCCTGGATTTTTTAAGAGCCATGATACGCCTTATCACCGGCATATCCGTGTCATAATTCGTAGGCTCAATAATGGAGAAGTGATCCGCCACTGTTTCTGGCAAAATTCTCACAAGTGCCTTGAACACGATCTTCTTCCGTTGAGCTGCAGTTTCTTCTGGGAACGTATTGATCGCTATTTGTTGCAGTTGCTCAATTGTGCCGTCTAAATCTCCTGAATATTTGATCTCATGACATTTTTTATCGGCAATGGTCTGACCAAGTACTGGATTAATAGCGGTCATTACATACGTTTCAAATTGTGCCCAGGTTAACCCAGGCATGTTATCATGCACATACCCTGATACCTTGGTTGCATATTTCCCTAGTTTCACTACTATCGTGTGGATCTTGGAAGCGTCCTCGTTTCCGAACATAATGTCCAGGACCGGTTTGACTATTTCCAGGCATGTATATATGTCATAATCTTCTGGCTTGAACGCCGGAATATCAAGTGATCTAATCGCTGCCATGGTGAATATTGTGTGAAAATGCTGACCGAGTACTTAAAAAAAAAAATTATATAAGAAACTCTCGTTGATATGCCGTATCGAGTCACCGCTGCCGCCAGTGTTATGCCGGGTTGTAATACAACTTAGCTTTCTTTATTGTCTTCACTCAAATCCAACTATGGACTTTTAGACTCAATATATGCTCAACAGAAACACATCGAACACGCTCTTATTCACAATTATGTACTCAATCAGGTTGTAATAAACACAATAAACACACATAGATAATTATATACTCTCATTTATTAAGTGGCATAGAAAGAGAACATTAGGTTCACTTAGCTACTATTTGGGAGTAGCAAGAGAATCTGGTGTAGTTAGTTATAACACAATAGGTGTCTTAATCACATATATATCTGGGCCTGAAATGTGAACTTAAACATTACTTAACTATTATAAGCTATAGTAAGTAAATCACTGCATATATTTAGAACACACAAAGGTCTCTGAATAACATACTAATGAACATAAAATAATGGATAGTATTACTGTGGAAATATGCAATTATATATAGACATACATATACATAGAATAACTCCTTGATAATAATATTTATGAGAGTTGAGTATCTATCGTGAAGTATTCTAATAAGTTCAAGAAGTATTGATTTGAACTCGTGAATTGTTTATTCAACAATATGGTTAACCGCACAAAGATTTCTATAGTTATCGTTCAAGAGCGCGAGACGAGAGGCGTCCAAGAAATATGAAAGAGGCCGCGCGTATATAAATATGACCAGGTAAGTCAACAGGTCATCTACTAGACTGAGGTGCGGAAAATAGTTTAATGCGGTTAATGCGATGTTTATCTTGAATATGGGAGGAATACTTTAATTTAAAAAGGAGAAGTGAGCTGAATTGTTTTTACAATTACTTACGTAGTTAGTTTGTTGTGAGAAAAATTATATTATGAACATACAACTTATTAACTTTGTATAATTATGTAATAATAATCTCACGGGTCGAGGAATTCAGATTTAATGATTTAGATCTACTGAATAAGAATTAAATGTTGAATACAACCTGACCTGAATCAAATGATATTTTGACTACAGGAGGTTAAGGAACGCACGAATAAAATAGCGTGTACTAATAGTTATAAAAATACTAATAGTAAAATATGGCGTACACGACGAAGTTGCATTTAGTTGGAAATACCTGGTAAGGTATGAAGGAGTTCTGAACTAGTTAACTGATTCCTATAAGGAATACAGAACGAATTGGCATTGTATTCGAGATGGTGAAATAATTAGATAACAGATCTATACAAAGCTAGAATTCCTAGACGAGATGGATCGACATTATCTATTTCATAGCAGAATAGGCAAATAAGTTATTCCCGAATAAACAAGTTAACGCACAGGATCATAAAGCGTAAATTGGGTTTTCGAAGAAATTAGATTTAAATTATGATTCTAATCAATAATATTTCTTCTAAAGAATGAGAATCTGAGTTTAATTTAATATGAAATTGAGCATAGGTTCTAGGTAAAAGTTAGATTTGAGTAGGGAATAGATACACGGTATACACTTCAACTTCAACTTGTTACATACATAATAGAATGGACATATACAAGGAAAATCTGTGAGTATTCGGCTTGGATATCAGTTAACACGAGTATGTAACGTATGCGTAATACGATTTATAAGGTGTTAGACACAAGTTAAAACTAGATCTTGGGCACAGGTCTAACTCAATAATTAATATGGCTTCTGAAGGATTAATACATAACGCAATAAATATCGATCTTGGGCACAGATCTACATAAGAATTAGCACTGGAATACTCGCATATTGTACCTTACCTTCACATCAATAATCACAACATAGGACACTCAGAGACACTTAGGGTAGGTTCAGAGAATAGTAGTTCGAGGGCATTTCTGGCCGACGTGGATCGTAGATTCGGCTGTCTGGACTTCAGGGGGAACTGCCTCTCACGAACAGGAATCCAAGGTCCTGGCATCAGAAGGAACACAGCAGGTCTCGCTGTAGTCTCGAGGAGGAGGGGGAGGCAGTTCCTACTTCAGTTAAATACTCCGTGCTTTTCAGCCTTAGGAATATTACTTAGGTAGAGGTGCTTACTTTCTTTAATTTCAGTGAGACTATGTTCAAGTTATTTCTTAGGTTTAACTTGTAGTAACTCAATTCTAAAAGGATATAGAGAATGATTGTGATGTAATTTGCGAAGGTAATACTTAGTCTAAAAATACATGGTGGTTCTAGGTTTGTACATAATTATTTTAAGTATTTTATTTAATACTCTCATGGTGGTTACGAGGTCTAGGTAAGAGATAATTGTAACTTCCGTGATTCTATGATAATCAGGGGTTATTAATGATGAAGTTGATATCTCTGTTCTTCTCTAGGTTCTCGGGGTTATGTTGAGTTCTCCAGAACTATAACATTCCGGTCTCTGATGTCTAACTTGCATAAGCATTTGTTCGTTATATTGCAAGTCTGGCTGTTGGTCGATTGGAGGCTGGTGATAGGTCGAGATGGTTTGAAAGCTCGATGGTGATTGTCCCAGCTTCCCACCCTTTTGTATGGGAGACTGACCTAACTTCCTGGTCTTTAGAGAACATGAATGGCCTGAGGTCATGGGGCACTCATCTGTTCTGTTTTCTTCTAAAGCATGGGAAGCTTGTATATATTCCCATTTCTTCTGTTGGCTTCTTCTCCTGTCTTTTCTATTCTCCTGCAGGCTAGCAATCCTACAGGTCTTACCGTTACTTCAGTTATAAAAAAGACACTCGGTACTTTGGTTATAATATGAGCAACTATGAAAACCTTCGATGTTATATATATATTTTTTTTTTATATTTTACTTCTCGGGATAATATAAAGATTGTATTATTCTAACATGCCCATTGTGCTGATCTGTGGCGCAGTGGTAGCGTGGTCGACTCTCAATCAAACGTTTCGACACCCTGGCAGAGCAAGACATACACACATGCCATACATGTATTCATGGAGGAGAGACTAGCCAGCACATAAGGGCGAGGCGGATGGGCAGAGTCCTTACATCCTATGCCTCTCTTCACCTAACAGTAGACATTAACTTGGATTTAATGGACATTTGTGACGTCTCATCCTGGTAAGTCAAGGGTATATTGTCTATTTATCTATATTATGAATGGAGGATGCCTTTAGGCACATTGACCTTTTTTTGTTTTGTCGTTGTTTTGTCCTTCCTCTATTAAATAAAAAGTGTATTCAACCAAAATATATTTTACATACATGTGTCATAATTTACATATGTGAGTATGGTAGCTGAGCAACCTACAGTCTCAAGGTTGACGAAAAACAAAACAAAAACAAAAACACACAGTGGTAGCTCATGCACCATGAGATTTGTTTTGGTTTGGTCGTCTCCGGAACCTTTGACGCACTATTCCTAAACGACTGCCTCTACAACATTGAACACTAAGACACAAGTTGTTAACAGAGCCAAAATTAGATGGTCTAACACGGGATGTTGCAGAATTGGCATGTAGTAGACTCATCTGCTATTATGTCTTTGTATGGACCCAATCAGATGAGGCGCGATTCTGTCAAATGCACAAATTACCCTATCCCTTTGAAATAGAAAATATTAAAGGCGGGTCTTTGCAATGTTCACCTACTCACTCTCACATTGTCTGTCTGTATGATACACTCGCCAGATCTGATACGAAGAGACGGTTTTATTCCGAAAGCCAGGATCCGGAACTTGTGTACGCTATTTTTGTTGCTAACTCGTTTTTTCACTATCTTTTTTGTTCCGTTTACCTTGTGTGATACGCCAACTTTACTTAGAGTGTGGTAGGTAGCTTGTCTATATTCACGCACACAAAGTCCACCGATACCCCATAAAAAACAATACATTGAGGGGGTAAGGTATACTTATTAATCTATTTATTATTGTTTTGGTTTTCTCCCTAGATCTCCATCAAGCTTAATACATTATCTAGATCCCCCATCGAGATAAATTTGCATACATTTTGGTAGAAAAATGTCCCGCCTTGGGTTCCTCCAAAATTACAGGATCGCTCTCTCCCTATTTAGGAAAATGTTGACACCTAGATGGCGCGAAAGGTCTTGGTATTGATAAAGAAATGGGTTGACAGACAGTGTTGTCTGATATTACGAGATGTGTCGACAAAACAGTAGTGATGCGGCTTCGAGTATTTGGCACTGCAATGGGCTAGGACAGTGGTTCTTAACCTGGGGGGTGCGCCCCCCCAGGGAGGCGTTTGACAATGCTAGGAGGGGCTAGGCCATTCAAATGCATACAGGGTAATCACTAAGATATATATAAATAAGAAACTTTGATAGGAAACATTCACAACCGTTATTCCGAGTAACCACATGTAGTATTGACATATAACCATAAATCAGTTTTAATCCTTGCATGCAGATTGGTTATTTGTTCGCCCTTTTTACAGTGTCTTGCGTCTTAAGCATCCATATGGAGTGGATAAAAAAAAAAAAAATCTAGGCACCAGAAGCAGAGGGGGGGGGGGGGATCATGAATACAGTCCTGACCAGAGGGGGGTGCAGTGCTAAAAAGGTTAAGAACCACTGGGCTAGGAGGAGACAGCCAGACGCCGTAACTTTGTGAAGATAAAGACTATGAACGAGTCGGTTACAAAACTCGTCTGTCTCGTTGTGCCACTCGCCATCCTGAAATGAGATCTCCTCACATTGTGTTGAGCGATCAAATCTACAAGCTATTGCGATCGAATCTACAAGGTATAAGCCTATGTCTGGAGGAAAATTGGAACATAAAGTCACACACACACACACACACACGTAGACAAACACACATAGGTAGAATATAGGCACACACAAATCAAACAGTGTTATATATATATATATTGTTATGCCAGGTTTTTTACTGGGGTTGATTGGACAAGGGTAGGTTCTTACTCGACTGGAGAAACTAAACTCAGACCACACATGCACAAAAGTCGTAAAGGATATACAGTATATAACACTGAGTACACACATGAGTTTTCTTATTAATGATCACTAACTTGATACAATGACAGAAATACACTTAAGATATAATATTATGATACACTGTTTTCATGGAATATAACACCGAGCATGGGCGAGGAAACATGACAAACTTAGAGAATCCACTAGCACTTTTATTCTAACACTGGATAGAGTCTTGAAGGAACACTGAATACTGTTGATTTAGTTGTTTGTTGCGAAGTCCTTTCTTGCTTTGTCGGGCCGCTTAGGTGGTCCTGCCGTGTGGTCAATGGAGTGGGGTTACAGATGGACTATCTGGTTTGGGGCCTTTAATAGTAGTTCCTTATGTCCTGACACAGGGGGCGTACTATCGGACTAACGCGAGCATGAGTGAGGACATGTCCCGCACTATGACTGCTCGACTATCCTGACCGTTATAATAGTCGGTGACGAAGTTCTGTTCCGGTACTCTTGAATGTGGGGTCTTTAATGAATAGTCGCTCAAGTCATGACAGAGTAACTATTCATCAGGCGAACGTGGGGAAGAAGTGTGACCATGGCCGTACTATCTCTCCCAACTACCTTTGACATTTATAAGAGTGTTCAAAGAACCCTGATGATTGGATTTTAGGTCTTTTTACAAGCATATGTCCTTGACCATAGTTCTGGCACATATGGTGTAAGGACTTTGTATGCAGAGTGCCGTTTAGGTGACAGTGTCTCTCAAAGCCCTGACTATTGTAGCGGTCTTGACATGGCAAAGACTTCTCCAAGAGTGTTGAATTGATAAGTGTGTTTCGGGGACATGTCCTTATTTCCACTTTTAATGTCAAAACTGCAAGCCTAGAAAAGATCCTAATGTATCATAGGCACCATGGTGTGAGAGACAATAGTTCTTAGGTAGGAAAAAGAAATCTCAGACAATTTGGACTACAGCCATGGCATGTACACTCAGGTGAAAGAGAGGGTAATTCTCAGACTCAAGCCTCGCATGCAAGCCTACTCGAGCCCTTTGAATTGCTGACTCTACCTTGGGCAAGTCAGGATGGTCATGACTTGTGCTGCTATGTCCCAGGTACGGTGGTTGAAGGTCAGAAGGTCACAGGTACTGGGGGGGGGGGGGGGGAGCGGATTAGGGGGTCTGAGGTAGACCCCTCAGAAGTTTCCGCCATGCTGTGGGAGGAGCTACGCGGAAGAGCGGCGCATCTGGATAGGATATGTCTGGGGCCTTTTGTGTTTTGGGAATCCTCTTGTTCTGCCTTCCTTTTGCTGGACCAGGAATTGGTGATGGTAACATGTATACTTTTCCCGGGCGTGGGCGTGATGGGGGCGACTCGAACACATCAGTTGGTGGGGTGATGTTCAGTGGGGGTGGTGGTGAGCGGCCATGTTGTTGTTTCTCCTCCGTTTTTCTTCCCTTCTTTGCGTTTGTCTTGCCTTCTTTCTTTCCACGGGACTTGTTCTGATTCTCCCTTTCTTCCTTCTTCTTATTTGTTGTTGGTTTGTCCTTTGTTGTGGTTTTCCTTTTTGTTTCAGTTTTCCTTTTCTTTCCCTCACTTCCCTGACTCGGTAACTTATTTATTTATAACTCTGTTACTTTCATTGTATATACGGTATATATATATATATTTGAGTGAGGGAGACAAAAGGCAGAACTGCCTGTAGCGAGTGCCTCCCCCATAGTTGAAAGAGTGACAGGGCCAAAATCAAGGGACGTTCGAGCCAAAATGCTTGGACACACAGATATATATATATTTACACACAGACACACATAATAACACAGTCATACATACACATACGCACGTACACACACAGACAGAAGCACACGTGCACTAACATCAAGTCTATATTATGCTTTTATCTCCAAAGTATAAAAGGAAATGCAAGAGATAAAGTAGGTTTTTTTTTTACCATCATCTTTTCATCTCTCTCCTTCATACAGCTTACTTGTGCGCTCCCTATCTCCGCCGTCCTCCTTATCCTAAAAGCAAGCAAGGATTTCCCCCGTTATCCTCTTCATTCCCATCCTCATCACATTGGAGGCGGTGACAGACGACTGGTCTTTACGGCAACATTTTGTATCGCTAATACATTTTACTAGCAATATTTATGAATTTTTGTTTGTTTGTTTTGCATTTGTATCGGTAATAAAAACTGAAGCTATATTTTTTTAGGTGGTTGAATTTTGATAACTTTAGTTCATAAACAAGCAGACTAGAATTATTGAGAAAAATAGTGGCAGAAATATTCGTGACTTTGCACTTTCAAAATGGTGTGTATCCACGAACAAAAGCGGTTTACCGCAGTCATTACTTTATATAAGTGTTCCTTTTATTGGTGGAGAGAACATAATAATATCTGTTTAATGCAAAAATATTCCAATAAACCTTCATTATAAAAGTTGTGTTTATGTTTGTTAAGAATAAATGTTTACTAGAATGCTAGAGAGACAACCAGTGTTGAAATGATGAAGGTAGCCCCGGACATTTAACCTTGGCTGTACACTCTGAGACACACATTATGGCCTAATACAAACCCTCGAACAGCACAAACGAACCTCTCAAGTGTAAATATTAGGTAGAAAAATACAGAAAAAAAGGTTCGATTTAGTTCGGAATTGCTTCGAAAACTTACTCCTTAGAAGATCCGATGACGCATTTCTTTTCTGTTTTCTGGCTATTACTATATAGATATTATTCAGACTAGGAAGGGTATATAGAAGTCAGAGGGGTAATTGAGATAGTCTTTATACATATAATACCCACAGATCCTTCCTAAATTGTATAAAATCGTCTAATGATAGCCAGAATAGACTCAACATGCGTAATAACCTTCGTTAGTCAACATTCACTCATAAGTCGGTATCACACGAGCGCTTTTATGGCCAACATTCGATAATCATTTTTTTTCTGGGAACATTTCTGGAATATTTTGCACTGGTATCGGGAACTAGATTGATGGTAGATGAATTTAGGTGACCGAAAACGTTTACATGTTGACCTCAAAGCTGCCAGACCAGTGTCGAGGATAAATGTTGAGGGAAAAAGCGCTCGTGTGATACCGGCTTTAACGGGAGATTTTTAGTTTGCTTCCTAGATCCCCATCAAGCTATACACAAATATCCCCAAGACCCCCCTTCGATGTATATCCCCAAGACCCCCCTTCGATGTATATCCCCAAGACCCCCCTTCGATGTATATCCCCAAGACCCCCCTTCGATGTATATCCCCAAGACCCCCCTTCGATGTATATCCCCAAGACCCCCCTTCGATGTATATCCCCAAGACCCCCCTTCGATGTATATCCCCAAGACCCCCCCTCGATGTATATCCCCAAGACCCCCCATCGATGTATATTTGATAATTTTTCGGTAGAACAATGTCCCGGTTCCTCCTATATTACAGGCTCGCTATCGCTCGCCAGGAAAAGATTGACACCTAAATGGCACGAAAGGTCTTAGAATTGTCAGACATTGGGCGAAATGTCTTAACATCGCCAAATTAACGGGACGAACGTATACAAATCTCAAAACTAATGGGGCTAAACATGAGGGAAAAGGAGGTTCGAAAAAATAATTCCTTATGTGAAAATCTCCCCTTAACCCGTTATGTGCCAGCGACGTTATTTTAATTTTAGTCTAGCTACATTTAGACGATTTTGTGCCTTTTAAGAAGGATCTATGGTAGCAAAAAGGGTTAAGTGAGATAGTTCAAAGCCTGTTAATTCCAGGAGGCCCTTTTTAAACTGAATAAAATCGTCTACTAGTAGCAAGGATAGATAAAAAGACATCGCCGGTACAGAATGGTTCAACACTCTTTGGTAATAATAATAATAATAATAATAGTTCTTAAAGCTAGCGCATGCTAAGCTAGCTAAGGATAGCTCAATAAGGCCGATTAGGCGTATTTCCATTGGGGTCCTGTACTACTATCCCATCCCTTTGCTCATGAGGGATGGTAACGACTCAGTGTTTGTGAAAAATCTTTAATGCGCCGAGCGTGGGCGCGAACCCGGGCCTTCTGGGTGGAAGTCCGAGACGCTAGTCACTACACCAAGCGAGCCGCTATTACGTCTTGGAGGTTATTATAATATTTTGTTTAGTAATTATTGAGGAATTTGCTTGCTTTTGTCGTTTTCGAGCATTGTATTTTAGTTTGTCGTCTAGGCTAACGAAAACGCCTTCGTAGACTTCCCTCAAACTATAAAATGCTCAAGCGAAATATATACATCACAAGGGACTGGGGTTCTCGCAGAGGGGCTCCAGTCCTGACGTTATTCTTGACTTACAGTGTGCTGGCTTAATAATCCAATAAGGTTGATAAGCCTCTTGGACTAACTTGCACATCATTCGATTGAATAATATCCCGGCTGAAGGGCGAGTTCTACTAAGGTCCTGGCTCCTTTTCGCTGGGCCAGAAAAAAATCGACAGCTGAATGGGGTGAAGCGTCTTATTATCGCCAAACTAATGTGGTGAAATATCTTTGAATTTCTAAACAATGGACCGAAACAAGATAGGTCCATAAAGATCCCCCTCGGAAAAAACAACAAACAAAAAACAAAAGCCAAAATGTGCCCGTGTGTTGTAGGTAGTCCATCACAAACATCTGGCCCCAACCGTACCTCAGCCCCAAAACACGGCCCTCTTCCCGCGTCCATCAAACTCCACTTGTTTACGTTTCCCTGGGATGTATGGGGAATGTTTCTGAAAGCGTGATGGATGGAGGGGGGATTCAAACACATATCCTTCATTAATAGCCGTACATAGGGAGAGTCATGGATCCGTCTGGTCGGAATTCTGCTCTCTTTCTTACTCTCATTAAGAAGGTTCAGCGCTTGTATTTGTGGAAACTTTTTCACATATACAATCTACTCTACTTGGAACAAACTTACCTCAGAAGTTGTCAAAAGTTCTTTAGTAGAGCAGTTCAAGAAGAAAGTAGATAGTATTTTGCATACTCTGTAATGAGTGTAGTGCACTACATAGTCTCTCTCTTTCCACTTCGAGTATCTCCCCGGAATGGACTGCAAGGTCTCTGAGATACAAACCATTCCTTGTAACTCCTTCTCTCTCTCTCTCTAGCTGTGGCCGGATTCTAGGCTAGGTTAAAGGTCACCTATGATATACCGAGACGCATGCAGAATTACCAAAGGTGTACAGTACAATTGTCTGCACATGTGGCTGGTACACTACCATATAATAAACTTAAGACAGGGAACATTGTGCGTGGTGTTACGTCTGAGGTTTAAATATATCAGGGTTCTTATTCATTGGACTAGTAATGGCATAAATGCTACAACGGAAAGCGGAAAGCGCTAGATCCAACCTCTGATGTGTATTCCCAGTGAACAAAGAACACAAATACTCTCCAGAGTTCTATATGCAATAATAGGTTATTAAACTCTCAATAAATGTGCGTCTACTCTAGGCTTAATGTTATGTGAAAACAGCCTATTACTACCTATAACCGAAGGTGCTTGGTTATGGTATGCAAAGAAAGGTGGTAAGAGAAGTTACAGCTTACGTTACTTTAATCAATAAATGTCAGGCACTCCTGCATGAAAGAAAGTGCACTAAAGTCCTTCAACACCAACAAGGAATCTTCTTTAAATGTTAGATGCTATCAAGATGCTCGAATCGGAAATGGAACCCAAAAAGGCAGGCAGCGGAACAATGCTCGTGCAGGCTATGCACACAAAAAGGCAGGAGATATAATGCAGTCGGAGCCAAGAATATCCTAAACGCCACAACAATAATAATAATCGCCACGACAATGCAGTATTCCTATCAACAAAAAGAGCCTAAGTCGTTTGTGTCTCAATACATCAAACTAGGCTGCGAAATGCTTGTGTAATCATAAACGGGTATGCATAAAAAGAGTAATTGGTTTAATATACTTAATGTCTACTGTGACTGATAAAGTCTAGCTAGAGTCAATGATACGAGATACTGGTGCGCATGGCATGCTGCATAGCCTAGTGCAAATCTCAAGTCTGTGCGTCAAATATTACGTGATAATGAAGGGTAGCTCTCTTGAGAAACCTTAATACCGAAGTATTAAGCGTTCTCCTGGCGTACCTCAAAGACAAACAACGAGCTTAGAACAGTGCAGAATGGTATAGGCAAAAAGCCCTCATTCGTGCATGTTCTATTCTCAATGGCACACAGACTAGAATTTACCCAATCAACTCCAGTTCTCAGGTATGTCGCGCAGCTTTTAACTAAAGCCAGCACCCATCGGAAACAATACCTTATAGTATCAGACACCTAGTCTAGCATTATCTAATCCAGCAGAACACTAATAATTATAGGAAGTGGTACTGAACAATATGAATGCCAACCAATGCTTCGTGATCAACTTATCTTAACAACTAAACATACATGGGTTATATAAGACCTTAACGCACAATACAACTGGCCAGCATGAAGCTGATTATGCAGAGTTAACCAGAGGGGGTATAATATTAATAAAAGGTGGTGAAAGATATGGAAAATGAGAGAGATAGGCAGAGGAACAGGTTCTCAGGTGCAGAGAGGGGGACAGGTATCAAAGGGATAAGAGGAATGCATTCTAGAAACCAGATCTGAGGGAGAGAGTGGCCAGAGAGCAGTATATATACTAGCACTAGTTCGAACCGCGTGGGAAAGCGGTAACAAGTCTTCCAGCCAATGCTAAAGAAGCTAGCTAAACATGACGTCACCAAGCATGGTAAAAAACTCCTTCAACGAATCCCCACGAGGCCAGCCAGCTATGACGTCATCGAGTATAGCAAAACACTGCGTGCCTCCCCACACTCTGTTCTACTCTCTCTCTCTCTCTCTCTCTCTCTCAAATCCTATCATTGCTACTTAATGATAAAACATATACTTTGCAATTAAATATATAAAGCCTTGACATGGGTGAAAACAAAGAGCCTTTCTGGACTGCCCATGACACGAGCTTTCATATGAAATAAAGCACACAACAACACATCAACTGTAGCCACATCCACTGCCCTGGCGATCCTAGCGAGTCACTGTAGGACAAGCCATGCGGTTCTAACGGAGTGGTTAACGTCACAGTGGAAAAACATGAACTAGGTATTTAGGTATTAAAAACAATGTTACAAAATATTTCAGCAACATATCTGAATAACTAAAACGAATGTGTACGACTTTTCACTGTGGATCCATGTACAATACAATACCTTTAATCCATGACAGGTAGTGTACTGAGTAGCGATCAGATCATCGATGGTATAATCCAACTCTAGCTCTTCCCAAGCTTTCTGGCATCTAGCCAAAAACCTCTCTAACAATTTTTCTTCCTTGTCTTTCCCTCGCTTATTCCACTCTGATGGCACAACCATCACTTCTTCCTCTGACAAAGTTGAACTTTTTGCTCAAACTTTTGCTAGAAACTCCACCTTGTATGATTCAGGTGCTATTCTTCCCTCTCCACCCCCCCCCCCCCCCCCCCCCCCCCCCCCTCTCTTCTACTTATGCCTAATATTCTAATCTCTTCTTAAGATGTACTGTCTACCCTCTCTGGGCTTAATACTAAGAAGGCGTACGGGCCGAACGGTGTTCCCCCTGTTGTACTAAAACACTGTACTTCCGTGCTGATTCCCTGCCTAGGCACACTCTTTCATCTCAGTCTCTCCTCTAACATCTTCCTTTCTTGCTGGAAGTTTGCTCTTGTTCAACCTGTCCCAAAGAAGGGTGACCGATCTCAACCCTCCAACTATCGTCCAATTGCTCTCATCTCTTGCATCTCTAAAGTTTTTGTAACTATTCTTACTTCCAAATTTCTTAAGCATTTCTCTTCTCATAATCTACTCTCAGATCGCTAGTATAGTTTCCTTAAGGGTCGCTCTACTGGTGATCTTCTTTCATATCTTACTAACTCTTGGTCATCCTCCTTTTGGGACTTCGGTGAGACTTTTTCTATTGCGCTAGACATATTGAAGGCCTTCGATAGAGTCTGGCACAAATCTTTAATTTCTAAGCTACCCTCCTTCGGTTCTATTACTCCATCTGTGCCTTTGTTTCTATTTTCCTTTCCGGCTGTTCCACAGCTGCAGTTGTGGACAGCCATCGTTCACTTCCTCATCTTATAAACTCCAGTGTTGCTCAGAGTTCTGTCCTATCTCCTATTCTCTTTCTAATTTTCATAAATGATCTTCTCAACTGTACTCCAGTCCTATCCATTCATATGCAGATGACTCTACCTTACACTATTCAATTAGTTTTCCAGAACGCCCCAGCAAACAGTCCATAACAAACAAATGTAATGGAGCCATCCAACACTTATCTTCTGATCTAACTACCATTCCAATTGGGGCAGAGAAAACCTTGTTGCCTTTAATGCCTCCAAATCCCAATTTCTCCATCTATCTACCCAATGTTAACTACCAAAGGACTATCCCTTACAATTCAATAATACAAAAATCAACCCTTCAACTTCTCTCAGTATTCTCAGTGTCTCTTTCTCTTCTGCTCTATCTTGAAAGGACCATATTACCAGTCTTGCTAAGGTGGCCTCCCAGAAGCTGCTCTATACAGGGGCACAGTGCTTCCTTGTATTGAGTATTGTTCACATTTGTGGGGAAGATCTTCTCACACATAACTTCTAGACAAAGTAGAAAGGAAAGCCTTTCGTATCATTAACTCCCGTCCACTCACCGACCCTTTACAATCTCTCTCTCTTCACCGCAATGTTGCATCACTCTCGCTATTCTATCGTTACTACAATAATCAGTGTTCTTCAGAGTTCTCCCAGTGTATACAACCTCCTCTACGTAGGGTACGTAGTACCCGTCTTGCAACATAATCCCACCCATACTCTTTGCAACTCTCCAACTCAAGAGTGAAACAATATTCCCAATCTTTCTTCTATTCAACAGCTGAGCTCTGGAACTCTCTCCCTGAATCCATCTTTCCCTCATCCTATGACTTAAATTGCTTCAAACTCTGTGTATGGCCGCTGAAAATGTTGTCTGTCAGTTGGATTTATACAAATAAACAAACTTGTCGACATATTAAGAGGAAATATGTTGGTAGACGAGCAGAAACTATATTATTTTGATCAAAGTTTAACCCAAATCAGTGCGGGCATATTTCCGCTATAATAGGGCTCCTTCAGGCACTCACGCGTTGAGTTATCTGCTCAACAGGTGGCGTTGTGTGTGTGTAAGTGTGAGAGTCCGAGTGTAGGGGGTGAGACAGTGAAGCACGGGAACGAGGTGGCTTCAGAGATGGGGTCGTTTCGGGCCATGAGTGAGCACCGTGCCTCATGTGAAGGCAAGATGGCAGGTGCTCGTTGTACTCTACGTGCTTCACATGTCTCACTCCCTAGACTGGAACAAGACCTCACGGGCTTCACTGTTCATTGTAAAGCGGTGAATGTTAAGGCTCTCAGCCTATGCCCGAGAGGAAGTAAGTTGGAATATAAAAGGGAAAAAAAAAACAAAAAACAAAAAAAATCCTCACGCGCGGTGGGGGAACTGGAGTTAGTGTGGGCCGGGAGGCCACAGATGTCGGACGTATGGATCATTACTATCCCACCCATTTTCACTCGATTTCAACCCTCTTTTCACCCGTTTTTTGCCAGTTTTTTCAACTCGACTTATGTTGCGAGCCGCTCTTTAAGGGTTAAAACTAAAATAGGCGCATATAGAGAAGTACTAAAGTTATATATGGTGAATATGACGATTTTCATCAGGTTGAAGCCAATGCCTTCGCACCGCGGGCACTTTAACTGTCATAGCTTCATATTTCTCGAGTTAAGCATGTGCTTGAATTAAATTAAATGTTTGCAGCAAAAAAACTAGAAGATAAAAGCTTTAAAATGCCACCAGAAAAAGCTTTGTAGCGTGCGGGGTTCACTCGCAGCGTTATTACAGACATCGGCAATATTCGCTAATTAGCAACGGCGCGCTATATTTACCTTTGGCGATGCTGCA
This sequence comes from Paralithodes platypus, assembly GCA_032716605.1. NCBI lineage: Eukaryota > Metazoa > Arthropoda > Malacostraca > Decapoda > Lithodidae > Paralithodes > Paralithodes platypus. Next base: position 45,620,263 of record CM064492.1, on the reverse strand, counting down.
TATATCTCGCGAGACATTGGATGAGTCTTAGTGCCGTGGCAGACGTGCCGCATAGCGGACGGGAACCTGCCGCGCTCCAGCTCACTCGCATTTGTCTCCATAGGTTTTAATGGGCTTTAAATTGCGGTAAGTTGCCATGGCGTAGCTGTACGGCTCCCGTAGTGAAAGGGTTAACGGACCCTTGCCTCTCTCCTTACCCACATATTTAATATATATATATATATATATATATATATATACTGTATATATATATATATATATATATATATATATATACTGTATATATGTATATATTATAGGTTTGATTCCCGAAGGGAAGTAGAGAAAACCTAATATTTAGTAGGGGCCCCGGAATCATTGACGATGTTGCCTATTAGTATAATAGTCTCCAATCAACACCACGTCAGTTGTTTGAATCAACCGCCGCGAGGAAGAAAAAGAGAGTCATCTTCATAAGTGCAACGCTACTTCTCTTATGGTGTCGTCACAGATCGGGTACCCACTACGAAAAAACTTTCGTAAAAAATAAGAGAGTAAAAAAGGAAAATTTAAACACTTAAACACTGTTATCAACAAGCTTCCCACATTCGGTGGATTTTCTTGTGTTGTGGCTTCTTACCACCTCTCGCCAAGCGCACAATTCGTCCTTCACTGATATATCAAGATAAAAACCTCAAAAATATCACGCGAATGGTAAGGGGATGGCTGGGAGGGCCCTCATCGTCAATGATTCCGGGGCCCCTACTAAATATTAGGTTTTCTCTACTTCCCTTCGGGAATCAAACTATAATTTAATAGTGGCCCCTCCATCATTGACGAGGTTGCCTGTATTCCAAGACTGGAGGGGGATATTCGCAATAATATCGTATCCTCAGTAACCGCAGGTCGTAAGTCAAGAATCTTCATAACAAGAAAAGTATTTTATTGTAGTATGCATACAATATAAAAGATAAAAATATGAAAGAGTGTGAGCAGTGCGTTGCTTCAAAGAAGCCTGCTCCAACAACTTAGTCCTCGTACATGAGGTGTTTGTGATACCTAGAGTTAATACAAAAAACCCTCATCACTTTTAATTTGGAACCCGGACTGAGCTCAACTTGTTCCATAGGTCCATTTATTGAGTCACTTTGACCAATATCAAAATCAATATTTCTTAATCTAGTGCAGACTAGCATAATTTTTTTAATTACATATATACAATGAGTGTAAACAATATTTATTATGTATAAAAAACATGAGCTTTTAATTAAGCATTTCAAAAACATAAAATTATTAAACTAGTTCTAGTAACTAAAAAAAAAATTCCCTTGAGCTTCCTGGCTCGTAAACATATATGTGGGCTTGGCCCGGCGTAAGCTATGCCTAACCTGCCTTGTATGAACTTATAATCCTGCGGGAGGGGAGTTCTCCTCTGTACTGGGATCTACCTATCCCCCCCCCTTTTCCTAAGCGAAAATGGGCGTACACATCACAGTACTAGTGCCGACCGTCTGGAATACAAGTAAAAAAGACCCCCCCAAAAAAGACAGTGCCTACATTCGGATCTCGTGAAAAGAGGTTGGGAAGAAAAAAAACCGGACTTAACAAATGCAATTGATGTCCGCAAAAAGGGGGGCCACCTCTGCTGATCACCACCGACTCTAGCCAAAGAGGCATAGAGTGAGCACAATGTAAATACACAGATTAAACTTCATGGCACCAGAAAATCAGCCGGCTATGCCAGGTCGTCCGCCGGGGGAGGGGGGAAGCCGTAAAGTGTTCCTAGCTTAAGAAGATCATGCAAGACTCATGCAATCACTTGGATGGAAGCCAAGGGTGGCTTGGCTATGTCCCCTCCGCCGGTGTTCGAGACTGGACATGCAAGAACATTCGTAACTTAAACCTGTACTACTTAAAAAGAAAATTCTGAACTTAACCGGTAAAACTCAAAGAAACCGTTTATTACCACTTCGAGGTCAGAGACAGCTCAGGGTCAGCGTAGCTGTCCAGATCATTTCGTAAAGACCAAAAGCCACTAGTCTAATCAGTGAACTAAAAAGGAGTGACTCCAGTTGCCAGACATTATAGAGGGCATCGGAGTTACAAAGAAAGTGGGAGGGGGAGCAGACATGCGTGGCAAGCTGTTGGCGAAACTGACAGCAGGTCAGAGAGGGATCTATAAGATTCGAGGATTGCCAGCCACGCTGAATATGTCAGGGAGTTCTACTTTAGTATGAAATCGTTTGATTGGCCGAAAACTTAAGCCTTTGTCAGCTTGAACTAGAACCTCATGGTGCACCAGCATGAGGAGAACGTGGTAGTAACAAGTGGGGACTTAAAAAGTTCGAAGAAATTGAATTGAAAGCAAATGGATGCGGGCATCCAATATGGTTGAAACCATCATCCGGGGACTGAAGGGAGAATGAGTAGCACACTAAAAACAGGGTGGAGGGGGTGGGGAAGTAGAAAGCTGTTCCAACCCAGAGAAATGAGAGCATGGACCTGCTGCTGAGCTGTCCCTAACTCGAGTAAGTGGGTTACAATAAAAAAACATTCAGTTATGTGGGCACAACTTGCGTGAGTATAGGGAGAGGCAAAAATTCCTGAATATCAATGTAGTGAACCTGCCCGCCGGGACGGAACCCTTCCCTGACGGCGGGAAGTCAAACAAAGGACCAGCCCCGGCATAGCTTAAGATGTTCACAAAACACAAATGAGCTTAAGATGCCCTCAAAACACAAATGAACTAGATAGAACTAATACTTGTTCGCGTTGTGCCACACATATCGCACATTGGGGCCGCCCTAGTGTAACTGAGGAAAAACAGTCCCAGAGGTAGCGCCGCCCCAACCAGAGCAAACATAGTCGCTGAACCGTAATACTCCTTACCAAGGTCCGGGGTAGCCGCCTGCCGGCGGATGGGTGTATATCACAATTTGTCTGAGTCAAAGTTAGTGAGAAGCCTTTTCCTTTACGTGTCCGCCCCTGAGTTAGCGGTGTTTGCATGCCTCCCCTGAGCTAGTGATCACGTGCCTACTAGGTTTCGTTGTATCCCATTCCTTATCCAGAAGGTGGTATCATGTATGCACATCGCCGGGAAAGGGAGAGCTGCGAGACTTGTGTCTCGGCGTGTGTTTGCTTGGGCCGGCGCAGTCCGGCCGTGCAGAAGACATAAGGAGGCGCAGCCAACCTGTGGGAACAACCATTAATTCTAGCCTCGGAACCCTGTTGCACTAGCATGGCCGAGGGGGAGAGGAGGATGTAGGGTGGAAGAAAAGACTAACTATTAGTCATCGAAAGAATTTGTCTAGTAGCTTGGGCGTTGACCAACTGTCCGCCGGCAGCTTCACCACATTGGGGAGACCTTTATTGCGGGGTCTCCCCCTGCAAATTACTTTATTGCGGGGTCTCCCCCTGCAATTTACACATTACCTTCACATCTCTCTCTGTCTTTTCATCAAAAAGTTTGGGGGTTAAGCCCGGAGAAAAAAAAAATCTATAATAAGCATTTATAGGCAATCCCTGAGCCATACGTTAATCTCTAACCGTTTTGGTAAGATGATCCTCAGGGTATTAGAGTGTTGAGCCTATAATTGGGCTTCGTAATTGGGGTTGTGTGGGACAGGGATCTGCCTTGCTTAGGCCAATCGGCTTTCTGCAGACTCCCATTTTCTTATGTTCTTATGTTCATACCAAGTCTGAGTAGCTGCCGTGATCCTACTGCCTCAAATAAGGCCGTTCGGATTTCGGTGATAATACGAGCCGGGGAAGGGAGGAGATATTGTTGAGAGGCTTTGACCAATTCCTCCTTCTGCCTAGGGGGGTCTGGCACGGGTTTAGCAATAGCCAGGGCCGTATCCCTAGTTAATAGGAAACTAATAAACTTTCTATGGGCATTATCTCTAACTAGAAATTCCCGTTGGAGTTAAATAGGTTCTGGAGCAATGAAGGGCAGCGGAAAATCCCCTACTGTTAACTAAGGGGCTATGAGGAAATAAAAAATAGGCAGCGGGACCCAACCCGGTTGTTGTCGTAGCCAGTCAAACTCGGTAATGGGGGGAGGTGGAACTGGGGACAAAGGGTTAGATGTAATATCTATCGCAAATTGCTGAAGCTCCCGATCCCACGTTACCCAAGGGCCATTGCCCACCTCACCCAGATTCAGCTCCCTTCGGTCTCGGTGGGGACCACATCTGTGAAATTGGAGGGAAGGCTCTTTCCACTGGTAAAGGGAATGACACCCATTAATGCCACAACGTTCATTACAATCCGGGCAAAGAGGGGTGTCTGGGTAAGGGGGGTCCTGAACCGTGGGAACCGGCGGAAAGGGAGTCAGTTTGCCAGGAATATATACAAAATATCGGTAAGTAGCAGGATCAGGTCTAGCATCGATAGGGACCTGTAACACGTTACCCTGAGCATTTTTCGCTCTAAAGACCTGCCTTCTGTTGACTTCTATTGCCCACTGTACCGGCACTGGGACCTCCCCGTTTTCGCCCCGGCGGAGGAGGTGGACTGAAGGGGACCGCCTTTATTGACATGAGTAGGGTGAGGCATAGGTAAACTCGTAGGTGGTCCCAGTGTCTGAGAGGGGGTTTGGCCGCGTTTTATAGCACACTGACGGATCACCTTCTGTAATAAGTCATTTAGTTGGTCAGTCGTAAAACCTGGGGGTTTAGGGAATTTAGGGGGCCTAACCTGTTGGTCTGTATGTACTAGATTTGCTGTGTTTGACCTAGGGTTGGGGCCTAGTGCCTGACTGCTACTAGCTGTGGACGGTTGGCTCGAACTAATGGCCGGCGACTCTTGGTCGCGCGGCGGCGGCGGTTCCTGAGCGACCGTAAGGTGAGCCCCAGTGTTACTGGGGACGAAAGCGAAACCTGGCTGGACCCTAGATGGTGGATGGGCCGCCGCATAATGCTTAGTGGTCGTAACCGTGTCTAATGTAATGGAACAAGGAGACTGAGTAGGATTAAGAGCTCTATCGTCCTGAGGACTGTGTCTGTTAACTAAAACCAGTTTGGAACCTTGGAGCCTAACTTGTACAGATTTCCTTATTCTGGTGGCAGCTTGGGGGTGGCCGGCGTCCGCCCCGAGGAGGCCGGGGAAAAACTCCGACGTTCCCGAGGCGAGCGCCGTATGATCTACTTGCGATGAAGCAGGGATCTCTCTAGTTATCTTAATACTGCGTGGAGGACTAGAGAGCCTGAGGATTTTGTCAGGCAGAAACTGCGAGCTGGCCATTCTCCACAGGCGGCCCGCCGGTGGATCCGGGAGGACAGGTCCATGACATTCCGGTGACATAGAGCGGCTCCTCTTGGATGGGGGAGAGGAGCTCTGAGCTGATATTGTGGAGGAATTGGGAGATGCAATGGTCAACAAGGGTATTGGGGGGTTCTGAGATTGGGGAGCTATGTGTTCATCAAATGAATATAACTGGACCATCCTTAACACTTCCGGATTATCACATGAAAGTTCTATGTTAGCTACTCGAGAAGCATATGCCGTAAACTTGGTCTTAATTTCAATTAGAGTGAGCAAACAAGATGTATCTTGGCCCGCGAGCCATTCCTCAAACAAGTCTGAACAGACTGGACATGTGCGAGATGTCCACATGAAAGAAGCTTTATCTAAACATTTTATACACCGGATACACAGTCTATGCGCTGGTACCGGGACAAGAATGCATATGGGAGTTGAGCAGATTGTGAACAAGGGCATGATTACAGAGGCTCCTCTTCCCGGCGGGAACGTCGCAGTAGTAGAATGTCCTGGGGGTCGCCTGGAAAGATAAAATTTCCAGGAATCAATGCTCATAAGGATATACCGAGGGAGCCTCACACATCCTAACCCCATGGGGCAGGAAGAAACAGTAGGCCACGGCCTTCCTCTTTATTCCCACCCCTGAGGTTGTGCCTCGCCTCCTCCCATGCCCCTTATAAAACATGAGAAGAGGTGTACACTTGCAGAGAGCTAACCCACGACATGGTTCATGGTTGGGTAAGCCAACTGGCGGCGGGCAGCACTGTGCTAAAGCAAACGCCTTAGCCGCCGCCGGTGCGTTTACCAACTGGGCCGCGAGCAACACGGGGTAAACTCCACACTATGAGAACGCCGGCTCATGACCTAGGTCATAGGGGAAAAGGGCCCCCTGGCGGCGGGTATCGGCGTATTATTCGAAACAAGCGCCACCCGCCATCAGAATGTTTCAACACTAAGCCTCCGGTAATGACGGTGTAAACTTTAAAAAGGGCCAGCGAGCACGCCGCAAACATGTGTTACTCGGAAAAACAATTTTCCGCTGGACCTGCAACGTCGCCGGAACGGGGAGGAAGAGGCACCCTACATCCCCCGGCAAAGCCACGACAAGGGAAAAAAGAGAGGCACCCAGCAAATGCCGGCACGGCGGACCGTACCAAAAGCCGCAAAACAGAGGCCGGCGGGTAAAAAAGGGGAAACACTCGGAGAAAAGCACAACAATGAGAGAAACCATCTAACTCTCAAGCAAACCCAGACGTAGGACGCCTCCCAGGACCCCCGGAAAGTGGAACACTAACCAACAGGGAGCCCCAAGAAACAAAGGGGACATAATAATTCACAACAAGAGAAAAATAACGCTACCCCCCAAACACTAGATAACCTACAGGCTTAACCAGAAAGAAATTTCGAACGACGACATGAATGAACTATGAGAAAAGAGCCAAAAAGGGCGAAGAGATCGCCCCCGAATGGGGCCCCTCAGCAGGCACGGACGCCAGAAGATCCCACAGCCACGTGTGACAATCTAAACCTGGCGCGTCTGCAAAAGAACAAAGACAGGGTCCCACGACCCTAAGCTGAACAAAGGAACAGCTATTAAAGACTGAAAGGAAGCCTCCTAACTAAGAGAAAGCAAAAACTAAGGCGCATAGCAACAAGAAACACCACGCGTGTGGCGACAAAATGAACACAACAAGTCAGCGCCTGAACGTACCCTAATTTAACACTTCCTGCGGGCCAACAATAACACAACCCGTGCTAGCTAGTCTAAACCCTGCTCACTATCTCCCCAATATATACAAATGAGTAAGGACTCACTAGAGGAGAGCGAACGTCGAATGAAGCCGGAGCGCGGGGGCACATGTGTAGACAGTAGGCCCGCGAGGAAGAGAAGGACGAATTGGCGCTTGGCGAGAGGTGGTAAGAAGCCACAACACAAGAAAATCCACCGAATGTGGGAAGCTTGTTGATAACAGTGTTTAAGTGTTTAAATTTTCCTTTTTTACTCTCTTATTTTTTACGAAAGTTTTTTCGTAGTGGGTACCCGATCTGTGATGACACCATAAGAGAAGTAGCGTTTCACTTATGAAGATGACTCTCTTTTTCTTCCTCGCGGCGGTTGACTCAAACGACTGACGTGGTGTTGATTGGAGACTATTGTACTAATAGGCAACATCGTCAATGATGGAGGGGCCACTATTAAATATATATATATATATATATATATATATATATATATATATATATATACAGTATATATATATATATATACTGTATATATATCCACGATACGTACTTCGTTGCGTAGTGGTTACCTAAAGTTCTTATGCATAACATTTGTGAATTCCTTGACTTTAGTCAATATGCCATTATTTTTTAATATAACCATGAAATCATAAAACAATTGGCGACTACCTCCAATGGGTACCTACAATACACAAAAGTTATCATCTATTAGTGATGATTGCATAATCTTAGAGGGGCACTACCCAGATTTCGTTGTTGGCATGTGTGTGTGTGTGTGTGTGTGTGTGTGTGTGTTGTGTGTGTGTGTGTGTGCGTGTGTGTGTGTGTATGAAGGTGTAGATTAAAGCGAAATCGTGTCAGCTGTATTCATTTGGCATCCCTACAGAAACATTTTTTATTGCGTTTTAATGACCCTCCTCACTTCCATGGCACCCATCTAAATAAACTTCCTTAAAATGACCTTGCTAATTTCATGCTCCAATTGTACTATATTCACTGTGTTATTTACTAACTATACATAGGGTACGGTACGTAGTACCCGCCTTGCAACACAATCCCACCCCTACTCTGTGCAACTCTCCAACCCAAGAGTGAAACACTATTCTCAGACTTTCTTCTATTCAACTGCTAAGCACTGGAACTCTCTCCCAGAATCAATCTTTCCCTCTTCCTATGACTTAAATTGCTTCAAACTCTGTGTGTCCAGGCAGTTTAGCTCGAACGTCCCTTGATTTCGGCCCTGTCACTCTTTGAAATCTGGGGGAGGCACTCGCTGCAGGCAGTTATGCCTTTTGTCTCCCTCATTCACATAGAAAAAGAAAAGAAAATACACATTATACACAATAATGCAATGGTTGGGGGGAAGGGGGAGGGAGGGGGGGGGGGGGTGCAAGACCTACCAAAATTAGCATTAGATTATCTAAGCAAAAAAAAAAAATAAAAATAAAAATCTAAGAATGACGTAAATCAGATTTTTGTGAAAACATTAACTAAATGCCAAGATAAATAGTGCAGTCAAAAATGGACAAGATTACAAGAAAGAAAAATTATCGATATCATAAAAGTGCTCCTGAATAATTATGGTACCCATTACACGTAAGGCTTGAGGATGAAGGAAAGCTGAACATTTGTTTGAGATAAGAAAATATATTATTATAGTGTTGCACAGACCACTACTCGCCAGGACTGTATGTAGGTCATCTACTGTACACTATTGTCCACTATAGGGGAGGTGTGGTGGAGTGGTCATGCCACTTGACTGGTAATCCAATGGTCCTGGGTTCGAATCCTAATGTATCAATGGGAAGATATTATTGGGATGGAATTTGTGTTGTACCTAGTATCAGTGCATTACTACAAAGCCCACCGAAACGCCCCCAAAATACCCTCATTGTTCCATGATTAAATAGCACTGTATGAATATTCCCATATCCAAATAGGCTACAGTGGGGCAATGCCTAGTGAGTTAATTGCTCAATAAGTGGCATTCTTAGAGTGAGGGTCCGAGTCTTGGGCATGAGACAGTGAAGCGCATAAGACGAAGCCGCTTCAGAGATGGGGCTGCTTCGAGCCGTGGGTGGGCAACCAGGCCCCATGTATCTTGCGAAGGCAAGATGGCGGGGGCTGGTTGTAGCTAAAAAACGCTTCACATGTCTCACTCCCTAGATTGGAACGAGACTTCACAGGCTTCACTGTTCGAATGTATGGTTGAATGTTCAGGCTCTCGGCCTATGCCTGAGAGGGAGTAGTTGGAATATAGAAAGAAAAAAATATCAGACCACCACTCACTAGTGCTGTATGTAGGTCATCTACTGTACACTATTGTTCACTAACAGACCACCACTCACTAGTACTGTATGTAGGTCATCTACTGTACACTATTGTTCACTAACAGACCACCACTCACTAATACTGTGTGTAGGTCATCTACTGTACACTATTGTTCACTAGCAGACCACCACTCACTAGTACTGTGTGTAGGTCATCTACTGTACACTATTGTTCACTAACAGACCACCACTCACTAGTACTGTGTGTAGGTCATCTACTGTACACTATTGTTCACTAGCAGACCACCACTCACTAGTACTGTGTGTAGGTCATCTACTGTACACTATTGTTCACTAACAGACCACCACTCACTAGTACTGTGTGTAGGTCATCTACTGTACACTATTGTTCACTAACAGACCACCACTCACTAGTACTGTGTGTAGGTCATCTACTGTACACTATTGTTCACTAGCAGACCACCACTCACTAGTACTGTATGTAGGTCATCTACTGTACACTATTGTTCACTAGCAGACCACCACTCACTAGTAATGTGTGTAGGTCATCTACTGTACACTATTGTTCACTAACACACCACCACTCACTAGTACTGTATGTAGGTCATCTACTGTACACTATTGTTTACTAACAGACCACCACTCACTAGTACTGTATGTAGGTCATCTACTGTACACTATTGTTCACTAACAGACCACCACTCACTAGTACTGTATGTAGGTCATCTACTGTACACTATTGTTCACTAACAGACCACCACTCATTAGTACTGTATGTAGGTCATCTACTCTACACTATTGTTCACTAACAGACCACCACTCACTAGTACTGTGTGTAGGTCATCTACTGTACACTATTGTTCACTAGCAGACCACCACTCACTAGTACTGTGTGTAGGTCATCTACTGTACACTATTGTTCACTAGCAGACCACCACTCACTAATACTGTGTGTAGGTCATCTACTCTACACTATTGTTCACTAGCAGTCCACCACTCACTAGTACTGTGTGTAGGTCATCTACTGTACACTATTGTTCACTAACAGAGCACTACTCACTAGTACTGTGTGTAGGTCATCTACTGTACACTATTGTTCACTAACAGACCACCACTCACTAGTACTGTGTGTAGGTCATCTACTGTACACTATTGTTCACTAGCAGACCACCACTCATTAGTACTGTGTGTAGGTAATCTACTGTACACTATTGTTCACTAACAGACCACCACTCACTAGTACTGTGTGTAGGTCATCTACTGTACACTATTGTTCACTAGCAGACCACCACTCACTAGTACTGTATGTAGGTCATCTACTGTACACTATTGTTCACTAACAGACCACCACTCACTAGTACTGTATGTAGGACATCTACTGTACACTATTGTTCACTAACAGACCACCACTCACTAGTACTGTATGTAGGTCATCTACTGTACACTATTGTTCACTAACAGACCACCACTCACTAGTACTGTATGTAGGTCATCTACTGTACACTATTGTTCACTAACAGACCACCACTCACTAGTACTGTGTGTAGGTCATCTACTGTACACTATTGTTCACTAGCAGACCACCACTCATTAGTACTGTATGTAGGTCATCTACTCTACACTATTGTTCACTAACAGACCACCACTCACTAGTACTGTGTGTAGGTCATCTACTGTACACTATTGTTCACTAGCAGACCACCACTCACTAGTACTGTGTGTAGGTCATCTACTGTACACTATTGTTCACTAGCAGACCACCACTCACTAGTACTGTATGTAGGTCATCTACTGTACACTATTGTTCACTAACAGACCACCACTCACTAGTACTGTATGTAGGTCATCTACTGTACACTATTGTTCACTAGCAGACCACCACTCACTAGTACTGTATGTAGGTCATCTACTGTACACTATTGTTCACTAACAGACCACCACTCACTAGTACTGTGTGTAGGTCATCAGTCTACTATACACTATTTTTCACTTACCTTTACTCTTTTTATCTTCTTTCAGGCATCTATTATTACTATCTGATCCGCCTTCTTGTGGGTTAAAATTATATTGTGTTTAATTATTATAGAGAATATTGCTAACTTTTGTCATTTTCGAGTAATATAATGTAGTTTATCAGCTTATCCCCTAGGCTTGTTTTTACAAAAAAATGCCTTCAGCGACTTCCTTTAAACTAAAACCTTCCCACCCAGACACCCTTCAAGCTAAATTTGTACATTTCTCGATAGAAAAATGCCCTAGCCGAAGGCTGATTTCTTCAAAGGTACAGGCTCACTGTTACTCGCCTAGAAAACAATCGCCACCTGAATTAGGTGAAGCCATTTATTATAGCCAAACTAATAGTGTGCAATGCCGTATGATCCCCAAACTTATGAAGCGGAAGAAATAAATATATAATAAATAGATAAGTAAATGAATATATATATCCCCCCCCCCCCGGGGGACCAAATAGGATTATACTTCCTTTAAATTTTATTCTTTATTTCATCTACATTTTTTTCCCTTTTCTTTTCACCCATTTTCTCCCATTTCTTCTCCTCATCTTCTGTCCTTCGTATTGTTTATTCGTTTGTTTCTTCCCATATACCTCCATCCCCTCCTTGTCCTCTTGGTCCTCCGCCCCTAGCTTCCCAGTAGAAGTAAATGGCGTAAATATATAATGATTTTCATATTTAAGTAATCTGGGTGCGGTGGGAAACTGAGGCGAGGAGGAGGTGAAAGAGAGAATGGAGAGGGAGGAAGATGGAGGAGGAGAAGGAGGTAATACGAGTAGTAGGAGGAGGTTGAAAGGGAGGAACATCCTGGAGAAAGAGAGTATGGAAAGGAAAGGAGGAGTAATACAAAGGAATACAAAGGTATAAAAAGGACTTGCAAACTGCAGCAGACCTATAGGTCCTTACGGGGCAATTTGGATATCTACACTGCTAAGCTACTAACTACTAGGTAGAGAAAAGTATAGTAAAGCAGGTTTTAGTGGGGAAGAAAAGGATGCTGATCTCTCTTTGCACCTTGCAGGGTTTGCTGAACAAGGGGATACCAAAATCTGTCGTAGAGCATGGGTTGCTGAATTCTGTGTGCCTCGCAGGGGATGTCAAACAAGGATGTGGCTGGCCAAGATTTGCAGCTGTTGGTCACTGTTTAAACCTCCCAGATGAGCTGAGGAAGAATACCAGGCAGGAAACTGGCCGAGGGCAAGCACAGAAAGACAAGTTCCAGGGGAGTGGCTACCGAGAATACCAAAGCCAAGAACCCAGAATCCCCCAGGAAGAGTCAGTATTCACTTGGCACCCTACAAGCCAACAGACTTCTCCCTCCCCTTCTCACTTGCACCTACAGCAGGCCTCTCTCCCTGCCTCCCGCCACCGAGCTCACAATCTCCAACGACCTTTGACCCTGAGCCTGAAGCCGAATTCCAAGTTGTGTAAACCACTGTTGCTGCCACCGACCCTAGTCTCTATGAGCAGTTGCAAGACCTGCAAAGGCTGATCACCCCAATTCCCTGATGCCTAATTCCTGCAAATAGAGGAGGAGTGAAAGGCGAAGCTAACTACAACCCTGAGAAAGTGGAAGGAGGAAGACGAGGCACGTAGCCTGAAGGAGAAGGTTCACCCCTAGGACGTTGAAAGGATCCGTCCGTGTAACATGTGGTGCAGAAATCAATCCGAGCAAGTCGAACCCTCATTGTGAGAGGGCACAGTCCGAGGCGAGCATAGATCCCCCTTGAAGAATGATAGGACCCCTGCTGTGCAACTGTGGGAAGCAGACGTTAGCCGAAGGTGTGGCTGACCTACGAGTGAGCAATGCCAAATCTTCGAGACGCCGTCCAGCAGAAGAAACGAGGCCCTGGACCGCACAATAGGATAATTCTGCTGTCAACGAGAATTGCACTAAACTCCAGCTCATATGATTATCAAGCCTAAAATTGCAGGCTCAGTTCGTAATCTCCCTCCCCCTTGTTCGTGTTATTGATTGAAATTCGTGAAGCTCTTCCCTGGCGACTATAACAAAGACATCGGCCCCGTTCCCTTGTATTGAGTGTAGAAGTTAAATATAATATTAGAACCGAGTAAAGGCTGTATTGCCTGCCTAGCACTAGTAATTAACGACTTTCCCCCCTTATGCTCGTTTAGTCGCCTCTTACAACATCCCGAAACCTGAAGTGCCCCTTTGCGTCCCAGGATAAAGCTTACCGAGTCAGTGATCTGACTTTCCTCCTTGACCCTCACGTGCCTTGTTTAAACGTATATGACACAGTGTCGATGGTCCTACTCAAGCAGCGATTCTAGGAGTTGGTAGTGCATAAGCACTAAGTGACAGAGAGTATATGAGATAGTCCATGGCCGTTATATCTGGATATACTGTATATATTGAAATGTATTAAGTAATAAGAGTGATAATTCCGCCATTATGTATGGTAGAATAGACTATCAAAGTAGGTATAGGAATTGCCCGAAACTGTTGATCCAATACGATTCCAGTGAAGTTAAGTGCGTAGTCCAATTTTTTTTTTCTATGTGAATGAAGGAGACAAAAGGCATAACTGCCTGCAGCGAGTGCCTTCCCCAGATTTCAAAGAGTGACAGGGCCGAAATCAAGGGACGTTTGAGCTAAAATGCCTGGACACACGGAGTTTGAAGCAATTTAAATAATAGGAAGAGGGAAAGACTGATTCTGGGAGAGAGCTTCAGAGCTCAGCAGTTGAATAGAAGAAAACCTGAGAATAGCATTTCACTCTTGGGTTGGAGAGTTGCACAGAGTAGGGGTGGGATTGTGTTGCAAGGCGGGTACTACATACCATACGTAGAGGAGGTAGTATACACTGGGAAAGCTCCGAGGAACACTGATTATTGTAGTAGCGATAGAATAGCGAGAGAGATGCAACATTGCGGCGAAGAGAGAGAGATTGCAGAGAGTTGGTGAGTGGACGGGAGTTAATGATACGAAAAGCTTTCCTTTCTACTTTGTCTAGGAGTGTGGTGTGAGAGGATCCTCCCCACACATGTGAACAATACTCAATACAAGGACGCACTGTGCCCCTGTACAGAGCAAGAAGCTGCACAGGGGTAAAGAACCCCTTGAGGCAGTTAAGCACACCCAGCTTCTGGGAGGCTGCCTTAGCGAGACTGGTAATATGGTCTTTCCAAGTGAGAGCAGAAGAAAAAGAGACACCGAGAACATTGAGGGAAGATGAAGGTTGAGTTTTGTATTGTTGAAGAATAAGGGATAGTCCTCTGGAGGTTCCTGACCGGTAGTAAGATGAATAAATTAAGTTTTGGAAGCATTAAATGCAACAAGGTTCTCTCTACCCCAATTGGAAATAGTAGCTAGATCAGAAGATAAGTATTTTATGGCTTCATTACGTTTACTTTTGAGGGACTGCTGGCTGGGGCGTTCTGGAAAACTAATTGAGTGGTGTAAAGTAGAGTCGTCTGCATATGAATGGATGGGACTGGATGTACAGTTATACAATGTACATGGAGTACATGGAGAGTTACTACAAATATTATTGTAATATATTACACCATTGTCTGACCCGAGAGTCCATGTGTGATAACATTCTCTTGACCGTAATTTATAGATAAAATCATGAGCCGTTCAACCCTTGTTAATTTTTCCGTTGTCATATTAATAATTGATCTACATATATTATAATTTATACTCCGCAGTGTAACCGTTTGTATATCTTTGTATATTATTTATCAGTGTTAATTGTCTTCTTCTTGAGGTATCCCGATTAATGGGTATCCCACTATTTTTATCAGTCACAATTAATACAAAGTTCGAGTGTCGCTAGGAGTGGAAAGGAGACCTACCTTATGTCTCAGTGTGTCAATAAGTTACAGACCGTGATCTTAAGGCTCTATTGATTTAATTTGGTTATTTCAATAGGGAAGGCCAGTATCTTTTAGAGTGGATTCCAGTGATAGTTACTGAGATGACAGGGCTGGAAAATATAATGCCAAAGAAGACCACAAACCCATTCCCATCAACGGAAGGAACAACAACTCACAACTATAGAATTGCGTCCATAAAAAGCCGGAAGAGAGACCGGAAACAGCCTCCCTGGACAGCAACAATAAGATACACCAGTCACCCATAGCACAGATCCAGGAAAAACGCGTGGCCTACGATACGTTTAACATACGTGGAGGAGGACATCCACCACAGTTTGTTGGACATACGGGCGCCAGGTAAACAATGGCCGCCTACACCTGGGCCAGATTTAGACTATGCGGAGGAGGATTTTATGCAAATAAGACATCAACCTCCTTCATTCCTCTCCAGTCACCCTGGCGGTTCCATGCATCACTACCACCGCTAGACGAGACTGTGCTTGTAATTAAACTAGACGAGAAGACAAGCAGACCACTCTATACAAGCCTCTAATTGGAGAGAGGCCTCCAATACTGTAAATTAATTATCCTATGTATACCTAGACTTTAAGCTATTCACTTTTATTATTAATAAATAAAACTTACTATTCCCCACATATTCATGTATGCATTGTATTTTTAAGGCTTTAGACAACCACGCAATAAATAAAAAACGAGAATTCCCATGCCTCTTACGTTCCCGGAAACAACCGACTTGTCACTCTCCGTATATTCAAATACTACCTGGCCGAAATCAGGGTAAAGTTAGGCAAGTCGAGACACTGTGTCCCATGGGTAACCTGTGGGAGAGTATACGTGAACAACTCGATCCGGATAGCACCATCCGTAGAGGCTAGCCAAAATCCTTTTAGATCGTGCCCTTCAAGCAGAGACGGTGTCCAGACGAGTGAAATGTGTAGGCTATCCCAGAAGTGACCTACGCTAGTGCTACCTGTGAGAGGGTACCCCTGGACCTTCCCCCCATTGGCAACCAGGCCAAGACGGACCACGCACTTAGTCGCCCCCACGTGTGTCAGATCTCTACAAGGCTAGTTTCGGCTATACTCCTACTCAAAATTAAGTGCTTCTTGTTTACTTATTGTGTTTCGTAATTATTGCAAAGGTTGAGTAGGATATGTTGTTGTTGTTGTTGTTGTTCCCCAGGCTCCCTGGTCGAACAGCCCCAAGGCCCCGAGCAAGGCCAAGGCCATAACCGAACGCCCCCACAGAACCCTCCCTGCCTACCACAATAAAGCCTGGGTGACCTAAGTCACTCCATGGCGGGGAGCTGAGGAGGGTGCGGAAACGCCTGGGAAACCAAAACCCCACCCAGGGCCCTGTGCCCCTCAGCAATTATGAAGAGAAAGTTGAGGGGGCAAAGGAAAAATGTGACGCTTTGGCCTCCAATCTGCCAACCTCTAGGTTGGCAGATTGGGAGGTCAATCCACGGAAGAGACGCCGCCACTTGAGATCTAGAAAATATATAAGTAAAAGGAACAGTCAGATTAAGCTATGGGTATGGCACAGATCGCTCAGTTCTCACCTGTTAGACCAGCCCATCACCGCATGACTAGAACCCAATCCTCTCAGCATCAGCTAGGAAAGGCCCTAGAAAGCTGCCTTTGGCGGGGAAATAGCTCCCCTATTTCAACCCCTTTCGGGGATGGGCATGGATATGGGGTTTGGATATGTTATGTGTTTAAGTTAACGTAGACACCTGAGATCTTTAATTCTCATCTTAGTCCTTTTGTTACTCGTGTCGTGAATACATACAAACGCTATCCTGGGATTGATTAATATACTGTATATACTGCATAATATATATTCATGTATTGCCATTAAGTTTATATATATATATCCATTCGGCCCGATTACCCGCACTCTATCTATCTATCTATCTATATGCTCAGGCCCAATCCTCATTTTGGGGGTAGCCGACTCAAGACAGAGCAAGAACAGGGAACACACAAAAACAACATAAAACAACGAATAAACACAGATAAAAAACACAAATTTACACACATCTAGGTCACCCAGGAGAAGACCCAGAGACCAGGGTCACCAAGGTCGCTCCAGCACTCCCCCGGCCCCCGACCACCCGGAGAGATTCCGATCTCGGCAGGCAGACATGCAGCGGAGCCAAAGCCACAAGCCCTCCCACCACACTTCCAGGCGCACCCTTCATATTAATCGTCTCCCCGGGCCAGGCGCCTGATGGACTATTATCTAGTCCCACTTGCGCCCGACCCCTTACTCCAAATGACCACGTGTTCACTCAACTATTCACAAGCATTCTCCATTCACTCCTGTCCACCACCACTTCCCCTGCCTGATCTATAGTCATTCCTCTATCATCCAAAGCTTTTCTTACACAGTCTCTCCATCTCAATGGGGGTCTTCCTACCTTTCTATCGCCCCTTGTACCTGACTCACATATTCTCTTTGTAAGCCTTTCATCTCCCATTCGTTCAACATGACCATACCAGCTCAGCACCTTTCTGTCCACTCTGGCTGACAAATGTTCCTGCTGCCCCACTCTCCTACGTATCTCTTCATTCCTCAATCCGTCTCTACGAGTAACTCCACACATACTCCTCTCAGTTGCCCACTGACCTCTGACCAGTGCGGACGTCCTCAGTGACCGCTAGTGAACCTGTTTACCCCTTAGTGTGGTGCTAGTGAACATTTGTTCTCTTATTTCACGCTTGGCTCTTATTCTCCTGTAACTCTTAACTCTTAGCTTTCCCTCCACCAGGTAATGATCTGACATACCCTCCGCCTCACCTCTCATCACATTCACATCCAGCAGTCTACACAATCTTTCCCTTGTCACCAGCACATAATCCATCAATGCCCTCTCTACAATCTCTCCCCTCACAAGTCTATGCCAGGTGTACTTGTGTATACGCCTTTTTTTGAAGAACGTATTACCTACACTCAATCTGCACTCTTCACATACATTTTTCAGTCTTTCTCCACTCTCGTTTACACCATCCACACCAAAACTACCGATGACTCCCTCAACAGGCTCATTTAGGTCCCCTAAAACTATAACATTTTCATTTTCATCAAACCCTAATAGACAATCTCTCAAATCCTCCCAGAAACCCTCTACCTCGTCTAACTCTCATTCACTTCCTGGTCCATACGCACTTACAAAAACCCACCTTTCACCCTTTAAACCGCATTCGCACCCACATTAGCCTTGATGACACCTCTTTCCACTCTTTTATAAACTCTCTCAACTCCTCCTTCACAATAATAGCCACTCCTTCTTTCCCCCTGACTCCCTCGTCTACTCCAGACTTTCTACCTATCACGTTTCCAAAATCCACTTCTCCCTCTCCTTTCATCTTTGTTTCATTCAGTGCAAGCACATCATACTTCCTTCTTTCAAATAACCTTCCAATATCCTCTCACTTCTCATTCGTACTACATCCACGCACATTCAAAGCTCCTATTCTTAGGGTTCGGGACCACGAACGCGTTCCCTCGCCCCTATCTCTGTCTCGTTTTTTGGTAGATTTATTTAAGGGGAGAAGGATACCAGGCCCTCCGCCCCCGATCCCCTTTAGCCGACTTCTACGTCTCGCTGGAGAAAAGCGGTGGTGGAAATTTCTCACCCCTCCACCACAGAGGAGGCTACCTGCACCAAAAAGTGGTGGGCGTTGGGGTCGCCGTATCCCTACGCCATTTGAAAAAATTAGAAATGCAGAGGGAGAAAAAGATAGAAGGGGCTATGGGAAGTAGAGGACACCAATCCTCACTCTGACAAAGGGTCAGCCCACCACTCAATTACCCGCACACTACACGTAAATATTGTGAACACCCCTGACAGATCTGATTCTAAGTTAATAGGATTATCAGGGTACGTATACCATGTATAAATGTTCACAGAGAGTGTTATCTATCCTGTCTCTTAGTTAGACTCAATTTTATTTATGTTTCCTGGCTTCACAACCAGTTTAAACATTTAACTTGAATTCATAGTAATTTTATTTTGCCCACATCGCGTTAATATTTCAATGTCGAGGGTTTTGTCTTCTCCATAAGACTTCTCTTTATTTGCTCAGTTCCCTGAACTACGATTGTTAAATCTAACTGCATACGTTAGTTGAGAATTAAAACCTCTCTCTTTATTTATAACTCATTAGTTATTTGCCATCCAGCTGATATTCTTATTTTATATATTCTGTTTAACTGAGATGTTGTAACCTCAGTATTTTGACCTTACACCGCGTCACGTTTTACCACGCATTAACTTTGACCATCAGGATATCAGCCATTCTTTGAGACTAACCGCTCTGTTAGCATTTATGCGATATGTATATATTAATCAAATGTTTATCTAATTTTGATTTACCAATTATTATTATTAACTGATTTATGTATCACCAATGCTTTAAGAATATTATTATTCATTCTTGAAGTAGGTTCGAGAGTATTTCCATATAAATACGACTCGACCAAGTGTCTATTTATAATACACGCCAGTGCCCTGATATAAAGTGAAATAAAAACTTGTGAAACTCAACCGTGTATTCTGTATCATTGGTGGTGATTGAGGAGATTTATAATTGCATATCTGGAGTCAGCTGTGTTCCTGCTGATTGTTATAGTTCTTAAAAGCTTTCCTAGAGTGGAAAGAGAGAACTGAAGTACGCAGGCAAATATTATTGCCCGGCATAACAGTTACCACCATTAGACATTCGACTACTGCTATTACTATGGTGAAAAGTGTGACAATATCGTATATATATATATATATATATATATATACTGTATATGTGTGTGACTGTGTGTGTATGTATTGATGAGTGTATTATGTTTAAGTTGAATTGTGCATTTATGTATTCGCCCCTGATCGAGGAATAAGAATGTATTTTAGATAGTCTACTTGGAGTACTATTTCAATTGCTCCAATAATTAAGTAAGAGCAACCTAAGCTGCGCACCCTTCGTCTTCATTGCGCTAATCGCCTTGAGATCGCTTGCGCCTAACTGTTAATTAAAGATTAACCTTTGAGTAGACTAACCGCTGGACCTCCCTCCCGTACCCTTTATCTACTGCTGACTGGACCTGCCGTGTGCAAATTCTATACGTACATCCGTGTAGATGGTGAGAGCAACGCAGGTATATCCAGAAAGTCAGGAATACACTAAAGATTTAACGAGAGTAGAGTTTGTCCCCCTTTGATCATTAATTATTAATCATAAATTATTGATCATTAAGAACTATATATACCTCCATCAGTTTATATATATATATATATATATATATATATATATATATATATATATATATATATATACTCTCCAACCCAAGAGTGAAACGTTACTCTCAAACTTTCTTCTACTCAACAGCTGAGCTCTGGAACTCTCTCCCAGAATCAGTCTTTCCCTCTTCCTATGACTTAAATTGCTTCAAACTCCGTGTGTCCAGGCATTTTGGCTCGAACGTCCCTTGATTTTGGCCCTGTCACTCTTTCAGCTATGGGGGAGGCACTCGCTATAGGCAGTTATGCCTTTTGCCTCCCTCAATCACATAGGAAAACAAAAAATAAAAATAAAAATGTAAGAACAGCATAACTCGGAAATCTGCATAAGGCCGATTGGTCCACACGAGGCAGATCCCATTCACACCCAACCCATATCATTCATATGACTATCCAGTTTACACTTGACATTTTCTACATTTCCTGGGCTAATCACTGCACTAAGCAATCTATTTCAAACATCTACAATTCTGTTTCCAACCCAGAGTTACCTATATCTTTTCTAAATAGGAACTTATCAAATTGAAGCTATTTGAACGGGTTATCTTGCAGATAATTAACTTTATTACCTTAATATTATCTCCCTTATTGATACCTTTCCACCTCTTCGGGGATCACGGCGTCAGGCAATAGATAGATAGATAGATTGATACCTTTCAACCAGGTAAACACCTCTATCATATCTCCTATACATCTTTATCTTTCTAATCAATGAAAGCCAATGGGTTTCAGCCTCTCCTTATAATATGATGTGAGGATATATATATATATATATATATATATATATATATATATATATATATATATATATATATATATATATATATATATATAAAGTCCACAAAAATAATAATGTAATGTAAATAAACGTGAAAATAATGTAGAAAATGGAAGATACACTATAAGAAGTAGGATAGAAATGAAAAGAAAGAGAACACAACAAATTACAAAAAAACTCACAATATGTAAATAAACAAATATACTGTATGTCCATAACAAATATACTGTATGTCCATAACAAATATACTGTATGTCCATAACAAATATACTGTATGTCCATAACAAATATACTGTATGTCCATAACAAATATACTGTATGTCCATAACAAATATACTGTATGTCCATAACAAATATACTGTATGTCCATAACAAATATACTGTATGTCCATAACAAATGCGGTAGAATACGTGATGATAACACATAAAAGGAGAAGGCAAATCATAAAAAGGTAAGACAGAATAGAGAGAACAAAATACAAAATAAATGTTAGTCCTACAATAAATGTATAATCAATTGTCTATAAAGTGTGTTAGAGGACGTGGAAGGAATTAATACAATGATTTAGGTAAGTTTCCCAGAAGCCCAATGCCACACCCTTCCCTAGAGATCCTGTAGTAAGAGAGAGTCACCAGCTTTGTCTTTGGGCGCCATTTCGGTGCCTCAATTATTTAAGGGGGGTCACCGTTTATTTTTTATCTTTCTCTCCTTTTCTCTCTTTCCCTGGCTTGTATCCATTCGGCCCCATTCAGCCAACTGTTTTAAGACGTTTATCCCTATCCAGGTGTTGATTTCTTCCTGGCGAGCGATAGCGAGCCAGCATTGTATGGAGAAATCCGGCTTCGCCGGATACATTTTTCTATCGAAAAATTTACAAATTTAGCTTGCTGTCAAAACAAAAATATATATATGCTGGCTCGCTACCGCTCGCCAAGAAAATATTTACACCTGGATGGGGGTAAACGTCTTAAAACAGTAGGCTGAATGGGGCCGAATGGATACAAGCCAAAGAGAGTGAGAGAGAAAGAGAAAACAAGCGAAGTGAGCTCCCTTAACAACGAGGCTATATTTAATTTTTGATCATGCATAATGTATAATCAAAGACCAAAGTACATGCAGTAGCCTGTACCAGTATTGCCGAATGTGTATTATAGGTATGGAGATATTTGTGTATAGAGAGGACATTATTACCAGTGGCACCAGGATGTCGGAGGTTGGCCGATCTCTGTTACTACAGGGTCTCAACTCCTTCCTCCCTACATGGTTTCCGGAAATTTCTGGGAAGATGCTGCTGTATAATGTACGATTCCTCCTTCCCAGACTTCACATTAACGTGGAACGATTTCCAGAATTCCACCATCAGGGGACTTGTTTTCATAAAACTGTTATGAAACTGGTTCGGTACGCTTAGACCTTGGAGGATGGACTAAAGGTAGAAGTGTCAGGGCGATACAGTGCAGCCAACTTCCCGCACTTCGACCATCCAGTATCCTAATTAATATTGATTAAATAAAAGTGTTTGGGCTACAAACTACAAAAAGCTACACATCTATATTATAATTATGTTACCATATAAATATAACCTATCATAATTTGTGCTTATATAAAAGTGAGACACTGCGGTCAGTATTAGCCAAATTTGTCAGTACCTGTCAGTCTATTTTCTCGCTGCACACTTGTATAAGGTAAGATCTAGCTAACTATCCCTTCCCTCATATAACCTCCTTGGCTTATACAACGTGCTAAGGTTTCGGAGCCTACAATGGAAGTTAATAGTTTCGTATGTGGGTCAGTAGATATATTTGGTGGCATTGTCATTTACACACATGCTACCAGTCTAAAGGGGCTAGTGGCCGGTTTATGGTCTATTAATTAATGCAATTATATATTCTTTAGTTTCCTCGCTAGACCTCCACCAAGCTTAGAAAATAACACCCCCTAGACCCCCTTTCAAGATAAAATTGTATTTTTTTCGGTAGAAAAATTTCCCGGCCGAAACCTGGTCGCTATCGCTCGCCGGGAAAAAATCGACACCTAAACGGCGCGAATGGTCTTCAAATTGATAACGAAATTGGGCGAAAGGTATACAAATCGCCAAACTAATGGGCCGAACGTCATAAAATCTTAATACTAAAGGGGCTAAGCGTGAGGAAGAAGGGGGACCAGAAGAACGGCCCATGTCCCCTTAATATACTGTAAGTTCACATTGATCACTGATGTCATAATAACACCAGAAGAACGGCCCATGTCCCCTTAATATACTGTAAGTTCACATTGATCACTGATGTCATAATAACACCAGAAGAACGGCCCATGTCCCCTTAATATACTGTAAGTTCACATTGATCACTGATGTCATAATAACACCAGAAGAACGGCCCATGTCCCCTTAATATACTGTAAGTTCACATTGATCACTGATGTCATAATAACACCAGAAGAACGGCCCATGTCCCCTTAATATACTGTAAGTTCACATTGATCACTGATGTCATAATAACACCAGAAGAACGGCCCATGTCCCCTTAATATACTGTAAGTTCACATTGATCACTGATGTCATAATAACACCAGAAGAACGGCCCATGTCCCCTTAATATACTGTAAGTTCACATTGATCACTGATGTCATAATAACACCAGAAGAACGGCCCATGTCCCCTTAATATACTGTAAGTTCACATTGATCACTGATGTCATAATAAAACTTTTTAGAGTCAACGTTTTCTGACCATTCCTGTCGTTATGAAATGAACTAGCATTTACATACCATATTTCACACTCTAGAAGAGTCGTTCAAATTGTTGCATTAGACTATTTAAGGCATAAGTCAATGTGGCAATGATAATAGTTAGTTCAGATTGTGAAGTATTCAAACAGGTGTTGTTTTATTATATTTTACAACGGGAATAATCAGAAGGCTTGCATCAGAATTTGATTAAAGCTTTGGTGTGTTCTTGAGTTTTGGAAAGCTCGCGTAGCGCTATTGAAAGCAGCAATAGAGTTTTATGGTGTACAAAAACTAATAAATTACACGAATGGTTTCTAAATTAAGCCTATACAGATTTACGAAACACAGATAAAGAAGTCAATTAAGCTTTGCATTAAAGGGTATATGTACAGGCTTAGATTAATATCCAGTATGTGAAAATGGATAATATGTTGTAGGCTTGTGCATAAACCTTTAACTGTCTTGATGGTGAAATGATTAGAGTGTTTAAGATCTGTATGTGGTAACCCAGGTTCGAATCCCGGGACGATCACATGCTATCATTAATTTCATTGGAAGGTGTTTGGTGTTGAGAGTGAAATTAATAAAAATTAAATTACAAAGTCATTACATCATGAAACAAAACAACTTCTCAATCAATAAATAAAATAACACTACAGAAAATGGCTACAAGATTACTGGAAAACATATTGTATACCCCCTGCTCCCCTATCCCCTTTCCCTCTTTTCCCACCCACCCTACTTACTACTTCCTTTACGTGGAACTTCCTATCTTCCCCATCCTCATTCCTTTAACCCTTGGAGTACCAGCGGCGTCTGCTATATGTTTTTCTAGCGATATTTTGACGATATTATGCAGCTTTGGAAGGATCTGTGGTAGTTGAAAAGGTTAGTTGAGGTATATTGAAGCGGTATTATTGCTAAAGGTTCTTCCTAAGCTGAATAAAATCGTCTAATAGTTGCCAGAATCTGATAAATATTACGTCCCTGATACTGTATGGGTTAAGGGGGGTCACCTACTTTTGTTTCTCCCTTGTTCTCTCTTTCTCTGGCTTGCATCCATTCTGCCCCATTCAGCCTACTGTTTTAAGACGTTTATACCGATCCAGGTGTCGATTTCTTCCTGGCGAACGATAGCGAACCAGCATTGTATGGAGATTGGGGTAAACGTTGTTAAACAGTAGGCTGAATGGGGCCCAATGGATACAACCCTGAGAGAGAGAGAGAGAACAAAAAACGATGTGGGACCCCTTAACTCCATCTTCCCTCTATTAACCACCCTCAAATACCCACTCCATCTCTCTCCCTCTACCATCATCTCTTTCCACTCCCTTTATTCCCCACTCCATCTACACCCCACTCCCTCTATCCTCACTCCCACACTACCCCCTGCCCACTTTCTCTATCCTCACTCCCACACTATCCCCTGCCCACTCCCTCTATCCTCACTCCCACACTATCTCCTGCCCACTCTCTCTATCCTCACTTCCACACTATCTCCTGCCCACTCCCTCTATCCTCACTCCCACACTATCTCCTGCCCACTCCCTTTATTCCCCACTCCCTCTAGCCTCACTCCCACACAATCCCCTGCCCACTCCCTCTATCCTCACTCCCACACTATCTCCTGCCCACTCCCTGTCCTCCTTACTCCCCAACTCCTCACACCTTCAAAGCTGCCAATTAGTCCTTACGCTGATGGGACAAGCTCCAATTTCTCCTCCTGGTTCTTCTCTTATCTTTTTCTGCCCTTCCTCTCTCTCTCCTACATATTCGATTTTTACCTCACACACTCCTTTATCCGTGTGTGTCATGTTTGCAAATGGAACTCAACGGTGCTTGTATGTTCTCCAGTGTTAGTTTGTTTACTTGACTATGAACTAATTATCTCAAACACTGTTGAATTGTAAAGTAAACTTAGATATACCATAGTTTCTAATCCTCGCTTATGAATTCGTGGACCTCTTATGTTTTACTTTATGCAATCAAAACTATCTGAATTGACTTTTGGATAGAATTTGCCTTTCAATAAATAATACATACAATTTTGTAGTTGATGAATATAGAATTATATTCATAAATTCGTTCCCAGAGATATACTTCCATAATTATAAATATCCACAAATATTAATGAGTAGGCTAGAAACTATGGTATCGAAGTGTACAACATTTGACATTATGATAATGGAAACTAATCAGAGCTCCACAAACGCTTTAGAAAAAATGTGATCGTGGGTTTAGGAGGCAAATTCAAATAAGGAGAAATGATATACACCAAAACTAGGCCATACATTGTGACCCCTAATCTCTTATAACTTAGAAGGGACGAACACAATTAAACTAACATATCTATCAATAGGGATGAGTTAACGTGGAAATAAGTTGTGGATATTTACTACCAATTTGCTCTAACCCTTGTTGAATTACAAGAGGTTCCGGATCAAGATTTGTGGCCTAGTTATACAATAGTGAATAGACTTTAACCCTCGTGGCCCGGGCTGCCTTTCTAAATGACGGAGGTCGTATCTGGGCGATCTGGCCGAAAATCAACAAAAGTAAACTAAGGCTAATCGCGCTTAATATATTACCTACATTAATGAAAGATATATAAAAATGTGCGCCTTACCTTGCCGCGTAGAATGACATTGAGTAGAGCTCTCTAGCTCAACTGGTTCCGGAGTGATGGTGATGGAAGTGGAGGTAACTTTTGCCGCGTATTTACCTCGGCGCGTCCGAACACTCAACCGCGACCCCGGCTACGACGCCCAGTTGCACTCGACGCTCCACCCGCAATTATGCCGGGAAGCGATTTGATAGTGTTTTATTGTTTATTATGCCATTTATTATAGTTATTATGTTATTTTCACTCAATAAAGTTATTTTCATGAAGTTCTTTGTGTCTCTGTCACTTATTACTTAGTTTTATTTTTATTATTATGATTATAGTGTCACTTTCACTGGACTTTGATAGTTGATGGTGTCATTTTCACTTGTATGTATTGTTAGGTAAGCTAATAATATATATAGTGTCACTTTCACTTGTTCATATTGTTACAAAGGCACTTATTATTACTTATGTGTCTCTTTCACTTATACTTAGTTTTATTATTATTATAGTGTCACTTTCACTGGACTATGATAATTGATAGTGTCATTTTCACTTTTATGTATTGTTAGGTAAGCTAATATAATATAGTGTCACTTTCACTTGTTCATATTGTTATGAAGGCACTTATTATTACTTATGTGTGTCTCTTTCACTTATACTTAGTTTTATTATTATTATAGTGTCACTTCCACTGGACTATGATAATTGATAGTGTCACTTTCACTGTTATTGTCACGGGCACTTCAAAATTGTTGGAGAGTGTGAAAGTCATTGAAGCACCATCCAGCACACAGTGCCACTTCACACTCGAGGCATTCCCATGTGGTTTTGCTCACTTTGCGGGATCTGCGAGTTGTGTGGCTGCACACATGGCACCTCTTCTGACTCCTAACTTTACTACCTTGTGCTTTGAAAGGAAGGGGGTGGAGCTGGTGCCTCCTGAAGAAGTCGGCACACCCCGTTCTGTCCAGCTGGCCTGGTCCTTGTAGTGGTCTCCCAGGTTCCGCATGCTTAGCCAGGAGCTCAAGTAACACCTGCTTGTGGAACTTCCGCAGGGACTTGTACTTCTTGGCTCCTGGAGTCCTCAGACGGTAGATGTTGTAGGCATTGAGGACCGACATATCTACCGTATGCAGGATAAACTTCTTATACCACCTGCAAGATGTTCGCAGGCAGTCGATGAAGCCCATCTGCATGTCGGACTTGTCAACGAGGCGCATGTTGAGGTTGTAATCAAGGACAGCAGCTGGTTTCTGGACGGGGTTCTTGGTTCTTCGGTCCACCTTCCCTGTGGCGACCATCTCGGCCTTGTGGCATGTGGTGAGGAGGTTGACCTTCCGCTGGTCATGCCAGTGGATGGAGAGGATGGGGCCACTCTTCTTGTGGAAGATGTCCGTCTTCTTGGTCTTTGTTGGGTAGCCTGGCATGCCCTTCCTCTTGGCCTTGACTGTGCCGACAGTTCCGGTCTTGTGGTCATGGAGGTACTTGGTCAGGATAGGCGACGTGTAATAATTATCTGTGTAAAGGATGTGGTTTTGATTGAAGTGCCTCTCCATGATCTTCTTCACTACAGCGCCGCCAAAACCAATGAGAGGGTCAGTCACAATTTCTCCAGCCTTGCCGCTGTAGACCACAAGTCCAGCACATACCCCGTCTTGCAGTCGCAGAGGACGAAGAGCTTGATGCCGAAGCGGTGTCTCTTGGACGGGATATACTGTCGGAAGAGCAGCCTACCATGGAACAGGACCAGAGACTCGTCGAGGCACATCTTCTGGAAAGGAATCAGGTAGGTGGTGAACCGATGACGTATCATGTCATACAGCTTCCTGATCTTCCATAATGAGTCGGGAAGGTGGACTCCCATGTTGTTTGTCAGGTGGAGATAGGAGAGGATGTCGAAATACCTATTCCTGGACATGTACTTGCCAAATGCTGGAGTCGTTATGAGATCGGCAGTGATCCAGTAGTCTGCCAGACGTGCTTCCTGATATGTGTCATCAGCATTGTGAGTGCCAAGAACACATATAGTTCTGCCACAGTGACAGCTCTCCATGCCACCATCTTGGCACTGGTCTTCCTCCAAAGAAAGTTGGCACAGATGTCATGATGGTTGTTGGTCTCCTCGACGAGGTATTCCATTACTTCATTGTAATAGAAGCCACAGAAAAGTTCACTGGGGGTAGCATCTGGGCCACAGGGATATGTTGGTGACACCCCAGAACCCATCTGTACCTCATCAAAGGCAGGACAATCTGGCTCAAAATCAGCCCCATCTGTCCACACAAACAGGTCGGATGCTGATGCTCGAGCACGTGCAGCAGGCACACGCCCTGGATGCCCTGGCACACGCCCTTGGCCACGCGGACGCCCTGCACGCCCACGCCCACGCCCAGGGGCAGCGGCGTCGGCAGGCTGACCACGTCCACGACCTCGCCCTCTAACTCGTCTTGTCGGGACTTCCTCTTCCTCTTCCTCTTCCTGTTCCTGTTCCTCTTCCTCTTCCTCCTCAGGCAACGTCAGGTCATCTGGGGCAATGTTAGGGTCGTCAGCATCCTCTTCAGGAGACAATTCTGGTGAAGAAGTGACCGGGTGTCGGCGGCGTGGGGCACGGGAGGCTACGGGAGGTTCAACAATGGGAGCCTCGGCCTCGGGAGTTGGGCTTCTTTTGCGGCGAGCCGAGGGCTTCTCCGCATCAAATAATGCTCTGCGGTGTGTTGAGGGCTGTGTCACACTACTAATAGCACTTGAAGAGGCCCTTTGCTCATCCTGAAGGAGAGATGAAGCCGAGGACTGTGGGTGACCCACGCGGCGTCCCGGGTTAAGGCGTCGGGACAAAGGAATGCGGGTGGTTGCTAGACCAGGGTCGGCATCACTATCACTGTCTTCCGCTTCCCTAGCCTTTTCTGCTGCTGCCCTTCGTGCTTTTTTAGCGGCACATTTCACCAAAGATTGTTTTTAAAAATATTTGCCCACTTTCAAGGGCGTACGGGCAGGCAAAGGGGAAGGTCCTGGGCTAGGGCTAGGCCTAGGCTGACCTAGCAAAGATGGCGATGGGGTAGGCCTAGGTTCTAGCACACTTGGAAGTTCAATAGCACCTTCCTGAAACACTTCCACATCAGGATCATCACTACTCTCTCCCCCCTCAAATAAATCTACATTATCGTCGTCTCCAAAGCCAACGAAATCGTCATCTTTGCTTGCACTTATAAATTGTTCTTTGTCCACCAAGCTTTCGCCACTGCTCTCTTCAATATCAAAAACTTCTCGCTGTATAGCACTATCACTCAACAAACGCTTCACTTTCTTTCGTTGAGCTTTCTTCTCGGTTGCAACAGGCGGCGAAGTTGCGAGCGGGGTAGCAGTGGGGCGCGCGGGAGGTTGCACTGAATCGGACGCGTCGGAATTAATTTTTTCACTATAACTCGCTGTGGCGGCCACGTAGGAACTGATAACGGTAGTAGTTGAGGCTTGGTGGCGCTGCGATCGCCCCTGCAAAGTAAAATTTCGCCGTGCGAATTTTAAAGCACGCTTTCAAGCACAGGGATTTTAAAAGGACACCCGGGCTCCGGCCCATCTGCCGCACTGTCATGCTGCCCGGGCTGGAAGGGTTAAGTGTGGATAAATTTATCTGGAAACAGGTAAACCTGGATAATACAAGGGAAGTAAGGAGCGAGACCCATTTGACTCGCAGAATTTTACCCTGACCGATCTCCTACGAAATAATATGTATTTGAGTCTGTACAAAATGACAAAATAACATCACGCCTAGAGGGAACAGACTTCACCAGCACAACTCTCTAGCCTAACAACCTTCATCTTCCAGAAGAGTTTCCAACCTTCCAGCTGCAGCACTGATAAGAGTCCATCTATAATTTGACCAAGATCTAAATGGAGAGGCCCTATTGCCTAACCCCATGTAAATCGCCAAAACAAATCCAATGCCCATTTCAACCCACGGCAATGATAATGAGGAGCTGATAACTTTGCAGCAAAAACGAAGGTGAATTTTTGAAAACCAGCCATGACAGTAAGCTAAATCCTTGACAGTGTCATTATATCGAATGACACCAACTAACACCATTCGCCCATTTGCACGAGGTGAGAGTGTTTATGTAGCACCCAAGAAGTAGCCAACACACTAGTTAGCTGGAATTGCTGTATAACTCATAAATAATGAGCGAAGATGCTGAGGTGAGAAAGAGCTGAGACAGGACGTGAGAAAGGCACTGGGAATTCCTCCAGAAGAATGACCAGACGTTAGCGCTATAGGCCCTTTTTTTTTTTTTTTTTTTCTATGTGATTGAGGGAGGCAAAAGGCATTACTGCCTATAGCGAGTGCCTCCCCCATAGTTGAAAGAGTGACAGGGCCAAAATAAAGGGACGTTCGAGCCAAAATGCCTGGACACACGGAGTTTGAAGCAATTTAAGTCTTAGGAAGAGGGAAAGACTGATTCTGGGAGAGAGTTCCAGAGCTCAGCTGTTGAGTAGAAGAAAGTTTGAGAGTAACGTTTCACTCTTGGGTTGGAGAGTTGCACAGAGTAGGGGTGGGATTGAGTTGCAAGACGGGTACCACGTGCCCTACGTAAAGGAGGTGGTATGCACTGGGATAGCTCTGAGGAACACTGATTATTATAGTAGCGATAGAATAGCGAGAGAGATGCAACATTGCGGCGGAGAGAGAGAGACTGCAGAGAGTTGGTGAGTGGACGGGAGTTAATGATACGAAAGGCCTTCCTTTCAACTTTGTCTAGGAGAGCGGTGTGAGAGGAACCTCCCCACACATGTGAACAATACTCAATACAAGGGCGCACTATGCCCCTGTACAGAGCAAGAAGCTGTGCAGGGGAAAAGAACCCCCTAAGGCGGTTGAGCACACCAAGCTTCTGGGAGGCTGCCTTAGCAAGACTGGTAATATGGTCCTTCCAAATGAGAGCAGAAGGAAAAGAGACACCAAGAATATTGAGAGAAGATGAAGGGTTGATTTTTGTATTGTTGAAGAATAAGGGATAGTCCGCTGGGAGATCCTGACGGGTAGATAGATGGAGAAATTGGGTTTTGGAAGCATTAAAGTTAACAAGGTTTTCTCTGCCCCAATTGGAAATAGTATTTAGATCAGAATTTAAGAGTTCTATGGCTTCATTACGTTTGTCGTTGAGGAATTGCTGGCTGGGGCGTTCTGAAAAACTAATGGAGTAGTGTATGGTTGAGTCGTCTGCGTATGAATGGATGGGAATTAAGGTACAGTTAAGGAGATCATTTATAAACATTAGAAAGAGAATAGGAGATAGGACAGAGCCCTGAGGAACACCAGAGTTTATAGGGTGAGGAAGTGAACAAGGGCCGTCCACAACCGCGGCTATGGAACGGCACCATATAGAACGAGTCAGGCCAAGTGCTGAGCAAAACAAAAGGTCTAGTAGGTTTGACTCAAAACATACCCCTAGCCCCTTAGGAAGGAGAAGCTCATGAAGGTGAGAGCAAGTAAAGAGCAACACACCTGTGTCACTACCAGGAAACCACAATGGCACCTAAGGGAAGGGAAGTTTACTGAATAACAAGAAGCAGGTCACAGAGACAGACAGTAAACCAAGGATCAAGTACAGTTGCCTGAGATCGACGAAGATGTATTGGTAATTGTCATGTGAATTGTTTTTAATATATCTAGTAATTTAGAGCTTACGGGCAATACCACCGTATAGAGTGATTTTCTGTTTTTTGTGTGTAGCCTTAGTCTCTTGACTTAGGGAATCCTTTCTACAAAAACCTATTTCACAAGACTATGAATGAATTTAGGCAAAATGTGTTGATTAACTACAATTCATATCCTAAACAAATATTTATATAATTATACTCTAGGTCAAACTTAGAGAGAGAGAGAGAGAGAGAGAGAGAGAGAGAGAGAGAGAGAGAGAGAGAGAGAGAGAGAGAGAGAAGAAGAAAAAATGCGGAAACGAAAACGAATTCCCGGAAATGTTGAGTAAAAAAAACAAGGTGAAACTTTAGACTTTTAACATTAACGGCAGAGGGTGGAGGAAATGATAATGATTGTGGCTAATGGGTGCTTAGAAGGAAAACGGTGTGTGTGTTGGCTAGAGAGATAGTGGTGGTGTGTGGTAGTGATGGTTAGGGAGATAGTGGCTGTGGTGGTGGTGGTTAGGGAGATAGTGGTGGTGGTGGTGTGTGGTGATGGTGGTTAGGGAGATAGTGGTGGTGGTGGTGGTAGCGGTGGTTAGGGATATATCGGCGGTGGTGGATTGGTGGTGATGATGGTGGTTAGGGAGATAGTGGCGGTGGTGGAGTGGTGGTGGTGGTGGTTAGGGAGATATCGGTGGTGGTGGTGATGGTGGTTAGGGAGATAGTGGCGGTGGTGGAGTGTGTTGGTGGTGGTTAGGGAGATATCGGCAGTGGTGGTGGTGGTGGTTAGGGATATATCGGCGGTGGTGGTGGTGGTGGTGGTTAGGGAGATAGTGGCGGTGGTGGAGTGTGGTGGTGATGGTGGTTAGGGAGATATCAGCAGTGGTGGTGATGGTTAGGGAGATAGTGGTGGTGGTGGTTAGGGATATATCGGCAGTGGTGGTGGTGATGGTGGTTAGGGAGATAGTGGCGGTGGAGTGGTGGTGGTGATGGTGGTTAGGGAGATAGTGGCGGTGGTGGTGGTGGTGGTGGTGGTGGTTAGGGAGATAGTGGTGGTGGTGGTGGTGGTGGTTAGGGAGCTATCGGCAGTGGTGGAGTGGTGGTGGTTAGGGAGATAGTGGCGGTGGTGGAGTGTGGTGGTGATAGTGATGGTTAGGGAGATAGTGGCGGTGGTGGAGTGGTGATGGTGGTTAGCGTGATAGTGGCGGTGGTGGTGATGGTGGTTAGGGAGATAGTGGCGGTGGTGGTGGTGGTGGTGATGGTGGTCAGGGAGATAGTGGCGGTGGTGGTGGTGGTTAGGGAGATAGTGGCGGTGGTGGTTAGGGAGCTATCGGCAGTGGTGGAGTGGTGGTGGTTAGGGAGATAGTGGCGGTGGTGGAGTGTGGTGGTGATAGTGATGGTTAGGGAGATAGTGGCGGTGGTGGAGTGGTGATGGTGGTTAGGGTGATAGTGGCGGTGGTGGTGATGGTGGTTAGGGAGATAGTGGCGGTGGTGGAGTGGTGGTGGTGCTGGTGATGGTGGTTAGGGTGATAGTGGTGGTGGTGGTTAGGGAGATATCGGTGGTGGTGGTGGTGGTGGTTAGGGTGATAGTGGCGGTGGTGGAGTGGTGGTGGTGATGGTGGTTAGGGAGATATCGGCGGTGGTGGAGTGGTGGTGGTGATGGTGGTGTTCGGGGTGAACAATGGCGTACCCCCTCTGGTGGTGAGTGTGATGGTGTGGTAGGGAGTAGCGGGTACAGGTGGTGAGTGGTGGTGGTGATCGGTGAGGTAGGGTTAGGTTGGTGGTTTGTGCTTGGGGTGGGGGTTAGAGGGGGGGGGTGGGGTATACAATAAAAACTATTTAATAGTGAATGAGGTGGCCTTTAGAGGGGGGTTTGATGGTGTTTGGAGTATTGTGGGAGAATAGTTAAATAGGGTTGATCGTTTACAGTTAAGTTTTGGATTAGGGTGGTTGGGAGTTGTAGATAGTGTGGGAGACCATAAAGATTAGCTTGCTATATGATTGGTAGGCTTTTTTTTGTCCGTTCCCTCTTCCCCCCTTTTTACCACCTCTTTTTTTTTCCCCGCGGTCGTTCACTCTTTGGTCTCTGGAGTCACAATATTAGAATAATCCTTTTTATCCTATTGACTCCCCATACGGGTGGGGACACTTATTTTTGTACCCCCGGTCTATCGGGCTACCAACAGGTACTCGTCCCCCCCCCTATTATTAAAAGTGGATTTGTGTTGAGGGTTTTTGGCGATAGCTGTCTGGACGCCCCACAAGATCATTAGCTTTGCTAATATGAGGTCTGACCGGTAGGGAGTTTTGGGGGTCTACAATAGTGGACATCAGGGGTACACTCTGTTTATGGCTTTTTTTATGGTACAAAGGTATCATCGTTCCCTTTTCGATCATTATACCTTGCGGGAGTTGTTTTGTGTTTGAGGGTTGTTAGATAGTGTATGGAGCCACAATAGCATTAGCTTTGCATATAAGAGGTCTGAACGGTATGGAGGGTCCCAATATTGACATAGGGGTTAATTGTACCGGCTATGGTACACCAGGTACTAGTTATATTAATAGTGTTTTTGATTTTTTCCTGGATTGGGGTTGATGGGTTTGTTCGATGAGTGTCTGGAGCCACTTATAATTAGCTTGATATATGAAGGGTTTCTGACGGTTATGGACTCGTTTTGGTCACAAATATTGACATAGGGGTACACTGTACGGGCTATGGTAAACCAGGTTACTCGTTATATTAACAGTGGATTGTGTTGAGGGGGTAGATAGTGTCTGGAGAAAAACACAATATCATTAGCTTGCTATATGAGGTTTTGCCGGTAGGGAGGTCACAATATTGACATAGGGGGACACTGTACCGGCTATGGTACACCAGGTACTCGTTATATTAACAGTGGATTGTGTTGAGGGTTGTAGATAGTGTCTGGAGCCACAATATCATTAGCTTGCGATATGAGTTCTGGACGGTATGGAGGTTTACAAATATTGACATAGGGGTACACTGTACCGGCTATGGTACACCAGGTACTCGTTATATTAAATAGTGGATTGTGTTGGTAGGGTTGTAGATAGTGTCTGGAGCCCACAATATCATTAGCTTGCTATATGAGGTCTGACCGGTATGGGAAGGTGCACAATATTTGACATAGTGGGTACACTGTACCGGCTAGGGTTTTACAACCTGGGTATCTCGTTATATTACCAGTGTATTGTGTTGGGTGTCTTGTAAGATAGTGTCTGGAAAGCAAAACAATATCAATTTAACTTGTTCTATATGAGGTCGAACCGCGGGTTAGGTGAGTGCACAATATTGAACTAGGGGGACACGTTGGTACCGGCTATGGGTTTACACCAGGGAATCGTTATATTTGCAAGAAGTGGATTGTGTGGAGGGTTGTAGCTAGTGTCTGGGAGCCACAATTTATTCATTAGCTTGCTATATGAGGGCTGACCGGTATATTTTTATGGAGGGTCACAAGATTGGACATAGGGTGTCCACTGTACTCGGATATGGTACAGCAGGTTAACTCGTTTATATTAAACAGTTGGCTTTGTGTTGTAGGGTTGTGAATAGTGTCTGGAGCCACAATATCATTTAGCTTGCTATATCGAGGTCTGAAACCGTGTATGAGGGTTACAATCTTGACATAGGGGGTACACTGTACCGGCTATGGCACACCATGGGTACTCGTTATATTGATTAAAAGTGGATTGTGTTGAGGGTTGTAGATAGTGATGGAGCCACCATAGCATTAGCTTGCTGATATGAGGTCTGACCGGTTATGAGAGGTTACAATAGTGGCATTTAGGGGTGACAACATGTACAGGGCTATGGTACAAAGAGTACTCGAGTATATTAACAGTGGATTGTGTTGAGGGTGGCTAGGATAGTGTATGGAGCCACAATATCATTAAGCTGGATATAATGTAGGTTTCTGAGCGGTATGCGAGGTCACAATTATGAAATAGGGGTAAACGGTAACGGATATGGTTGACACCAGGGACTCGTTATATTAATAGGTGGATGGTGTTGAGGGTTGTAGTATTAGTGGTTTTTGGAGTGTGTCACAATATCATTAGCTTGCTATATGAGGTCTGTGACTCGGTATGGAGGTCGACCAATTATTGATCATAGGGGTACACTGGTGTACCGGCTATGGTTACACCATGGTGACTCGTTATTATTTAACATGTTTGGGATTGTGTTGAGGGTGGTAGATAGTGGTCTGGGTAAGCCACGAAGATCATTAGCTTGACTATATGAGGTGGTCTGACCGGTATGGATGGCACAATATGGACATAGAGGGTATCACTGTATGCTATGGTACATCAAGGTAGCTCGTTATATTTACACAGTGGATTGTGTTGGAGTTGGTTTGGAGATAGTGTCTGCGAGCCACCAATATCATTTGAGTTTTGCTATATGAGGTCTGGACCGTGGATATGGAAGTTTTGGTGTCATACAATATTGGACATAGGGTTACAATGTTACCGGTCTATGGTGACACCAGTGTACTCGGTATATGAACAGTGGGATGTGTGGAGGGTTGTAGATTTAGTGTTCTGGAGCCACAGATCTCATTAGCTGTTCTATATGAGGTATTCGAACCGGTATGGAGGTTAAAATATTTGACATAGGGGGTACAACTCTGTACTGCGGGCTCATGTTACAGAGGTACTCGTTATATTAACAGGGGAGTGTGTTGAGGGTTGTAGATAGGGTCTGGAGCCACAATATCAGGTAGCTTGCTATTATGAGGTCTGACCGGTTTATGGAGGTCACATTTTTTGGGGGTTGCTGATTCTGGGTATGTGTTAGGTACTACGGATGTTGACTAGTGGGTTGTTGAGGGGTGTAGCGAGGAGTGTATAGGAGCCACGTATCATTAGCTATGTTAGGGGTTTACACTGCCCCGCCGGCCTATGGTACCCCCAGGAGGTTACTCGTTATATTAACAGTGGATTGTGTGGAGGGTTGTAGATATGGTGGCTGGTAGCCACTAAGGGTAAGTCAGTTTCGCTTGCTATATGAGGGGTATGACCGGGTTGTAGGGCAGGGTCACTAATATTGACATGAGGGGTTACACTGTACCGGATATGGTACACCAGGTCACTCGTTTATATTAATATGTGGGATGGTGTTGAGGAGTTGGGTAGATAAGGTCTGGTTTTTTAGCCACAATATCATTAGTTTGCTATATGAGTGTTACTGAACGGTAATGGGAGGTCACAATAGTGACACTTCGGGGTACACCTGTACCAGACGCTAGGGGTTTACACATAAGGTATTTCTCGAGTATATTAAACAGTGGATTGTGTTGAGGGGTTGTAGATTAGTGTCTGAAGCCACAATATAAGTAGATTGTTATATGATTGGTTCTGACCGACTGTGTATGGAGGTCTCAATATGTGACATAGGGGTACACTTGTACCGGCGTTGGTGACACCATTTGGGTTACTCGTTTGAATTAATCGTGGATTGTGTTGCTGAAGGGTTGTGGATAGTGTTTGGAGCCACAATTTCATTTGTTTGTTTTTTTTTTTTATTGGTTTGGAGGTCACAATTTTGTTTTTTTGGGTTTTGTTGTTTGTGTTTTGGTACTTGTTATATTCCTGTTGATTTTTTCGGGGGGTGTAGATAGTGTCTGGAAGCCAACAATATCATTAGATTGCTATATGACGGCTGCACTGAACGGTTTTTTTTTATATGGAGGTCACAATATTGAAATAGGGTTATACATGTACCGGCTATGGTACATAAAGTAATAGTTTATATTACCAGAGGATTGTGGTTGTTGAGGGTTGTAGATTAGTGTCGGGAGCCACCATATCATTAGCTTGCTATATGAGGTCTGACCGGTATGGAGGTCCACAATATTGACATAGGGGTTACAACTGTACAGGGCTTTATGGTACAACAGGTACTCGTTATATTAACAGTGGATTGTGTTGAGGGTTGTCGAGATTGTTGGGAGCCACAATAATCATTAGCTTGCTATATGAGGTAGTGACCGGTATGGAGGTCAAAATATTGACATATGGGGTACACTGTAACGGATATGGTACACAAGGTACTAGTTATGGAACAGTGGATTGTGGTGAGGGGGGTAGATTAGTTGTATGGAGCCATAATATCAGTAGCTGGCGATCTGAGGTCTAACCGGTGGGGAGGGCACAATAGTGACATAGGGGTACACTGTACCGGCTATGGTGACACCAGGTTACTCGGATATATGAATAGTGGATTGTGTTGCGGGTTGTAGGATAAGTGTCTGGCGCCACAATATTCATGAGCTTGCTATATGAGGTTCTGACCGGTATGGAGGTCAAAATATTGACATAGGGGTACCCTGTACGGGCTATGGTACACAAGGTAGTCGTTATATTAACAGTGGATTGTGTTGAGGGGTGTAGGTAGTGTATGGAGGGACAATATGATTAGCTTGGTAGATGAGGTCTGGACCGGTATGGAGGTTACAATATTGACCCCCCCAACTGGGGTAAACTGTACCGGCTATATGGGTACACCAGGTAATCGTTATATTAACAGTGGATTTGTGGTGGAGGGTTGGTAGATAGTGTCTGGAGCCACAAAGTCATTTGCTTGGATATCGAGTCCTGACCGGTAGGTGAGGTCACAATATTGGACATAGGGGGTACACTGTACCGGCGATGGTTATCACCAGGTACTCGTTATATGAACAGTTGGATTGGTGTTGAGGTGTGTAGCATAGTGTCTGGAGACACAATATCATTAGCTTGCTATATGCGGTCTGACCGGTATTGGAGGTCACAATTATTGACATAGGGGTACACTGTACCTGGATATGGTACACCAGGTGTGGATGGAAATATTTTACGTAGTGTTTATTTCCATTCCACACCGTTATCATTGCATTTGTATAACCACACCATCAAGTACACACACAACCGATTATAATTATTATTACACACAATTTCACACAATTTCCCAAGCTTGGAGGAGAAAGGACGTGTGAGAGGTATAACCACGATTTACAAAAAAGAATGTCTTGTAATGGGGGGTAACCTGGTAGGATCAAAGGGCACGTAAGGGTACATGAAAGGAAGAATAGTTTATGGGATTGTGAATTATTAAAGGTTTAGTGTTGTGTGTAAGTGTGGTGTAGTGAGCAACAGGGGTTGTATGTGTGTTGAATGGTGTAGAAATATTACATGGCAGGGGTTAGGGTGCTTTAACTAGGGAATCCTTGTGCCAACTTGTAAGAATATACATGGCAGGGTAGTTGCTTTAATAGTGAATCCTTGTCCACTTGTAAAAATATACATGGAAGGGTTAGGTACTTTAATAGTGAAATCCTTGTTCAACTTGTAAAAATATACATGGGCCGGGTAGGTTTCTTTAATAGTGAATCCCTTGTCCAATTGTAAATTATACATGGCAGGGTAGGTGCTTTAATAGTGAATCCTTGTCCACTTGTAAATATACATGGCAGCGTAGGTGCTTTAATAGTGAATCCTTGTCCACTTGTAAATATACATGGCAGGGTAGGTGGCTTTAATAGTGAATCCTTGTCCACTTGTAAATATACATGGCAGGGGTAGGTATTCAATAGTGAATCCTGGTCCACTTGTAAATATAACATGGCAGGGTAGGGGCTTTAATAGTGACTCCTTGTCCACTTGGAAAGATACATGGCAGGGTAGGTGCTTTAATAGTGAAGCCTTGTCCAATTGTAAATATACATGGCAGGGTAGGGGCTTTAATAGTGAAGCCTTGTCCACTTGTAAATATACATGGCAGGGTAGGTGCTTTAATGTTAGTGTGAATCCTTGTCCACTTGTAAATATACATGGCCAGGTAGGTGCTTTAATAGTGAATCCGTGTTCCACTTTTTAATATTAATATGTGTGTGTGTGTGTGGGTGGCAGGTGTTGTATCATAGATATATATTGCATAATTGCATATACTGTATAGCAATGAATAGCCTAATAGGTAATATATCTAAATAGGTAATTTTGCATGTTTGTTGTCTGATTATTGGAATCCAAATATGTTTTTTGGGAAGTTTGGGTAATTTAGGTTACGGAAAAGTAATTGGTAAAAATAATAGAAATATGAAACATATCAAAACCTACAATATATGAGTGCGGGCGAAGAGCGTTGTGAGAGAAAAAAAAACCGATGACCAGCCTCTGGATTACCAAGCGGAAGTGGAATCTTTACCTCAAGAATCTCAAGCTAAATCCAGAAAA
>CM064492.1:45411104-45579733 GCA_032716605.1 Paralithodes platypus | reverse complement strand
GTTAAACAGGAACTTTTTTTACGAAAGCCGTGTTGATATCTTTAAGTATGTTATTTTCCTCGAAGTGATTTACGAGTCTGTCTCGTATGACCTTTTCTAGCATTTTACATACAACTGAGGTTAAGCTAATTGGACGATAGTTACTGGGTAGGGATTTGCTGCCGTTTTTGAATATCGGTGTTACGTTGGCTAGCTTCCACTGATCAGGCATAGTTCCAGACTGCAAGGATTTATTGAATAGTAATGTCAGTGGTTTTGGAGAGCTCATCCTTAGCTTCCTTTAGAACTCTAGGCGAAATTGTATCAGTCCAAGGCGTTTTATTTACCTTGAGTTTATCTAAACAATTCAATACTTCTCTCTCTGTAACGGTGATATTGCTTAGAACATCTGAATTATCAATCTGAATCGGCGATGGTGTAGGGATATCACTGAGGTCTTCTGTTGTAAAAGTTGATGCAAAGAAGGTATTGAGGGCATTACTCATTTGTACTTCGTCTTTGGTGTATTCTCCATTTTCATCGACTAACGGTCCAACAGTTGAAGTAACTACTTTTTTCTTTCTGATATAACTATAGAATTCTTTCGGGTTTGTTTTACTTTGATTCGCAATATGTAACTCTAAGGTCTTTTTACTTTGCTTAATTAACTTTTTGGCTTTGCGTCGTAGCTCTACAAATTTCACCCGTTCTTCGTCATTTTGTGAGGATTTTAATCTATCATTAGCACATTTTTTAGCAAGCAGGCAGTTTGAAATATCTTTATTCCACCATTTGGGCTTATTATTAAGGCCTGGACGCCGTATTTTCGATGGTATGCAGATTTGCACTGCTTTTAGGATAAGTGATTTCGAATAACTTCCAAGATGTATTTATGTCGTTATTGTTAATTAAAAAGCTCCAGTCAGTTTCTTTAAACATAGCTCTAAGTTTATGGAAGTTTGCTTTCTTGAAATTATGGACTTTTTCGATGCTACTATTTGGTTCGTTACTAGTAAACTTTAAAGTGAAAGTTATCGTACGATGGTCACTGTTACTGAATTCATCACCAACATTCAAATTCTCTATTAATTCTTCTTTTTGTTGCAAGTACAATGTCACGAACGTTATTACCACGGGTCGGCGTTCGAACAAATTGATACAGCGAACTCTCTTGCAAGTTCGCATACAAGTCATGTCCGGAGTGTGAAGTAAGAGTATCGCCCCACTTGGTCACAGGTAAATTAAAGTCGCCAAAAATTACGGTATCTTGTGAGTTACTTACATCTGCAATTTGTTCATAAATTTCTCGGTCAGTTTGCACTGATTGAGCTGGAGGTCTGTATATTAATGCAAGTATTATTTTTGTACCTTTATTATTCTTCATTAGCACAAAAGATGCGTCGACGTTCACAATTTGAGGTTTTGACAAGAGGGTAGGGTTAAGACTTTCTTTGATATAAAGTAAAACGCCACCTCCATTTCGATTTATTCGGCTTTTCTCAAACATTACATAACCGGGAAAAAAGAGAGAGAGAGAGAGAGAGAGAGAGAGAGAGAGAGAGAGAGAGAGAGAGAGAGAGAGAGAGAGAGAGAGAGAGAGAGAGAGAGAGAGAGAGAGAGAGAGAGAGAGAGAGAGAGAGAGAGAAAAAAAATGTGTGTGTGTGTGTGTGTGTAATATCTGAAACGATAGGTTTATTGACATATTAGAATTAAAATGATAATTCCATATAATTATATGATCTTGATGTTATCATGCCATATACTGTCAAACAAATTATTTTCCAAGCCATCTATGCTGCCAAACAACCTATCCTCTGAGTCTATCCTCTTAAGCTAAGGCTTAAACCACTTGTACTGTCAACCCACTACAATGCCAAGCCACATATCTTGACAACTGAACTATACTGACAAGCCCCTTATACTGTCAAACTGACAAGCCACCTCTTTTTTCAACTGAACTATACTGCCAAGCCACCTATACTACCAAGCCAATACAATGCAAAGCCATCTATCTTGTCAACTGAACTATACTACCAAGCCAGCTATACTAGCAAGCCAATACAATGCCAAGCCACCTATATTGTCAACTGAACTATACTACCAAGCCAGCTATACTACAAAGCCACCCATACTATCAAGCCAATACAATGCCAAAGCCACCTAATTTGTCAACTCCGCTATACTACCAAGCCACTTATACTCCGAAGTCAACTATCCTGCCAAGCCACCTATGTTGTCAACTCTACTGTACTATATAAAGCCATCTATACCACTAAGCCAAGAACACAAACATATACAGTATAATAGAATAAAGCAAGGGATGGCAGGGAATTGAGACGAGCAGGGTGAGAGGGAATACAAATAAGAGAGATGGGTGGAAATTAATGAGATGCAAGGGTTGAGTGGGAAAGGAGATACATTAGTTGTGTGGGAAATTAGATGGAAAGAGAGAGGTGTGTGAGGTGATAGAGAGGAGGGGAAAGTGAGTTGATAGGGATTAGAGGGAAGAGAGATTAGAGGGAAGGAAGATGAGAGGGATGAGTGGAGATGGGAGATGAGAGGGATGAGTGGAGATGGGAGATGAGAGGGTTGAGTGGGGAGTGAGGTGATAGGGATGAGTGGGAAGTTAATTGATAGAGTTGAGTGGGGAGTGAGGTGATAGGGATGAGAGGGAAGTGAGGTGATAGGGATGAGTGGAGATGGGAGATGAGAGTGTTGGGTGAGGAGTGAGGTGATAAGGATGAGAGTGAAGTGAGGTGATAGGGATGAGTGGAGATGGGACGTAAGGTGATAGGGATGAGTGGAGATGGGACGTATGGTGATAGGGATGAGTGGGAAGTGAGGTGATAGGGATGAGTGGGAAGTAAGGTGATAGGGGTGAGTGGGTAGTGAGGTGATCGGGATGAGTTGGAAGTGAGGTGATAGGGGTGAGTTGGAAGTGAGGTGATAGGGATGAGTTGGAAGTGAGGTGATAGGGATAAGTGGGATGTGAGGTGATAGGGATGAGTAGGAAGTGAGGTGATAGGGATGAGTGGGAAGTGAGGTGATAGGGATGAGTGGGAAGTGAGGTGATAGGGGTGAGTGGGTAGTGAGGTGATAGGGATGAGTTGGACGTGAGGTGATAGGGATGAGTTGGAAGTGAGGTGAGAGGGAAGTGAGGTGATAGGGATGAGAGGGAAGTGAGGTGATAGGGATGAGTTGGAAGTGAGGTGATAGGGATGAGAGGGAAGTGAGGTGATAGGGATGAGAGGGAAGTGAGGTGATAGGGATGAGTTGGAAGTGAGGTGATAGGGATGAGAGGGAAGTGAGGTGATAGGGATGAGAGGGAAGTGAGGTGATAGGGATGAGAGGGAAGTGAGGTGATAGGGATGAGTTGGAAGTGAGGTGGTAGGGATGAGTTGAAGTTGAGGTGATAGGGATGAGTTGGAAGTGAGGTGATAGGGATGAGTGGGATGCAAGGTGATAGGGATGAGTGGAGAAGTGAGATGAAGGAGACAAAAGGAAAAACTGCCTGTAACAAGTGTCTTCCCCAAAGTTGAAAGTGATTTAGGTGTATTGGGAAGAAGTGTGGTGTGCGTGGTTAGTGTAGTGAAATTAATAGGAGAAGGTGTTTGTGAGAGCTAGCTGGATTACTCTCTATGTAGGTGAGACATGAACAGAAACCGTGAGGGGAGCCAGTCAAATGAGGCCTCCCCTGGGTAGTGCCCTGTTCGACTACATTTCATCAAAATTGTGTTGATGAATATTGAAATTAAGATGATGGTAGGAAAGTGGAACATGGGATGTGATAAGCATCAATGGTACGTTAGGGAGGCCCACTTTTTGTTATCTCTCTATGGGTTGTATCCATTCGA
The DNA here is from genome assembly GCA_032716605.1 of Paralithodes platypus. Lineage (NCBI taxonomy): Eukaryota > Metazoa > Arthropoda > Malacostraca > Decapoda > Lithodidae > Paralithodes > Paralithodes platypus. The sequence goes on along the minus strand of CM064492.1, from coordinate 45,575,900 downwards.
CACCATTCAGCTTACTGTATAATTTCATAGCCTTATATTGGAGATCATGTTTATAGTTTGACGTGTGATTTCGGTATCTGGCCTATCAACAAAGCTTACGAGTAGGTAAAGCCGTCGCCTTTCCCTACCCCTACTTCCCTTTATATACAGAAGGGCAGCAATCCAGCAAGGTTACCCAAACAAACTACTGCACCTTCACCACCAACTTGGCCATGGTTGATGGCAGTGATAGCCGGGGGCCTGGTGGTAGTGGTGGTGGTGGTGATAGTGGTGGTGACTGCCGAGAGCCTGGTGGGGATGATAGTGGTAGTGATGGTGATAAGGGTGGTGGTGGTGGTGATAGTGGTGTTGACAGCCGAGGGGCTAGTGGGGATGATAGTGGTGGTGATAGTGATGGTGGTGGTGGTGGTAGTCTTGGTAATAGTGGTATAGGTACCGCCAGCGAACTTGACAATAATCTTGACCCCTTAACTTCTTATAACTCGAAATGAATGAACACAATTGGGCTAACGTTTCTATCATTCGGGAAAAGTCCACCAGGAAATAGGTGTTGATATATACAGCCAGTTTGCTCTAGGCCCTTTTGAGTAACAACGAGGATTCGGATCAAGATTATTGTCAAGTTGGCGCTACCTATAGTGATGGGGTGGTAGTGGTGGTAATCATCAACATCAGCCTTATATTTAGTATAACAAGTCTACAGAGTTGAACATACAGTATATACAATATAATTATACTGTACATATATTTATATATATATTTTTGAAATGTGAATGAAGGAGACAAAAGGAAGATCTGCCTGTAACAAGTGCCTCCCCAAAAGTTGAAAGAGTGACAGAGAGTTAAAATCAAGGTTCGTTAGAGTCAAAATATCTGGACACACGGAGCTTGAAGCAGTTTAAGGGGGGTGACCTGTTTTTGTTCTGTCCTTTTCTATTGTTCTCTGCCTTGTACCCATTTGGCCCCATTCAGCCTAATGTTTTAAGACGTTTATCCCCATCCAGGTGTCAATTGTTTACTGGTGAGCGGTAGCGAGCCAGCATATTTTTTATTTTTGTTTGACAGCAGGCTAAATTTGTAAATTTTTCGATAGAAAAATTTCTCCGGCAAAGCCGGATTTCTTCATATAATGCTGGCTCGCTATCGCTCGCCAGGAAGAAATCAACACCTAGATGGGGATAAACGTCTTAAAATAGTTGGCTGAATGGGGCCGAATGGATACAAGCCAGAGAAAGAGAGAAAAGGAGAGAAATAACAAAACGCAGGTCACCCCCCTTAAGTCAAAGGATGAGGGAAAGGCAGATTGACGGAGAAAGTTCGAAAGCTTGCTTGCTGAGTAGAAGAACGAATTGAAAAATGTGTTCAATATGGGGTTTGAGAGTTGGAAAGAATAGGGGTGGGAGTGTGTTGAAAGGAAGGTGCCCCCACTCTCCGTAAGAGAGTAATACACAGAGAGATCTGAATTATTGTAATAGCGTTAGAAGAGTGAGAGAGATGCAACATTGCGGCGTGTAGAGAAAGATTGTAGGAATTTAGCGAGAGGAGGTGAGTTGATGAGACAAAATGCTTTTGGTTTTACCCTTTCGAGAAGTGCGGTATTTTTTTCTTCTATGTGTATGAAGGAGACAAAAGGCAGGTTGCCAGTAACGAGTGTCTACCCCAAAGCTAAAAGAGAGACAGAGCCAAATTCAAGGGACATTGTGGTCAAAATGCTTGGACACACGAAGTTTCAAGCAGTTTAAGCCTTATAACAGTATATGGGGTGAACCTCCCCACACATGCGAACAATACTCGATATATGGGCTTACTGTGCCTCTATACAGAGCAAGAAACTGTGCAGAGGTAAAGAACCCACATAGGCGGTTCAGCACACCTAATTTCTAGGAGCTGTTTTTAGCAAGAGTGGTAATTTGATCTTTCCTAGAAAGGCCAGAAGAAAAAGAAACACCAAGAAGTACTGAGTAAAGATGAAGGTGTATTGTTGGAGCATAAGGGATATATATATATATCTATCTATCTATTGCCTGACGCCGTGATCCCCGAAGGGGTGGACACGAACGAACCGCCCCCATGCACATCTGTCCCAAGTCAGTCGATGCCCCTCCTCCCAACCAGCACCGCCTTCCTTCATATACTTCCTCACTCCATCCTTCTACCTCTCCTTCAGTCTACCTCTCCCTCCTTCCACCTCGCTCTTGTACACCCTCTTAGTCATTCTCTCGCTTCCCATACGTTCAATATGGCCGAACCATCTCAAGTTGTTCCTTTTCACACTTTCCAGTACATCTACCTCCACACCACTCTCCTCCTTCTTACTTCCTCATTCGTCTGTCTATCCCTCCATGTAACTCCGCACGCACTTCTCAAGTAACTCATTTCCACCGCTCTCACTCTTGGTCTGAGTCTCTTCCCGAACGTCCATGCTTCGCTTCCGTAAGTTAGTGTCGGGATTACCACACTGTCATGCAAGGACTTATTCACTTCCATACTGACCACTCTATTTCTTGTTACTGCTTTCAACATTCCTACAACCCTCTCCCGCACTTCTTCATCCATAGTCCCATCATTACTCAACACACTGCCTAGATACTTAACCCGGCAAGCGCGATAGGCCTCACGGAAGGCTTCCTATAGGGAACGCGATAGGCCTCACGGAAGCAGGACCATAAAAAAAGCCTTCCATAAAAAAAAGGGCCTATCAAAACAAAGGAATTTGTCTCTAGGTGAGATAATTCCCCTCCAGTACTCATCCATGTAAATCTCACCCCACCCCCCTCCCCTCCTTCCCCACCTTATTCCCCCCTCCCTCCCCTCCTCAATTATCACCTATTTTTCCTCTTATTATCATCATTTATCGGTTATTTTTCTCTCCCGCGATAATGTAGCACAAGTGGGTTGCATAAAAGATCGTTATGCAACACCCAGACACCGGCACACACCGCCCCGCTCTCCTCAGTTGACTCCCAGACAGCGAGATGGGAAGGCTGCCTGTCTCTCTCTCTCGCCTGAGATTATGACCGGGTGGCCAATATCTTCGTTTTTCACCACCCAAATGCTTTTCCCACGTATTTTAGCACTCTTGAAGGTTCATATATACATCATATATGTAAAATAAAAGCATACCGAAAACAAATAATGGTTTATATTGTAAATATAACGAATTCTGTCAGAATCCAGGGCTAGAAATGCACAAATAACTACCCTAGCACCTACGTCTATATCGCGCTTGTCAGGTTAAAGGAGCTGACGATCTCCATAGCCTGACCGTTCAACTTCACCTCACACTCTGTGACTTCACCCCTTTCGAAGACCTTACCCTTGCTCTTCCCCGCATTTACCTTCAAATTCCGTTTTTCGCAAAATGTTCCAAACTCATTTACCAGACCCTGCAACTCCCATTCATTATCGCTCATCAGAACTGTATCATCCGCAAACAGCAGTATAAGGACCTTTCACTCATTTCCCTCCCTTTTCAGCGATACACCAACATCCACTGCTAGTATTTAATTCATGACTCCATCCATATATACAATAAACAACCACAGGGACATCACAAACCCCTGTTTCAACCCAACACTCAGGTCAAAGAACTTGCTCTGCTCATCCTCCACACGTACTGCTGCCTTTGCACCCTTATACATGCTCTTCACTGCTTTCAGCAACTTGCCATCTACTCCGTATATTCTAAGTACTTTCCACATGCCTTCTCTATCCACTGTCATAGGTCTTCTCGAAGTCCATAAAGGCAACATACACCTTTTGTTGCTTCTCCAGATATTTCTCCACAACACAATTCAGGGTAAAAATCTGATCTACACATCCTCTTCCTTTCCTAAAACCTCCCTGCTCGTCGCCTATCCATTTCTCCGTTCTCACTCTCACTCTCTCAATCACTACCCTACTGTACACCCTCCCTACTACGCTTAAAAGACATATTCCTCGGTGGTTACCACACACTCCTCTTTCCCCTTTGCCCTTATATAGGGGGACTATTATGCCAGTCTTCCAGTCATCGGGTGCATTCCCCTTCTCCCATGCTAGTTTGCACATTTTCCATACCCATTCGATCACTATTCCACCACCATACCTCAACATTTCCCTACACACTTCATCTGTTCCTGGTGCTTTCCCCAACTTCACTCTTTTCATGGCTTCCCACACTTCTGATCTCCTGATCCCCACCTTCTCCTCCACTACTTCTCCTCTTCTCCCTCCCATACCATATCCAACTATGTTTGCTGGCTCTTCATTCCTTACATTTAGCAACTCATTGAAGTACTCCCTCCATCTTTCGACTCTCTCTTGCTTCTCGGCTAGCATTCTCCCATTCTTATCTTTCACACCCTTACTGTTTCCCTTGCTACCTTCCCTAACTTTCTTGACTTCTTTCCAAAACAGTTTCTTACACTCCCTCCATTTTACACTCAGATTCCTATATATATATATATATATATATATATATATATATAATATACATATATATATTATGCAATAGCAAGGAGGACAGCCCTCCAACTTTAACTTTTCTATTTTTTTGTCCTCCTTTCCTTCTCTCTAATTCTTAAGAGACCTCTCACCTCATCCTGTCTATCCCCCCTCAACCTATATATACAGTATATATAATAATTAGAGACCGGATTTTGCCATAAGTGCCTTTTTGTGCCTTTTTTCGGTGATTTCATCACTATAATGCCTTTTTTACCGATTTAGTGCCTATTATGCCTTTTTTGTGTTTTCAGAGCCTTTTTGTGCCTATTTTAATGATATCATTACTTAAACGACTCATAATGAGTCATTATACTCTGATAGTTTACACTCATTAATAATGAGTGTAAACTATCAGAGTAAACTATTGGTGCTTGTTGCTACCGCTAGATGGCAACCCAAGTTGGCCTGGCCACTACCTTTGTTTCCCTGGTTCAGTCTTCTCTCCAGAACCTCCTCCACCCAGCGTCAAAATGCCAAAAGTGAAGTCAAAGCCTTGTAAAAAACTTAGCGATTTGGTGAGAGAATTTGGGAGTGATATATTCATTACCGATAACTGCTGCGTCTTATTTTGCAAAACATGTGGGAAAGCAGTGAACCATGAGAAGACATATTTTGTTACTCAACATGTACAGACGGCGAAGGCACTCGCAAAGCAAAATGTATAGACATGAAATTAGAGGACATTATGTGTTTCTAGTATGCACCAGTAACCTCAGTTGAGGTAGAAAGAAAATGTTCTCAACTGAAATATGTACTCTCCGACAGACGGCACAATTTAGCACCGGAAAACTTGAAGAAAATGCTTGTCATTATGTGTAATCGGGATAAATTGTAGAAAGTGTGCTAATGACAATGTTATTTTGGTAATTTTTACGATATTATAACTTGATTTTATCATTTTCACCTTATTTTAATACTGAAAATAAAGGCCTTTTTAATGCCTTTTTCATCAACAAATGCCTTTTTTTAGCCTTTTTTGGAATTTATAAATGCCTTTTTGCCTGCCTATTTTAGTGTTTTTTAGTGCCTAAATATAATAATAATAATAATAATAATAATAATAATTTTATTCAGCTTTAACCATCAATACAAGTTCAACAAAATAACATAAAATATACACATTTTACTGATTCAATTACACGAATGTCGTGCAGTTTCAATACTTTTAGTTCCTTAAAGAGAAAATTGGTATGATCTAGGTATCTGGCATTTGCTACTATTCTTATTATTTTCTGTTGCGGTATTAATAGAGGTTGTAAATTAGTTTTTGTGGCTGCACCCCACACCACATTACAATATTGTATATAAGGATACAACAAGCTATAATATAAGGGTAACAATGATTGTTTAGGTAAAACACTTTTTACTTTATATATAATCCCCACAGCCTTTGACATCTTTCCCCAAATATAATGAATGTGCTCTTTCCATGTAAGCTTTTTGTCATCATAAACTCCAAGACATTTTGTTAAACGACACCTTTTAATTGATTCGTTGCATAATAATATACTAATGTCTGTATTGATCGGTTTATTGCCAGCAAATATAACAAAATGCGTTTTTGAAGTATTAATTGATAATCTATTTGACAACAACCAAGTGGTAACCCTTGATAGCTCTGTATTAACAATATTAGTAAGGGCGGGAATTGAAGGTCCAGAGTAATAAACATTGGTGTTGTCAGCAAACAGAACAAATTTCATGATATTTGAAGAATTCACGAAGTCACTTATATACCTGTATAGTAGAAATATTGAAGGACCGAGTATTGTTCCCTGTGGCACACCAACTGATAACATTTCGTACTTAGCTTTAACTCCATTTATTTCTGTATACTGACAATGGTTTGACAAATAGCTTTCAAACCAATTAAGTGCTCCTTCTCTAATTCCATAGTATTCCATTTTTGTAATTAGTATTTCAAGGTCAATAGTGTCAAATGCCTTTCTTAGGCCTAATAACACTCATATAGAGAATTCGCCTTTATCCAGTGACTGTAATATATTTTATAAAGTTTAAAATAGCAAATGTGGCGACACATTTTTTCGAAATCCATATTGCTCTTTAACTAAAATATTATTGTCTCCGAGGAATGCAAACAGGCGGACAAAAACCAACCGTTTAACTATCTTACTAATTGCTGGCATAATCGATATGGGACGATAGTTGTAGATCTGGAGAGGGTCACCACCTTTATATATAGGTATCATTTTGGCTATTTTAATGATATCTGGAACTACGCCTTTTATAAATGATAAGTTCACTAGTTCGGTTAAGTTAGGGGATATTACTTTAGCAGTTTGTTTAATTATTTTTATGTGAATATAATAGTAGCCTGGGCCAGATATTTTAAGGTAGTTTATGGTGTTTTGTATTTCGTTTTCTGTGACCGGTGTCAGTTTGAAAGTAGGGAAATTACCGCTCATATAATGCAAAGGAGATATTTCACAGTTGGGCAAATTACTTGCCAGGTTCTTGCCCACGGTTGAGAAGTATGTGTTTGCATAATTAAAAATAGTGTGTTGATCAGTTTCATTTAAGTCATCAATTAGTAATTTGTCAATGTTTTCTTGCTTTTAATGTTACGGTGTAATATTTCATTAAGCGTTCTCCAGATCTCCTTACAATTGTCGGTTGCCAGCTCTAATTTATTTTTGTAGTATGTTCTTTTAGCTGCGTTCAGCTTCGTATTAACCATATTTCTATGTTTGCGGTATTGGTCACCAAACGTTATAGGTTTCTTTACAAATGTCTTATATATATAATTTATTCTTGGCACTGATAAGTTCTGCTAATTCTATATTCACCCAAGGTTTGAAAGCTGCCTTTTCTTGTATTTTAATGGTCTTTCAAGGAAAAGATTTATCAATTATATTGTTTACACAAGTCGAAAACGAACGAAATGAAACATTCACATTACTGTCTATTTTAAAGTTCTGCAGAGTTCTTTGCATTGCTGAGCATAATTCTTCTGTGTTTGTCTGTGAATAGTCTCGAAAAGTAAATTCTACAGATGAAACGATATTAGGAACTAGTGTTCTACGACATAGGCTATAAATGAAACAAAATGATCAGATATGTCAGATAATAGAATACCATTTTTCAAAACGGCTTCGATATCATTACACCAGATTATGATCAATGAGGCACTATTTGAACAGACTCTCGTAGGTTTATTGATACATGGATAACAAACAATTACTAAAAAACGTTAACAAAATCCCGAATCACCCTACTTTTGGCATATTTTAGCAAGTATAGATTGAAGTCTTCCATGATATAACAAATCTTTCGAGAAGAAATAATTTCGTCTAATAATTTTGAAATACCATCAATAAAAGTGTGAATGCTTGCATTGGGTTGTCTGTATATGACACCGACCAGTTCGAATCTATCATTAATATTAATTTCAAATAATAAAGATTCAAATGAATCATTCGCAGTACACATATTTCCCATAACTTTACATTTAATAGATTGATTTATAAATAGTGCAACGCCTCCTCCCTGTTTATTCCGGTTGGTGGTAAATATATTATATCCATTAATGGTATACAAGTGTTCGATATCATTATTAAGTCTTGTTTCACAAAATACTATTATGTCCACATTCTTCTGCACAGGATTGATATGTTGAATTAAAGGTTCTAATTTTTGGGGGGATAGGCTACTTCTAATATTATGAAAAATCATAGAAGATTTAAGATTTGCATTATGTAAAAAGTGTTTAAACTCTGGTTGATGATAATAGTTAGAAAAAGACAACATTTCAAAATTGTTATATATGTATGAATAGTCCCTTTCCAGACTTCGGTGAAACTTTTGTTATTGCTCTAGACATATCGAAAGCCTTCGATAGAGTCTGGCACACATCTTTAATTTCCAAACTACCCTCCTTCGGTTTCTATCCCTTTATCTGTGCCTTTGTCTCTAAGTTAGTTTCAGACCACTCCGTAGCTGCAATTGTGGACGGCCATCGTTCACTTCCTCAACCATTCAACTCCGGTGTTCCTCAGGGTTCTGTCCTGTCTCCAATTATCTTTCTAATATTTATCAATGATCTCCTCAACTGTACCTATAGTTCTATCCACTCATTTGCTGGTGACTCTATACCTTACACTATTCAACTAGTTTTTCCCATCAACCCAGCATGCAAGCACTCCTAATCAAACGTGGCGAGGCCATAGAATGCCTATCTTCTGATCTTCCAATTATTTCTGATTGGGGCAGAGAAAACCTTGTTACTTTCAACGCCTCCAAGACCCAGTTTCTCCCTCTATCTCTTCATCACAATCTTCCACAAGACTATCAACTATTCTTCAACAACACACAACTCAATCCTTCATCTTCTCCCAACATTCTAGGTGTATCCTTTTTATCTTACCTTTCTTGGAAAGATCATATTACCACTCTAGCTTTCCAAAAGTTAGGTGCTCTCAACCGTCTCTGTGGGTTCTACATCCCCGCAAAGCATCTTGCTCTGTATCGGGGTGCAGTGGGCCCTTTTTATTAAGTATTGTTCGCATGGGTGGGGAGGCTCCACCCATACCGCACTTCTTGAACGAGTAGAATTAAAAGCATTTCACCTTATCAACTCACTTTCTCTTACTAAATTCCCTACAATCTCTTTCTACTTGCCGCAATGTTGCATCTCTTTCACTCTTCTATCGCTATTACAACAACCAGTGTTCTTCAGAGCTCTCTCAGTGAATGCCCCCTCCCTTGTGGCATGTGCGAGGAACCCGCCTTTCAACGCAGTCCCACTCCTATTTTGTCCAGCTCTCCAACACAAGAATTGGCAAATTTTCTCAGTCTTTCTTCTACTCAACAAGTGAACTCTGGAACTCTCTCCCTCAATCAATCTTTCCTTCATCCTATGAGTTAGACTGCTTTAAACTTCGTGTCCAGGCATTTTGACTCCAACGTCCCTTGAATTTGGCTGTCACTTTTGATTTTGGGGGAGACACTTGCTACCAGGCAACCTGCCTTTTGTCTCCTCCATATACATAGAAAAAACAAACAATATATATATATATATATTTATATATACCGGTATATATATATATATATATATATATATATACTGTATATATATACATTTTATTATATTTTCATATCTGTAAACTTTTTTTACAAAATTAATTTGATGTTGTTTACCACCGAAGCCTGAGCAAAAACTGCCAAAATAGCCATAATGCACCAGTCCTTCCCCAAAACACACCTCCTTTCTACTAATGTACACTTGCCCCATGTTCCCTAACCTTGGCTCCGCCTCCGCAGCAAAGGACAATGGACCCAAAGCTCCAAATCTCGCCCCCGAGGTCCCAGGGGAATCGGGAGGCCGGCCCACTTGCCTAACTCCTTTGATATATCTTCTTCCGCTGACCCCAGGACGAAAAAAGCACAATAACCACTTACCTGAGGAAAGAAGAAGAGACCTACCTACTCGGCCGATGCCGCTAGACCGACAACACAAGGCAAAGAGTGAATCCATTGTTCGAAGAGGAATCGGGCACCAGCTCACCCCTTTAAGTCTAGCAGCTCCCTTTCTGAGTATCTCATGAGAATACGCCTGAGTATCTCGGCAAACAATCACTTATGGGTAGAGTCATGCAACCCGTCTTGAGTATCTCATTCAGGTTACGCCTGAGTATTTCGGCACTGACATGAGCAACTCCGTCAACTTTCAGTTGCAGTTAACCAACCGCCTTCTCGAGTATCTCATTAGGGCTCAGGCTGTGTATCTCTACTAACAACGTGAGCAACTCTGTCACTTTTGTCTAGAGTCACACAACCCTGGTCTTTAGTAGCTCATTCAGTTTAAATCTGAGCATCTCGGCACTGACGTGAGCATCTCCGTCATGATCACCACTGCCATTCAACTTTGAAAGCACACCCAGAAAAGGAGCATCCCCTGACCCGAGGTCGACACAAAACGATCGATCTACCCATGATGCCCGGCCAGACCACTCCTGTATGGACATATTAGTTACCATTGTCTCTGTCAGAAACCCTAATTCCTAGGCTCCATGAACAATTATGAACAAAACACACACTATCCATAATATTACTGTAGCTACTGTAAACCTATATTCCTTTAACCTAAACGACTCTGTTTTTTAAGTAAGACGTATACACTTTATACTTGTTGCCTCCCACAACACCTGTCTTACATACATAGCATTCCTGCGCCAAGCTACCACACCAGTTTTGATAATTAAATTAATTTTGCTTTAACTTACTTTCTTGGGGAACTACCTTTGTATATGCATATTTTATTCTCAGTTATTTATTCCATTTAATTTGTTGTTTTGCGTAGCCTTACTATGCCATTATTCATTACTTGATTTATAAAACAGAAATCGTTAGCCCTCTGCACCTTGTTAACCTATTTAGTTGTTTTAACTATTGTATTGTTATGAGTCATCAACCCATGTATAAATAAAAGCCTTATAACATAGCCTGTTTAATCTGTATTAATCTAACCTTCCAGTTGATATAACGACCTTCCATTGTCACAGTTAAGATTCACCTGGACCTATCAACGATATTCAAGACCGGTATCTTATATATATATATATATATATATATATATATATATATATATATATATATATTATATAAAAAGAAAAAAGAAAACTAATATATATATATATATATATATATATATATATATATATATATATATATATATATATATATATATATATATATATATATATATATATATATATAGGGATATATATACATATATAATATAGTACAACATCTAACAATTTTATAATACTAGGGTTTACATGATTCGACAGTTGATCATAGATTTAACTTTATTTAATAAACCTTTATCATCCGGTATATATCTACGTAATATTAGTGTTTATAGTTCCGGAATAAAATAAGTTAAAATACTAAAAGGGGTTTGAATATTACGACCCACAGTGCATAACAGTGTTCTTCGAAATTATATATTCCCTTAACAATTTAACCCTCCGGGCGCTATTCACTGATTGACTTATTTCGGCTTCAAGTTTCATGTCACACTAATATCTTTACCACTCTTTATATACCTCTCAGTCACATCAGTTCGCGTGAAGATTGCCTGAGCGTTTGAGGATATTTTGTCTATTCATCTTGTTTTATTTCCCCGTAATACTGTTCCGACAACGAGTTTTCTCCATTTTCTGGCGGCTTACGAGAGTATGGGGCTTGTACAAGAGGAATAATGTTCTCTTTGTTGGGATATATAGTGTGAGGGGATGGTGGAAGTGAGTAAAACACCGCTAACTGTCACCACCACACACCATAACCTGGGACACGGCAGAACAACAACAACAAGTACCTGGGACACGGCAGAACAACAACAACAAGTACCTGGGACACGGCAGAACACCTGGGGGATCCTCACACACACCATGGACCCCCCTGAACACCGCCAGAATCCCCGAATACCACCATCATCATCTATCAACATCAACAAGTTCCTGACCAAACATCGCCAGGAACACATGAACTAAAATGATTTGACAAAAAACAAACAAATGAATAAAAAAACAAAAAATAATAAAATTGGCCCTACCCTCAACAAAGCAAGGTGGTATGCCCACTAACTTTTAATCTACTACTTTATTTCAAAATTTCCTACTTTATCTTCCTGACCAAAACCTCTACTTCCCCCCCCCCCCCCTTCCCCCGCTAGGGAAAACAAAAAGAAAAAAAGTGAGTGATATGTTGCCGACTAATCAGCGCCCGGGAAACGTGCTTGATCTAGCCGATTCATCACCTGCTCCTTTGCCGAAAACACTGGTCGCTGATTGGTTGCCTGGTTGGCAACGTGTCTCTGCTCACTTTTGTCAGAAATCTTGTTTACCTCAGATGTTGTGATAGTGTTGAATGCCGGTCGCTGATTGTGTGGTGCCTTTTGTACCACACACACACGCACACTTACACACACAAACACACACACACACACACACATATACACATATATATATATATATATATATATATATATATATATATAGAATTGACAAAAAATACAATTATATATACTATACTCCACTGTATATTAGTATTAGCCTGTTCAATATAAACTACAATCAAGATAATCTGTTAAACCTGTTCTTATCATTATTCAGTGAGCAGAGTTATCATACATATTTTCGATGTATAACTACAATAGGTTTATGCAACTTAAATATTAAAAAAAATATATATGAGACATAGAAAAAAGTGTATGCACTGTAACACCAGTATTTACTTTCCTTGTACTTCCTCTCCTATCACTCTTCCTACAAATTTCTGTCCAGCCATCGTTGTCTGCTGAAGCACTAGTCTGCTTCATTGAGTAAGTAGAGTTTCTCGGATCTCCAATGGTATGGATGCGGTGAAGATTCTTCATGACAGCACCGGTACTTCTGGATGTGACTATACTTGGTGGGCTAGAAGGCTGCTTCTTCACTCTCTGGTCCGCTCTCTGTTGACTGCCACACGTTGAGCTGTATCTCTTGTTACCTGTAGCTGCAGAAGGCCCGTTAGCATCATAATCTCTCCTTAGGGCAGCGTACACATCCCCAGCATCACACGTCCTGTCGGCAGACTCCTGCCAACTGGCCCGGACCCTCCTAGCATCATCCACACACACGTACGGCGTGTCCCAAAGAAGGGTGACCGCTCTCAACCCTCCAACTATCGTCCAATTGCTCTCATCTCTTGTATCTCTAAAGTTTTTGAAACTATTCTTGCTTCCAAATTTCTTAAGCATTTCTCTTCTCATAATCTTCTCTCAGATCGCCAGTATGGCTTCCTTAAGGGTCGTTCTACTGGTGATCTTCTTTCATATCTTACTAACTATTGGTCATCCAACTTTCGGGACTTCGGTGCGACTTTTTCTGTTGCACTAGACATATCGAAGGCCTTCGATAGTCTGGCACAAATCTTTAATTTCCAAACTACCCTTCTTCAGTTTCTGTCCCTCCATCTGTGCCTTTGTCTTTAATTTCCTTTCCGGCCGTTCCATAGCTGCGGTTGTGGATGGCCATCGCTCATTTCCTCATCCTATCAACTCCGGTGTTCCGCAGGGTTCTGTCCTATCTCCTATTCTCTTTCTAATTTTCATAAATGATCTTCTCAACTGTACATCCAGTCCCATCCATTCATATGCAGACGACTATACCTTACACCACTCAATTAGTTTTCCAGAACGCCCCAGCCAGCAGTCCCTCAAAAACAAACGTAATGAAGCCATAAAACGCTTATCTTCTGATCTAGCTACTATTTCCAATTGGGGTAGAGAAAACCTTGTTGTATTAATTTAATGCTTCCAAAACTCAATTTATCCATCTTACTACCCGTCAGGAACCTCCAGAGGACTATCCCTTATTCTTCAACAATACAAAAATCAACCCTTCATCTTCTCTCAATGTTCTCGGTGTCTCTTTTTCTTCTGCTCTCACTTGGAAAGACCATATTACCAGTCTCGCTAAGGCAGCCTCCCAGAAGCTGGGTGTGCTCAACCGCCTCAAGGGGTTCTTTACCCTTGCGCAGCTTCTTGCTCTGTACAGTGGCACAGTGCGTCCTTGTATTGAGTATTGTTTATATGTGTGGGGAGGATCCTCTCACACCGCACTCCTAGACAAAGTAGAAAGGAAAGCCTTTCGCATCATTAACTCCCGTCCACTCACCAACTCTCTGCAATCTCTCTCTCATCACCGCAATGTTGCATCTCTCTAGCTATTCTATCGCTACTACAATAATCAGTGTTCTTCGGATCTTTCCCAGTGTATACCATCTCCTCTACGTAAGGTACGTAGTACCCGCCTTGCAACACAATCCCACCCCTACTCTGTGCAACTGTCCAATCCAAGAGTGAAACGCTATTCTCAGACTTTCTTCTATTCAACTGCTGAGCTCTGGAACTCTCTCCTAGAATCAGTCTTTCCCTCTTCCTATGACTTAAACTGCTTCAAACTCCGTGTGTCCAGGCATTTTAGCTCGAACGTCCCTTGATTTCGGCCCACTCTTTGAAATCTGGGGGAGGCACTCGCTGCAGGTAGTTATGCCTTTTGTCTCCCTCATTCACTTAGAAAAAAACAAATAAATAAAAATCCTCCAGATCCTCATCGTTGTGTTTTCTTCAGTTCCCCAGCATTTCATTGTCTCTTTTATCTTTTCTTTCGTTCACAAACCTTGGAGTCGAACTCGTTCGCATAAAATCAAAGTTTTTCTTAGTGTTCAGAGCTATATTTGCCTTAGGGGTTACATCTTGTGAGTTTAGTGACATTGGTCTAAGTGAGGTAATATCCACTAATACATTAATTAAATTTAGCATAATATTTCTTGTTGCTTCTCCCAGTCCAGCGACAGCATTCATAAACTTGCACTTTATATCCATAAAGTAATTTTTAATTATGCGAACAGGTTCAGCTGTGTTCATCACTTCCAATTTAATGTCCAAGATTTTAGGCAATAATATTTTTATATAAGCAATATCCTTTGATAGGTTAGCCAAAAGAGGACCGAATTTTTCAAGCCCAATTGGGGGCATTCTTATATGTGAATCGGTCACGAATTTCAGAGACATATTTTAATACAAGTCGTTCATGGAGCTCACTTAGATCTTTCAAATCTTTTTTATTCTTCTCAGGGTCCCGCCTCCAGCAAACATCTTCAAGTAGTAGTCCACATAGTACTTCTTTTCCTTTCTAGAGCTCTTCATGACAGTAGAATGAGTTAGTTATTTCAAAAAGAGTTTCGTATGGGTATTCCTTTTTACCTGAACACAACATAAAAGACTTATCATTACGTACTCGTCTTCAGCCATTTTTTCGACGTACTAGCAACTTTCATAATATACCGCTGGTAACCATAGCAACGGAATAGAAGACGGGGCCTGCTTTTAAAATAGTTGTCAATCTCCCCTAATTAATATTACAGATGTTCAGCATGGGTAATCTTTCACAGTAACATGATGCAAAGTCAATGTTGATAGCTTAATTAAGCTTTCTCTGATCACAGTCAATATTTAGAATCCACAGAACCTTTGTAAGGTACAGGTGCCGGAGGTTTTCATCGCCATGTCTCTGGAGATTGGAACTACCTAAGTTCACACTAATATGAACTTTTACCGGGTGGTGGTGTTGGTGGTAGTGATAGTAGTAGTGGTGGTGATAATAGTAGTAGTAGTAGTGGTAGTAGTGGTGGTGGTGATAGTAGTAGTGCTGCTTGGTCCGGTAGTTTAGACCATGGTATAGACAGACCGGCAGCACAACTTGGACCATCAGGTTAACTGCATGCCTTTAATTATAGGGGACATTATTTTGTTTGAATATTTATGTTTTATTCTATCTATTGCCTGACGCCTGGCGCATATGGATAAGTTGGATAGGCGCATATGAATGAGTATTAATTATATATATGGTAAATTGACAATTTTAGTCAGGAATGAATCAGAATACCTTTGCATGGCGGGCACTTTCAAATACCATAGCTGCGCAGCTTATGAGTTAAGAGTCTCGTCGCCTTCGCCCAGTAAAACCTCTTAAGAGTCTCGGCGCCATTCCCGGGTTAACAAGATCCGAGGTAGTTAGTGGGGGAGTGTGTCGGTGGGAGGGAGGGCAGAGGGGCAGGGGGATAGTATTGGACAGAGCCTAGTACTGGGAGGTTGGGCGCCCTTTTGTGAACTCCTTGGCAGAACAGAAATAAAAGGAGAGGAACTTTTGCATGACAACACACAATCATTAGTATTTTTTTTTTTCAATAGAGGTAGGGCAAATCATTTAACTTCAAACGATAGGAATAAGTTTATGGAAAGGGACACCAAGTGTGACTTGTGCAATGCATAAGACAAAAACACGGAACATTTGCTGTTGTGGCATTCAGCCTACCAAGAAGAAAGAGGTCATGAATCATTAATTACTACAACCATATGTAGAATAAGAGAGTAATGTAATAGGAAACTTACTACTTAACCCGAGAAGTGCGATAAGCCTCACAGAAGTATGTGTATAGCGAATGTGATAGGCCTCACGGAAGCAAGACCATGAAAAAATACTTCCAACCCCAGGGGCTCTCAAAACAAAGGAATATGTTATTAGGTGAGATAATTCCCCTCTAGTACTTCTTACCACTCTTCCTCATGTGTCTCAACACCCCCCCCCCCTCCTCAATTATTGTCTGTTTTTCCTCATATTTCCCCCATTTATCAATTATTTTTTTGCGCGAATTTCTCTTACGCGGTTAGGTAAACACGAGTGAGTCACTTAGAGACCTTATGCAACACTGAGATCTCTCCCGTGTCGGTCAGTGTGTTGCGAAATGTTGCAGAGCGAGGATATACGTAAGGCAAACAAAATAATTGGCTTTATAGGCAGATCATTTGAGCATAAATCCAAAGACGTTATCCTAACCCTTTACAATTCCTTAGTCCGCCCTCTTCTGGAATACTGCGTTCAATGCTGGTGCCCTTATTACCAAAAAGACATAAACAAGCTAGAACGAGTTCAACGTAAAGTTACCAAAATGATACCTAGCCTAAAGAACAAACCATACGAAGAGCGTCTTAGAGAATTAAATCTATTTCCTTTAACCCAGCGCAGATTAAGAGGTGACTTAATTCAAGTGTTCAAAATCATCAAAGGCATCGACAATATGAACTGTAGTAAGTACTTCACTATCGACCAATCTAATTACACGCGGGGAAACGGTTGCAAAATTATTGGTAAATCTTTTAACTCGCACGAATCTAAGAATTTCTTCTTCAATCGAGTTGTCAACTTGTGGAATGGGATTCCCCGAGACGTTATAGACTGCAGCACCGTTGATTCATTTAAATTCCGCCTAGACAAATATCTCGCATCAAACCCGCGACTGACTGCGTTTGTAAATGAATAACTTTATTTTATCCTCCCCTCAGTTACTAACCCATATGTCCCCTACTAACTTCCTAGTCCTGTCACGGACATTAGTTCCAGGGCAGTAGTTCCCTTTCCAATGTTCCCTTACCCACTCTAAACCACTGTTTGGACACTTGATCCTCAGTGTTTTGGAGGACAAGCAGCCTAGAAGGGTCACTAGATCTGTTGTTGCTTGATTTCCTTTGTACTCCTTTGTACTTTGTGCTCTCGTCCTCCCGCCTCATCATATGACCGGGCGGCGAAATTATACGTTTTTCACCCACCAATTGCTATTTCCACTACTTTCATCGCTCTTCAAGGTTCATATATTCATCATATAAGTAAAATAAACGCACATGGAGAAGAAATAATGCTTTATATGGTATATATAATGAATTCTGTCGTCACAGGCCAGTCTCGCGCTCCTCGGGTTGAAGAAGAAAATACAGACAGGATGTAGGAAATTGTACATTGAATGTGGCAAATGTCGACATATAGGCGTCATGCACGTGTTCAGCAATACACTGATTTAGGTAGATTTATTTTTTAGAACACTGGACAGAGCAATCGGTAACATATGTTAGGTGAACATTCCCATCATAGATCCTCTAGTACAGCTCCCATTATGCTCTTGAGCCTTCCTGGTGGGGAGACGTTGGTCCTGGACTCTTTGCTGACTCTGGTGAATGCGGTGGTGTAGAGTCAGGCTGGTAGTGAATTTTAGATGACGGTGTAGATGGTGTGGTGCTGAGGGTCCCATTGAGCAATCCTTCTGTCTTGTAGTTTAATTACTCGTCGTCGGTTAATCAGAGGTAAGGATAGAGGCTGGTTCAGGGTGATTAGACACTTCCCGGGACCTTCTGAGTTTATGCACTTCATGCAAAATTCTGATGCAATAACATGGTTCATATAATACCCTGCTATGGTTGTTCATTTCTTGCTATCACTGTTACAGAAACACGCTTCTTGTGATATCCTGCTATGGTGGCACGTTTCATACAATGTCCGGTTACTCTGTTGCTGGTAGTGTAGTGTGCCTCTTGCAATACAGTGCTACTGCTGTTGGTGGCAACATTGGGACAGATATTTTGTTTCATCAGTGGAGTCCCTACAAATACACAGTTTATGTTCAGGATTCTATTGTGGAGTGTGCCTTTAGTAGTGGGCAACACTGACTTGCTGAATAGATTTGGGTGTGAGGTACTCTTATCTCTTAGACATCATCAAGTAGTACAAGTGTGAAAGTGTGACGTAGAAGAGGGGCTCTCTGTAATGGTGGGAACGGAAGCTTGAGACACCCATCTTGCCTTGGGCAGCACGGGCAAGGATCATTTGGTGTGATTGGTGCTGGTGAAATATCGCCCATATTGATTGCTAGTGCTGCCCTCTGGAATCCCATTTTCTCTAGGGGTGTAGGTCCCAAGGTTTTCTGAATTGAGGAGAAATGGCGAAACCCCTGAATTTCTGAGGGCATAACAAAAACACGGACAGCATAAAAGGGAAAATGAATAAGAAGAAAGGAGGCAGAACAAAAATATAACAAGATCAAAATATTAAACGGAAAAGAAGTGTAGACAATAATAGAGAATGAATTAATATATATTATACGCAAACAAATCACTAAATAACCATATGAAATATGAACACGTCACAAAGAGTAACATAAAACTGCTTGGAAAATTCTGTTAGCAAGCTGAACTGGACTGAACAAATCAAAAGTGTGTTTGTTTGTATAAACGAGACCTACCATAAACAAAATTGGATTTTATTGAATATATGTTATCTAGTACGGGTGGATGGGACTCGTTAGCCTTGGTCGGCAACTCATCTAGGGGAGACAACCTTATACAAATCCGGGTGGATGGGACTCGTCAGCCTTGGTTGGCAACCTTTCTAGGGGAGTAAACCTGATACAAATCCGTACTGCTTACCTAAGGGTAAGGCAGTTTAGTGGATGGATTAGCTGAACACCACTGTAGAAAAATAGTGCTAACAAGATAAACAGAGGGCCTCGGAGTCGGACGGATCCTAAATTGAGTGGTCAATCCTGTAAGTCCTTCACTAAACTGGCTCGGGTTGTCCCTCCCACAGGGAATAGGTCTGCTTGGGGGCATTCTGTGTATGGCCACCCTCGTGAGGGGAGTGAGGCGTCCGGAAATAGATAGATAGATAGATTATCTAGTACCTCAACAAAACAAACAAAACATAACTAAAGAAAACAGTAATAATAATGATAATAATAATAATAACAATAATAACAATGATAAATATAATAACCAAAAGGTACTGAATCTTATTGACGTTACCCAAAATAATTTGATACCTTATATGACTTTATAACTTTATAACTATATATTAACTGTGGGATATGTTGTAATGGAGGGCTCTGAAAACGAACAACACCACCAGATGTCACCCATCACCTAATCTATCAATTTCTCTCCCTACACCAAACATCTCCCATTGAAATTTATAAAAGCATGTGATTTTCCCGGGATTCGAACCTGGGTTACCACATGCAGATAATAAACACCTAACCATTACATCATCAATACATTTAGAGGTTAAATACATGACTACGATAATATATCGATTACTGGATATCAATCTAATAATTTACTCGGACCAAACTGCCCACTGAATAGCGTAATATTTAAGTAAAAGGAAAGACCAATTTGTGGGGCACAGATCTCTAAGGACCAACCTCGCTATGAAATGTTCCTGAGCCTATAGGAATAATCTAATATACTGTATAATACTGTTATATATATACCGGTATATATATATATATATATATTATAATATATATATATATATATATATATATATATATATATATATATATATATACCGGTATATATATATATATATTCCTCCCTGTTTCAGTCAATTAGCTTGCGATTATGAGACACTCCATTCAGGTATCGATCTTTTCTGAGCTAGCGATAATGAGCCTGTCATTTAGGAGAAACCGCCCTTCGGCCGGGCCAATTTTTGTATTGATTTTTTTTTTTTTTTTGAGACAATGAACGGAGGAAGGAAAAACACAGATAAAACAAAAAGGTCCATGTGCCTAAAGGCATCCTCCATTCATAAATTTGTTGTAACAACTGGATTTAAACTGTTGTAGATTGTAAGTTTGTGGAAAGCAGCTCGAGGGAAGTGAATTCCAAAGAGTAGTAGTTCTGGGGATAAATGAATTTTGATAAGCAGAAGTTCTGCATTGTGAAGGAGAAAGTGTAAATTCATGGGCGCACTCAGCTGCTCTAGTTCTACGGGGCATGTGGAGAGGCGGCACAATTGAAGCAAGTTCTTCGGAACAATTGCTGTGAAAATATCTGTAGAATAATGCAAGGGATGCAACGTTTCTTCGTATGGATAATGTAGGAAGGTCCTGTGTGATTGCAGGGTTATTGATTAATCTAATAGCTTTATTTTGAATTTTGTCCAACTGCCTCAATGCAACCACTCCACTTCCACTCCACAGAGGTGAACAGTAATCCATCTGAGAACGCACATGACTTTTATATTTTACGTCCAACTGCTCGTCAGTGAAGAATTCTCGAACTCTGTACAGGGGTCCCAGTTTTTTAGAGGCATTCTTAGCAATGCTTCTAACATAATGTGTCCAGCTCAAGTTAGTAGTTAATGTTACACCGAGAATGTCAATACTAGGGGAAGTGGGAATATTTACATCATTACAAAATATATGGGAGTCAGTGAGATTCTGTCGGTTAGAAAATTGAATGTACTTGGTTTTCTGTGCATTAAAGGAAACTAGATTCTTTTGTCCCCATTAATTAATTCTAGAAAGGTCCTGGTTCAGAGAAATTGCAGTGTTTATTTTTGAATTTATAAGATCGGGTTGGGTGAAAGAATTGGTAAATGTGAAGGAACTGTGGAGTGTTGAGTCATCTGCGTAGGAATGTATTGGATTATGAGTGGTAGATATGAGATCATTGATATGAATGAGGAACAGAATTGGGGCCAAAACTGATCCCTGGGGAACACCAGCATTTATTGAGTGAAATTGAGAATATAGGCCATCTACCATTACACATATTTTTCTGTTGTGAAGACAAGAAGAAATTAGTGGAACTAATGATGCAAGGCCGTAGTGTGACATCTTGACAATAAGGATTGATGCCAGACTCTATCAAATGCCTTTGATATATCCAGTGCTATTGTATGTGTTTCACCATGTTGGTCTGTAGCTTGGTTGATTTGATGCGTAAGAAGGCAAAGAATGTCTGCAGTTGATCGACATCGTCTAAAACCATATTGCCTATCACTGATTAATTTATTATTCTCAAGATGCTTATTATGTGATTATTTAATATAATTTCAAAGACTTTACCAAGAGTGGAAGTTATAGCTATTGGTCTGTAGTTTGATGGATCTGAAGAGGCACCTTTTTTAGGAACTGGATAGATGTTTGCTTCTTTCCAGGATACTGGGAAGCATGAGGTATGAGTACACAGACGGAAATTTTTTGCCAATACAGGAGTGGGCACCAAGGAGCAATTTTTAAGTACTATTGGAGGAATTTCATCAGGACCAGGAGCCTTATCTACTGAGAGATTCTGCAAAATAGTTTTGACATGTCTGGTGTGGATCTTAAGTGAGGGAATTTCAGGCGAATTAAAATTAAGTACATGGACATCTTGATTTATTTCATCTAAGGTTGAGTTGGTGGAAAAAATATCCGCAAGAAGGTTAGCTTTACCTCGTGGATCACTTACAAGATTGCCAGTCAGAGATTTTAATGGTGGAATGGATGAAGCAGTAGTGAAGTTGGATTTGAATGAGTTATGAGTAGACCAAAATATTTTGTTATCATTTGGATTATTTAGAAGTTTATTTGCCTGCTTGTGGAGAAAGTTTGATTTAGTTATATTTAATACAGTTTTGGCATGATTTCTGATGTTTCTAAAGTAATTAAAGGCTTCATGTGTTTTTTATCTTGTGTATGCATTATAGACTATTGCTTTTTGTTCAGTTACTCTAGCACAATTATGGTCAAACCATTTAGGTGAATTAGATCTTTTACTGTACTTTTGATGAGGAATAAAAGTTTCCATTCCAATTTTTATAAAATCTTGTATGTGGCTCAAGGTGGAGTGTGCATCATTAGAAAAGAAAGAGGTCCAGGGAATATCAATAAAGAAATCTTGAAGACCCTCCCAGTCTGTCCTATCGTAATGCCATTTAGTCACCAACACAGGTTCAGAGTGGGAAGGTGTGGTAGGTGATAGACAGGTGGCCTGTATCAGACAGTGATCAGAAGATCCAAGCAGGGACCTCACTGTAACATCATAATTTTCTGAATTGGTTGTTATGACGCGATCGCATCATATGGACTTATCTCCATACCTCTCCAATAAGTTTATGACGCGATTTTGCGTCATATGAGCTCAGTAAGTCCGATAAGTTACCATACGATAAAACCGTTGGTGGCAACCTCAGCCTCCTCCGATAATTCTAATGGCCGCAGTGTTGTTGTGAGTGTAGTGCGAGGCAGTGGCAATGATCCTGGGGCTCCCGCCTCCTCGGACTTATTGGAACATAATATGTCTGAAGGAGTTAAGTTGAGGACACTGAGTTGTGAGGACAGAGAATCAAAAAGACTTTGCTCTGGAGGAGTATTTGGGGAACGGTAGATGCAACATATGTATTTAAATTTACCAGCAGAAATTAATTTGTAAATAGAATAATCAAAATAGGGACAATTGAAACTAGTAACCTCCTCCAGGGCAATTTCAGATTTTGCGAAGCAACATACACCTCCTTTAGGTCTGACATTTTGGAGCAGTTGATAACCTGGAAAATTAAATCTAGATGTGTCAGATGTGGATGTTACTTGAGTCTCTGTCAAAAAAAGGAGAGTAGGGGATTCTGCTTGAAGAAATTGGTGTACAGAATTGATGTTAGAGTGAAGTCCCCTTATATTACTAAAGAAAAAGCTGCACCGACGAACAGCTTTGGAACGTTGCAATGCAATGTACATATGTACATATTTACATATTTAGCTTTAAGGGGGCCATAGGAGCATGCTTTAGTTTAAAGGGGCTGTACTTAGATTTTGGTCTATTCATTTGTTTGTTTATACATTTTTAGTTTCCTCGCTAGACCTCCATCAACCTTAAGGTAGCCCACCTCTCTTTTTTTTTCACTTGTTCTCTCTCTCTCTTTGGCTTGTATCCATTCGGCCCCATTCAGCCTACTGTTTTAAGACGTTTACCCCCATCCAGGTGTCAATATTTTCCTGGCAAGCGGTAGCGAGCCAGCCTATATATATTTTTGTTTTGACAGCAAGCTAAATTTGTACATTTTACGATAAAAAAATGTCTCCGGCGAAGCCTGATTTCTCCATACAATGCTGGCTCGCTATCGCTCGCCAGGAAGAAATCGACACCTGGATGGGGATAAACGTCTTAACACAGTTGGCTGAATGGGGCCGAATGGATACAAGCCAAAGAAAGAGAGAAAAGGAGAGAAAGAGAAAACACGCAGGTGACCCCCCTTAAAAAACGCCGCCTAGATTACCTTTCAAGATAATTTTGTACATTTTTCTACTGAAAAAGGTTCCTCCTAAAATTATAGGCTCGATATCGTTCGCCAGCATAAAATCGACATCTAAATGGCACAACAGGTTTTAACATCGCCAAACTAATGTCACAAACGTATTAAAATTTCAAAACTAATGGGGCTAAGCATGAGGGAGAAGGGGTCCAAAGTAAGCAAGTACCTGCCTCTTAACCCCTTCTGTACCGGTGATGTCTTTTTAATTTTATTCTAGTTATATTTAGACGATTTTGTGCAGTTTAAGAAGGATCTGTGGTAGTGGAAATGATTAAGTGAGACAGTTCGGAGCCTGTTAATTGCTTAAGGCCTGTTGGAAACTGAATAAAATAGTCTAACAGTAGCCAGAATAGAGTTAAAAGGACGACACCGGTATTGAAATGGTTAAAGGATATCTGGGGAGGCGTCATTTAGAGTGTTAAGGGGGTACTGCTTGGTTTTTGGTCTATATATTTATTTATTAATTTATTTTTGAGTTGCTGGCTGATACGTTCGGCTGACTACGTTCGGCTGACTACGTCCTGTGAACTTGACGCGGTCGGCTGGTTGATACGTTCGGCTGACTACGTCCTGTGAACTTGACGCGGTCCGGCTACATCGTCAGTCTGAATGTACGTACATGTCTAATTGATGCTTTATTGAAAAGGCTTACATTTTAACCCAAGGAAGGGAATTATGTGTAGAAATATTTTTAGTCATTACTAATCTTTAAGCCACAGGAATATGCAGACAGGCAAATAAAACTGGGACTGGTTAAGCTAAAGTCGGAGCCATGGACAACCTCCCGAACGTCGGGGTGTAAACAAACCAAGTTACGCCAACGACTTAACTTTCCGGCAGAGATATTTCAGGCCACACTGGAGAGAGAGAGAGAACGAGAGAACGAGAGAGAGAGAGAGAGAGAGAGAGAGAGAGAGAGAGAGAGAGAGAGAGAGAGAGAGAGAGAGAGAGAGAGAGAGAGAGAGAGAGAGAGAGAGAGAGAGAGAGAAAATTACAAGGAGTTACATAACATAGTTAGTATTTCAAAGACTTTGCGGCCCATTTCGGGGAGACACTCGATGTGGAAAGAAAGAGATTGCGTATTGCACTAAGCAGATTGAAGAGTATGCAAAATGTTACATACTCTCTTCTTGAACTGCTCTACTGAAGAACTATTTATAACTTCTGAGGCAAGATATTCCAGATAGAACAGATCTTAAATGTGAAATAATTTAGCCAAATAATCGTCCTGAACCATTTTAATTCTAACTTCCAGCCATGGTTTCGTGTTATATTCATATTTAGGCTAAACATTTGGCTATAATTCACATTGTCAAGAGAGAGAGAGAGAGAGAGAGAGAGAGAGAGAGAGAGAGAGAGAGAGAGAGAGAGAGAGAGTATAAAGGAGTACAAAGGAGTACAAAGGAAATAAAGCAACAACAGGTCTAGTGACCCCTCTAGGCTGCTTATCCTCCAAAACACTGATGATCAAGTGTCCAAATAGTGGTTTAGAGTGGGTAAGGGAAAATTGGAAAGGGAACTACTGCCCTGGAACTAATGTCCGTGGCAGGATTAGGAAGTTAGTAGGGGACAGACGGGTTAGTAAAAACACAGTTATAAATGATCTTTCGTATATCTGGGAAAAAGAGAGTAACGTCTTAGTAATATATATAAGCAATAATCCTTGATGAATCTGTGGGAGGAATATAATAAAGTTATTCATTTACAAACGCAGTCAGTCGCGGGTTTGATGCTAGATATTTGTCTAGGAGAAGTTTAAAAGAATCAACGGTGCTGCAGCCTATAACGTCTCGGGGAAGCCCATTCCACAAGTTGACAACTCGATTGAAGAAGAAATTCTTAGATAGAGAGAGCGAGAGAGAGAGAGAGAGAGAGAGAGAGAGAGAGAGAGAGAGAGAGAGAGAGATACTTGGAGAATTCTAGGATACAGCTAGCTGCTATACGATCAAGTATGGTATAGTAACAAATTACGAATCATAGAGTACCTATAACAACAGGGAACAACAAATAACCCAGTATAGGTAATCTTTAAGATAACTGAACTATCATGCATAACAACTAACATGCAATTTATGGATATATATAAAATTAGTTTGTTTTCTATGTGAGTGGAGACAAAAGGCAAAGCTGCCTGTAACAAGTGTCTTCCCCAATGTGTCAAAATGTCTGAACACAGATCTTGAAGCAGTTTAAGTCATAGGATGAGGGAAAGACCTATTGTGGGAAAGAGTTCCAAAGCTTACTTGTCAACCAGCAGAAAGACTGAGGTAATCGGTTCACTCTTGGGTTAGAGTGTTGGACAGAATAGGGATGAGAGTGTGTTGAAAGGCGGGTGCCCCCAACTCTCTGCAAGGGAAAAGGTATGCACTGAGAAAGCTCTAAAGAATACTGATTATTGTAATGGTGTAAGAAGAGTGAGAGAGATGCAACATTGTGGTGGATAGAGAGAGATTGTAGGGAATTAGTAAGAGAAAGCGAGTTGATGAGACAAAATACTTTTGACTCTACCCTTACGAGAAGTGTGGACTGGGTGGAACCTCCTCACACATGCAGACAGTACTCGATACATGGGTGCACTGAGCAAGAAGTTGTACAGAGGTAAAGAACCCATGGAGACGGTTGAGTACACATAACTTCTGGGAAGTTGTTATAGCAAGAGTGGTGATCTGATCTTTCCAGGGAAGTTCAGGAGAAAAAGAAACACCAAGAATCCTGAGAGACGATGAAGGGTTAATGTGTGAATTGTTGAAGAATAAAGGAAAGTCATGTGGAAGATCGTGATGGGTGGATAGAAGGAGAAATTGGGTTTTGAAAGTATTGAAAGTAACAACAAATTTCTGCCCTAATCGGAGATAGTTGATAGATCAGCAGATAGGTGTGTCATGGCCTCATCACATGAGTTTTGGAGTGATTGCATGCTGGGTCATTGGGGAAAACTAGTTGAATAGTGAAAGGTAGATTCATCAGCATGTGAGTGGATAGGACTAAAGGTACAGCTACCCAGGGGGTGAGGGGGCCTTCACTTATGATGGAGGAAACAAATATTATGCCCCACGCATCCTACTACGTGTCGTACAAGGCAACTAATAGAGGGGATGGCGTTAGACTTGTGGACCAACAGCCATTACTATACAATGAAGCCTTGTTATTGGCGCTTGCTATGTTTCATATGGCAGCGCTGTGACAGGGCTTCATTGTTCTAGTCCAAGTTGCCTAATGGCGGCACACTGGTGGTGGATGTCGCTCCCTCCGGACCTGGACCTGGTGCCTTGGGCCCAACCTGGATGAAATGGATCCAGAGTGTACAGTGCGTAGTGTTTTTCCGGACTGGCACTCTCCGCCCAACAATATAGGGCCCCGAACCTGGTGGTAGCTCTCCAGGAGGTTGCCCTGTAATTGGGTGTAAAATACCAGACCAGTTGTAGTGCCGTGTATGCGCACGGGGTGCATTCCTGTGGCTGGTTCTAGCAAAGTATATAGACACTAACAAGTAAACCTACTGTATACTCGAATTTCTTGAAGGGCGCCGAAGTGTGTAAGTCTTGTAAAATGGTGACGTCACACTCAAGGTATACTGTGGCTATAGCTTAGGGTTATTTCTACCTGATGGCAAATTAAATCATTTAGCAGCTGATTCCTCGATACTTTATGAAAACTTAAAAAACTAATATGTCTCTGCATCCTCTTATTGTCACGTTTTCATAACCAGCAACATATTTCGCTCCAAAATCTGGAGTATTATTACTGTAGAAGTGGGGAGCGTGAGACCTTAGCCATAGCCACTATGCCTCTACATTCGTACTTAATCATGATTGTATTTCGATGTATTTTTACTTATTTTGTACTGAATTGTATTGCATTAGGTTAGGTTCAGCTGGTTAGGTTAGTTATTACAATCAAATTAAGTAAAGCACTTCAAAATACAAGTGTGAACAGGCGCAAATGTATGGGCATGGCGGCTGCGGCCAAAGCCTCTTTCCCAGCGCAGACGACAGAGAGAAACAATCTAAAATGTATTTTCTGTTTTCACTGTTAATTTATTTTGGAGACATTTTGTTAATTGTATGCTTATATAAATATAAAACAAATATTTCAAAGTATAAACAACATCAACTAAGACCTATCATTATTAATTTATACCGAAAATAATGGTGAACGCGGCTCGCTTGGTGCAGTGACTAGCGTCTCAGACTTCCACCCAGAAGGCCCGGGTTCGCGCCCACGCTCGGCGCATTAAAGATTTTTCACAAGCACTGAGTCGTTACCATCCCTCATGATCAAAGGGATGGGGTAGTAGTACAGGACCCCAATGGAAATACGCCTAATTGGCCTTATTGAGCTATCCTTAGCTAGCTTAGCATGCGCTAGCTTTAAGAACTATTATTATTATTATTATTATTATTATAATAACTATTATAGTCAGTCCTAAAATGATACATTTTCGATTTTCTTTACTATCCAAAGAAAACTTTATATCTACGGCTAAGGAAGATGGAGGAAAGGATTTTCTGTGTAAAGTAATGTATGTTTAACAGCAATGACACAAGTGAAGTTGGTTCCAGTACATAATTGAAACCATACATACACACATAAACCTGCGCAAGATTGCTTACCAGAGTATGGGACTCTTACTCAAGTGTAAATAAGGAAAATAATATGATTACCGAGTGTATTTTCCCCCTCTCGGTATTTTGACCATATTTATTGAAAAATTGCAGTAATATAGGGGTAAACTGCATACTCATATGAAGTCAATTATTTATGTAATATCCCTACTTATGATAGCATAATGTGCAAACTACTTCAGAAGTTATATTTCGATAATATATGTAACAGAAGCCCAGAAGATGCTGAGAAAGGCTTCATTAACACCAACATTATCGATATATATGAACACATTAGGACCAGTTATATACTAGCATTAAGTTGTTTAGTCATTTATCAACTCATTAAAACCATAGTTACAAAACAGTATATACCAGTATTCCATATGCTTTGATTTTACCAGAACCACCGTTAGTAAATAAGGAGGTAGCAAGCGTGGAGCCAGGCTCGTGGCGTCACAGGTTCCAATATTGTTTTGGTAGGTTTACTTGTTAGTGTCTATATACTTTGAGTTCTAGTGGGGCACACCGGGGCCACTGGATCCTACCCCCTTGTAATCTCTTGGAGGAAGGTGCTGGGAATGGTCCCCGGGGTAGACTGGAGCCAGAATTATGGGGGGGGGAGGGGGAATTGGGGGGGGGGGTGCTCATTCACCAACCTAATCACCAATTATGACTTAATCTAAAAAGAAACAACGTAAGTCAGATGTTCAAAAAACGCACAAGATACGGACAAATGCCCCCCACAGTCTCAGACTTGCTAGTGTGAATGTTGGTAGTATGAATCTGCGTGCAAATGAAGTGGCTGAGATGTGTGAGAAGAGGCGAGTGGACATCTGCTGTGCCCAGGAAACACTCTGGAAAGGGTATGGGGCACAGTGGATTGTTGGAAGAAAGACAAGATATTGGATCTACTGGAAGGGGGTTGAGACTGATAAAGCGAAAGGAGGAGTGGGTGTTCTGGTGGCTGAAGAGTGGGTGGAAAGTGTGCTTCAGATTATGAGAGTTAGTGAAAGGCTGA
This sequence comes from Paralithodes platypus, assembly GCA_032716605.1. Lineage (NCBI taxonomy): Eukaryota > Metazoa > Arthropoda > Malacostraca > Decapoda > Lithodidae > Paralithodes > Paralithodes platypus. The sequence goes on along the minus strand of CM064492.1, from coordinate 45,546,315 downwards.
TTGTTTTGAAGTTGAAAGTTGGTGAAAGAATTCTGAATGTGATATCTGGATATGCCCCACAGGCTGGTCTACAGAAAAAGATAAAAGAGGACTTCTGAAATGACACCGTCAGTGTCATTTCAGGCCTCTCGGAGAATGAAATAACAATCCTGGGAGGGGACCTGAATGGTGATGTGGAAGCATCTGCAGATGGATACTAGGGAGTACATGGAGGAAATGGTTATGGAAGGAGGACTCTGGAAGGCAAATGTGCAGTATACTGGAGTCCTGCATTGCACTCAACATGGTTATGTGTAACACAAAGTTCAAGAAAAGACAGAGCCATCTGGTCACATATAACTATAGGGTCTCCAGTAACCAGATAGATTACTTCTTGGTTAACAGGAAAGACTGGAAACTGGTTCGGGATGTAAAGGTCATCCCGAGCGAAGAATGTATCCCCCAGCATAAGCTACCTGTGTGCGACATGAGTTTATACAGAGATCCTGAGCGCAAGAAGGTATACATGCCCAAAAGGAGAGTGTGGCTGCTGAAGAACAAGGAAGTTAGGGATAGGTTTCATAGTGAACTGGAGGAAATTAATAGAAATAACGAAGCTAGGCCTAGTGATGTAAATAGTCAATAGAATTTCCTTAAGCATATAGCCCTCTCGCTGCCACTGACAAAGTCTGTGGGAAAACAAAGGGTCACCCCAGGAATAAGACCTCCTGGTGGTGGAAAAATGAGGTAGAACATGCTGTGAAAGAGAAAAGGATATGCTTCAAAGCATGGAAGAAGGGAGGCAGTAAGGAGGAATACCAGGCAGCTAAACGAACTGCCAAAAGAGTTATTTACAATGCTATAAAAGGCATCAAGGACCTGGTCCTCAAACAAGTGTGTAACACGGACAATCCCAATGGGATCTTCAACCTAGCTAGGTGAGTTAAAAACGACAGTAGGGATATTATAGGTTAACAGCGTGTTAGAAACAATAATGGGACGATTGTGTATGCATAAAATGAAATCAGAGAAGCATGGAAGGAAGATTATGAACGATTGCTAAATGTAGAGTTTGAATGGGATAGGGAACAGCTTAATATCGAAAAAAACAATATCTGGACCCCCTCCTTTGATAGCCCCAGCTGTAGTGAGCGACGCAATCAATAAAATGAAGGGCGGTAAAGCTCCAGGGTGCTCTGACATTGTCGCTGAGATGATAAAATCCTCAGGGGAGACTGGTGTCAGCTTATTCACTGAGATGATAAACACCATTATTAAAGAGGAAAAAATCCCTGAGGATTGGCACAAAAGTGTAATAGTAAATATATACAAAAGAAAGGGGATGAGCTAGATTAAATCAATTATAGGGGCCTGAAAATGCTTGACCAAATCATGAAGGTCTGTGAGAGAGTCATTGAGGGTTTGAGCAGGCAAAGCATCTCCATTGATGATACGCAGTTTGGTTTTATGCCAGGACGTGGTACAACCGATGCTATCTTCATAGTCGGGCAGATACAGGAAAGATACTTACTAAAAGGCAGGGATCTTTAGTTTGTGTTTGTAGACCTGGAGAAGGCCTTTGACAGGGTGCCTAGAGATGTTGTGCAGCGGGCTATGAGGAAACTTGGTGTGGAAGAGTGGCTGGTGTGTGTGATAATGAAGATGTATGAGGATTCGCGAACTGCGGTGAGGGTGAAGGGTGTACTGAGTGAGGAGTTCGCAGTCAGTGTTGGAGTTCATCAGGGTTCAGTGTTAAGCCCCCTTCTCTTTATTATGGTCCTGGAGGTACTGTCTAGAGATTTTAGATCTGGACTCCCGTGGAAACTGTTTTATGCAGACGATTTAGTCCTAATAGCTGACAATGTGCAAGATTCCGAGGCCAAATTCAAAAGATGGAGAGAGGGCATGCCGAGCAAGGGATTAAGAGTCAATATTAATAAAACCAAAGTTATGCATTGTAGATTGAGATGAGGCAATGTGGAAAAGAGCGGTGCATACCCATGTGCAGTGTGTGGAAAGGATGTGGGTGCTAACTTGATTCGGTGTAGCGTCTGTCAATGTTGGATGCACCATGGGAGGAAGCGCTGTAGTAGAATAAAAGGACCCATGCCGAAGGATAAATCAGAAATCGAGAAATTTGAGTGCGTAGTGTGCAAGGTCGAGCTTATGTTAAATGATGATCCTGTGGCTGTGAATTTGGAAATGAGTCATTGGAGCTGGTGGACAAGTTTTGTTACCTAGGAGATACCATCTCTACCGGTGGTGGGGCCGAGGCTGCCACTGTCGCTAGAATTAGATGTGGCTGGGGGAAATTCAGAGAACTGCTGCCGATTCTGACCATGAAAAGAATGCCTTTCCCCCTGGAGGGAAAAGTGTATGCCTCATGTGTTAGAAATGCAATGACGCATGCTTCAGAAACATGGGCCGTTAAAGTAGAGGATGTCAACAGAATGGAACGTAATGAGATGAGAATGGTGAGATGGATGTGTGGGTCCAAACTGCAGGATAGAATAACAAATGATGAGTTGAGGAGATGCTTAGGTATAAAGAGTATTAGCGAGGAGATGCGTATAAGTAGACTGGGATGGTATGGGCATGTGGAGAGAATGGATGAACAAAATTGGGTGAAAAGATGCAGGTCTGTGATTGTGAAGGGAGCTGCACCAAGGGGTGGACCGAGGAAGACCTGGGATCTGACTATACGTGCCGATCTTAAATAAAAAAACTTGACAAGTGAAGCTGCCCTTAACAGGGTTGCCTGCAGCGCCGCCATTAGGACAAGAGATTGAAACTGCATGTATGTGTGGAGCACTCAGTCTTAACATTTTATGTATGTATGTATGTATATCATTAATGAATATTAGAAAGAGAACTGGAGACAGGACAGAACCCTGAGGAACACCGGTGTTGATAGGATGAGGAAGTGAGCAATGGCCGTTCACAATCACATCTAAGAGACGGCCAGAGATGAAATTAGAGATAAAGGCACAGATGGAGCGATGGAAACCGAAGACAAGTAGCTTAGAAATTAGAGATTTTTGCTAGACTTTACCAAAGGCTTTCAATATGTCTAACACAATTGAGAAGGTCTCGCTAAAGTCTCGAAAGGAGGATGACCAAGAGTTAGTAAGATAAAAAAAGAAGATCACCAGTAGAGCGGCCCTTAAGGCGATCTGAAAGTAGATTATGTGAAGAAAAATGCTTAAGAAATAGTTTGACTAGGCAGGGACTCAGCACAGAAGAACAATTTTTGAGTACAACAGGAGGGACACCATTTGGTCCGTATGCCTTGTTAATAGTAATAAAGGAACACCCCGTTCTTAACATTAATCCTCCATTACAAACCCCAATGCACTAGAAGAAACTAACGAAAGCATATGATCCAAGCCAGATAAGGCAGAAAGTACATCCTTAGAAGAGATTATGATATTAGGCATAAGTAAAAGAGAGGAGGGTGGAGAGGGAGGAACAGCACCGAAATCATCCAAGGTGGAGGTTTTAGCAAAAGTTTAAGCGAAGAGTTCAGCTTTGTCAGAGGTAGACGTGGTGGTGGTACCGTTAGAGTGGAAAAGAGGAGGGAAAGACAACAATGTAAAATTGTTGGAGAGATGCCAGAAAGCTTGGGAAAAGCTAGAGTTGGAAAGCTTAGCAAATAAATCATTGATGAAAGAATTTTTGGCGAGTCAGCCGTGAAACAGATTTGGTTTGATTCTGGGCAGAAACATAAGAAGTACGAGATTCTTGAGTTTGAGGGCGACAGTACCGTTTGAAAGCTTCCTCCAAGATTTTTGAGTTAATTTGAGAGAAAGAAAATGGAATGTATGCTTCCATGCCCAAAAAGCATTACCTCAGTAATGCACTCGGCACTCTCCGAGGGTCTCCGGCCACGGAAGCAAAATTAATTCCAGGGAAAATCAAAGAAGTACTGCCTAAGAGCCTCCCAGTCAGCAGTGCCAAAATGCCACAAGTGCCGCCGGCTGGGGGAATCAGAAGGTCTGGAGAGATAGGACAGGTAAAAAAAATAAGGTTATGATCAGATGAACGACTCCTAACTGCGAGTTCTAGGATAGCCCAAATACCAGGTAAGGACTAACAACTAATTGAGGATAGCCAATATTTTAGGCTAGCTATAAGATCAGGTAAATTCCATGTAAAACGCTGAGGTTATAAAGAGGAAATCCTTGTATCCTGCTTACACTGACACATCAAGAAAATACACCCAAGTATCAGCATACTCAAAGACTTTGTGACGACGTTATGGCAACTCTCTTCAAGCAATCCACGGGAGGCATGAATAAGGTGCCGCCATCTAATGCGGCAAAACTGAAAACAAACTACTGTAGATCTCGAAGCTTTATTCAATGATCTTGGGGCTTTGCAATATTTACAGGCACTTGTAAATTTTACAGTACCAAGGCTGAAAAACAAAAAGAAAAGCAAAAAAAGAAAACGAAAGATGATACTAAACTATGTGGCAGTGCACATAACAAATACATTTGTGAAAACTTAGATACATACTGTACAAATAAGGTAAATGCATGAAGTATTGTATGGCAACTAGATTTTAATGCAAATAAATGTAAAACACAGTTTTTGGATGAAATAGCACTAGAAGATGATAAAGCAAGTCTGAAAAGAAGTGGAGAGAATTAAATGAAGACAAAGATTTATGTCATTGTTAGAAACAACCCTAAGCAATCAGCAACAGGAACACAAAACAACGCAATAACCAAGCAGTCAATAAGCGTTGGAATATATAGCAATAAACCAAGCAGTCAATAATTCCAAAAGCAATAAGATCCGTACGACCTCACCTGGAGTGGGTCGTGCAGTTCTAATACTCGGGTTTCATCAAATTCGAAGAGAGAGAGAGAGAGAGAGAGAGAGAGAGAGAGAGAGAGAGAGAGAGAGAGAGAGAGAGAGAGAGAGAGAGAGAGAGAGAGAGAGAGAGAGAGAGAGAGAGAGAGAGAGAGAGAGAGAGAGAGAGAGAGAGAGAGAGAGAGAGAGAGAGAGAGAGAGAGAGAGAGAGAGAGAGAGAGCGAGTGAAGAGGAGAGCAAAGCTAATGCAAGTATAAAGGAAAACTCCAAGTACTTCTTTTCATACGCTAAACATAAGACTAAAACCTCATCAAACATCGGTCCACTAAGTAAAGATGATGGGTCATTCACAGGGGACAAAAAGGAAATGAGTGAACTCTTACGTATGCAGTATGAAACAGCCTTCAGTAAGCCTGACAAATCAAAAGTAATCAGAGACCAAAATTAATTTTTCATGAATAATCCCCCCACGGAACCCTCCAGATTATGGATATTAATTTCGGGCCAAAAGACATAGCAGAAGCCATCGCCAACATGCCATCCCAATCGGCACCATGCCCGGACTCATAGAGTTCGATCCTAATAAAGAAATGTAAGGAAAACCTCTCAAAGCCCCTGGCTATAATGTGGAGAAGGAGTCTAGACACTGGAGGAATACCGGATAGTTTGAAAAATGCAATAATTGCCCCTTTGCATACAAGAGGGGGTAAAGCACTACCATAATACTATCGCCTGTTAGCTCTGACTTCGCTCATTATTAAAAATGTTCGAGCGAGTCTTGCGAGGCAAAATCTCAACATTTATGAAGACAAAAAATGAACTACACAACACTGGTCAACATGGCTTCAGAGCAGGAAGATCATGTCTCTCGCAACTGTTGGAACATTACAACAATATTCCTAAATCCCTAAAAGAAAAGAAAAACGTAAATGTCATTTACACCGATTTTGCTAAGGCATTTGATGAATGTGATCATGGTATTATCGCACACAAACTTAAAGCAAAAGGGATAACAGGTAAAATCGGAAGGTGGATATACAACTTCCTTGTGAACCGAAGACAATCAATAGCAGTAAACCAAGTAAAATCTGATCCTTCAGATGTCAAACGCTCAGTTCCCCAAGGAACAGTGCTAGCGCCCCTTCTTTTCCTCATTCTAATAAGTGAAATAGATACCAACACAAGACGCAGTACAGTATCCTCCTTTGTTGATGACACGAAACTGAGTATGATAGTAAAGACACAGAAAGACACGGACCGACTGCAGGAGGACATAAATAAGGTGTTCCAGTGGACCAGGGAAAATAACATGCAGCTTAATGAAGAAAAATTTCAATTAATAAGAAACGGAGATAATAATTTCGTTAAAGACAACACAAGTTACATAACAGAATCCAAGCACATAATAGAACGTAAAGACAATGTGAAAGACCTTGGGGTGATAATGTCTGAAAATATGGGATTCAAAGAACATAACCAGGTCAAAGTTGCAGCTGCGAAACGGCTAACAGGTTGGATTCTACGTACATTTAAAACTTGCAGTGAATTGCCTATGATAACGCTCTTCAAATCCCTGGTGCTACCGCGGCTAGAATACTGTATCGTATCAACATCCCATGGAAACATGGAAATGAATTACTTAAGGAGTGCGTGCGGAGTTACATGGAGGGATAGACAGACTAATGAGGAAGTAAGAAGGAGGTATGGTGTGGAGGTAGATATGCTGGAAAGTGTGAAAAGGAACAACTTGAGATGGTTCGGCCATATGGAACATATGGAAAGCGAGAGAATGACTAAGAGGGTGTACGAGAGCGTGGTGGAGGGACAGAGAGGGAGAGGTAGATCGAATGAGAGGTGGAAGGATGGAGTGAGGAAGTACATGAACGAAGGTGGCGCTGGTTGGGGGGAGGGGCGTCGACTGACTGGGGACAGAGGTACATGGGGGCGGTTCGTTCGTGGCCACCCCTTCGGGGATCACGGCGTCAGGCAATAGATAGATAGATTAACATCCCAATACAAACAAGTGAAATTAATGACTTAGAAAGTGTACAAAGGAACTTCACCTCACATTATAAACTTAGTAAAACAGTTACACTATTGGGAGCATTTTAAATCACTAAAGCTGTATTCGTTGGAATGTAGAAAGGAACGGTACTTAATAATATATACATGGAAAATCGCAGAAGGTTTTGTACCAAATCTACACACCCCAATAGAGATGAAGTTCAGTGATTGGAGAACCTGGGAATGCGATATCCCCAAGATGAAACATCGGGGTGCTATGGGCTCTCTGCGAGAGGGTTGGTTATCACATAGAGGAGCACGACTCTTTAACAAACTCCCGCGGCGAGTAAGAGACATGAGGGGCGTCTCGTTAGACAGCTTCAAGAGAGCTCTAGATGTCGAACTACAAAAAGTGCCAGACGAGCCCATCTTTGCAAGGGAGCGCTCCACTCCTTCGAACAATCTGCTGCACCAATTTTCAAACAACAACGAAGGGCGGTGCGCTTCTCGGTGCCACTAGCATAGTGGCAAACTCCACATAGGTGATCTCTCTCACTCTTTAAATTGCTATTACAATAATCAATGTTCTTCAGAGCTTTCTCAGTGTATATCCTCTCTCTTATGGAGAGTAGGGGGCACACCTTTCAACACATTCCCACCTCTATTCTGTCCAACTCTCTAACCCAGGAATGAATTGATTTCCCCAGTCTTTCTTCTACTCAAGAAAATCAGTTCTAAAACTCTCTCCCTCAATCTTTCTTTCCTCATTCTATAACCTAAACTGCTTCAAGCTCCATGTGTCCAGACATTATGACTCTTAACCTTGAGTAGGTACAGTTCCAGCCAAAAGTATCTCGACTCGTCTGGCAGCATTTGGCAGCTCACATTGGGGGAAATGAGGTTGGAGTAGGGGGGGGGGGGTTCCCTCCACCCTACCTGAGTGATATGACAAAGGGATTCTGATTGGCTGACAGGACATCATAGTTAATACACTCTCATTTATGGACGTAAATACGTAGGTCACAGATATAGTGATTTAGGTATTCATTTTTGTTTGCCACAAGCAAATATAATCCATTTCATGTAAATGGTATTGATTTAATCCAACATCGATATCATGAACGAGTAACGATCACAGCAGTAATCTGTGCCTCAAGATTAACCATATTATACCAGGATAGATGGATTTATCATATTTAGCCATCAACAAATTATTTTCATCAATTTAGGAAATATATCTTGGGCCGGGTTAAACAGTTTTCTTAACCCCTTGAAGAATATGATGCATTTTGACAGTGCATTTTGGCTATCATCAGACGATTTTATTCAAAGTTGGAATGGGATACGGACGTCAGAGGGTCTGATTAGGCCTGTCTTTGTCCATATAACTCCCACAGATCCTTCCTGACTTATATATTATTGTCTAATGAAAATTATAATTATATAAGTATCATAATGCATCAAGATCGTCACAGGGTTCATTTCGTGATGAATATAAGCGTAACCGGTACTGGACAACACGTTGTAAGTTTTGACAAAACAGGAAAATCACTTCTTCATTCCATACTATACATTCATAATTATGTAAGCCCTATACTATATTATGTAAGCCCTATACTATATTATGTAAGCCCTATACTATATTATGTAAGCCCTATACTATATTATGTAAGCCCTATACTATATTATGTAAGCCCTATACTATATTATGTAAGCCCTATACTATATTATGTAAGTCCTATACTATATTATGTAAGTCCTATACTATATTATGTAAGCCTATATATTATGTAAGCCCTATACTATATTATGTAAGCCCTATACTATATTTTGTAAGCCCTATACTATATTATGTAAGCCCTATACTATATTATGTAAGTCCTATACTATATTATGTAAGCCCTATACTATATTATGTAAGCCCTATACTATATTATGTAAGCCCTATACTATATTATGTAAGCCCTATACTATATTCTTCCTATTCATTTATTAATTCTCGTACAAGTCTATATTATTTTTCAATAGCTTTTTCCAGACCCATTCTCAAATTAACCAGCTTGAGAATTATGAGACATTTTGACAACATATTTTGGCTATCATTAGACGACCTTATACAACTTAGGAAGGAGCTTGGCCCATCAAATTGGAAAAGGTAACTCTATTAAATATGTTGCATTATATAGCAGACAGATACACAAAATATGATATCCACATTGATCACATCTACACGTTTGGTGAGCTGGTAAAGAGGAGCAGGTGGTTGTGGGGGCTGGGTGGGTGGGGGGAGGGGGGGGGGGGGAGGAGCGGTAGGGTTAACATAAGAACATAAGAAAATGGGAGTCTGCAGAAAGCCGATTGGCCTACACAATAATTATAAGGCCTAACCCTAATTATAAGGCCTAATTATAAGCCCGGCTTAAAAAACCCATTAGGACTTACCTCACCGAAACGGTCAGAGGTCAGAAAAATGGGGATCTGCAGAGCCCCACACCTGACAGATCCCCCTCACACCAAACCCATCTCGTTCATATGCCTATCTAATTGTATCTTAAAGCTCCCTATCGTTCTTGATCCCACTATGGCACTTGGTAGCCTATTCCACCTATCTACAACTCTGTTACCAAACCAATATTTGCCTATATCTTTCTTGAAACTAAATTTATCTAAGTTGAATCCATTTGTACGAGTTCTTTCGCTATCACTGAGCTTTAGTACATTTGTCATGTCCATTGTCATGTACATTTGTGCATTACCACAAAGCCCACCGAAACGCCAAATAAATATCCTCATTGTTCCCTGATTAAATAGCACTGTATGAATATTCCCATATTAACAAATTTGCCATAGGGAGGCAATGCCTAGTGAGTTCTTTGCTCAATAGGTGGCATTCTGAGAGTGAGGGTCCAAGTCTAGGAGGTGAAACAGTGAAGCACCGGAGCGAGGCAGCTTCAAAGATGGGGCTGCTTCCAGCTACTAAGCCCCATGCATCCTGCGAAGGCAAGATGGCAGGGGCTGGTAGCAGCTAAAAAGTGCTTCACATGTCTCGCCCCCTAGACTGGAACGAGACTTCACGGGCTTCACCGTTCAATAACAGTTGAATATACAGGCTCTCAGCCTATGCCCTAGAGGGAGTAGATGGAATATAGAAGAAAAAATATATAAATATACATACATACATATTTAATGATCGAGTGCTCCATCAAAGTGCATTTCCGGCTTCATGTCCTAATGATGGCGCTCCAGGCAGCCCTATTCAGAGCTGCCTCACTTGTCATTTTTTTTTTTATTCAAGATCAGACTGTAAGGTCTGATCCAACGTCTTTCTTGGTTTTCCCCTTGGTGCTGCAGATGCCTCTATGTTCACGGACTGGCATCTTTTCACCCAACTTTGTTCAACAATCTTCTCCACATGCCCAAACCATCCAAGCCTGCTGGTATGAATCTCACCACTGATAATCTTGATATCTATCGGTCTACTCAGCTCTTCACTAGATATCCTATCTTGCAGTTTGGCCCCACACATCCATCTCACCATTCTCATCTCGTTACGTTCCATTCTGTTGATATCATCCACATTGACAGGCGACGTTTCTGAAGCATGTGTCATTGCGCTTCTAATACATGAAACGTGCACCTTTCCCTTCAAGGGGAGAGGAAGTCTTCTCATGATAAATAATGGCAGCAGTTCTTTGAAATTTCCCCAGCCACATCTAATTCTGCCGATATTGACGGCCTCAGCCTCATCACAAGTCCATCATCTCCAGTGACCCATTGCCAAAGTTAGCACTCTCGTGCTGGTCATTCAGCATGAGCTCACTCTTGCATGCTATACATACACATTTTTCAGCTTCGAACTTCATCAGAGATCCCTTTATTCTAGTGCAGCGCTTCTTCACATGTTGTACCCAGCAAAGGTAGACACTACACTGAATTGATTTCGCGCCCACCCCTTTTCTGCATACTGCATGTGGGTATATACAACTTCTGTCTACATTTCCCCAATCTACTGGGCAAAAACCTTAGTTTTACTTATATCAGCTCTTAATCCATTACTTGACAAGCCCTCTCTCCATCTCTTGAACTTGGCCTCGCCATCCTGCACATTATCTGCGATAAGTAGTAGGTCATCTGCGTATAGCAGTTATCAGAGGAGTTCAGTTCTAAAATCTCCAGACAGTGCCTCCAGAACCATGGCAAAGAGAAAAGGGCTTAACACAGACCCCTGATGGACTCCAATGCTAACTGCAAACTCAGTCCATATACCTTTCACCCACACTACCGTTTGTAGATTTTTGTATATCTTCATTATCACAAGCGCTAACCATTCCTCTATGCAATGTTTTCTTATAGCCCACTGCATGCATCCCTGAACATCCTATCAAAGGCCTTCTCCAGGTCTACAAACACTAGGTAGGCGTACAGATCCCTATCTTTAAGTAAATATCATTCCTGCAGCTGCCTGATTATGCAAATAGCATCGATTACACCATGTCCTGGCATGAAACCGAACTGCATACAGTATCATCGATAAAAGTGCTTTCCCTGACCATACTTTCGAAGACTCTCTCACAGGTCTTCATGACTTGGTCAAGTATTGTCAGGCCCCTATAATTTCCCCTATCTAACGAATTCCCTTGGCCCATTGTTACGCTGGCCAGCTTGCCAGCATGCACTCGTAACTCGCTAGCGCTCGCCAGGGCAGTGAAATGGGCTATAATAATCGTAGAACGATGTTCTTTCTTTCCTAGTATTCATGTAGTCACAGCCAGATCAGTGGTGGTCTTTGTTCTTGTCTGTGACACATGGAAGTATTTTATATCAGTAATAGAATATAAGATGCATTGTGTGAAGTTGTAGGGAGAAAGAGAGCGAGCAGCGTGGTGGTAATATGTGCGTGTGTATGTACGTGTGCCTCCCTCGCTCATAGGAGTTTCCTACGCTCGTGATTGGCCGGCGTGCCTGACGCGTCATGTGACGTCTGCTCCTCATGACATAGTCGTCTGTGATTGGGTGCTGCTGCCTTTGTTAGTGCTGGGGGGCTCCTGCCCGCATTTCTCCTGCAGAGCTTGGCACAGCGTGCTTGGTCCTACATGTCCTTTGCAATCTGTCCCCCCATCTAACCCCCTGTACTACTATTTCTCTCTCTGAACTTCTTCTTTTTCATACTTCTCATATTTATTCAATTACTTATCCCTTCTGGTTCTGCATACGACTTCCATAGTCGGCCAGTCGTATTACCAGCACCAGTTCTCCATATATGTTTGCACTAGCTTTAGGGATTATTAGAGTCATAGTCACATGTATCATAGTATTGGGGTGCTTCTAATTATTGAGTTGTTCTTTCCTACTATTTAATGGTAGACAGTGGAAGGTATCTTTGGTCGTTGTCTGAGTTATGTATGTGGCAAGTCAGAGCCTGTACAACATCGACGAAGCTAGGTAGCCTGTAACCCTTGTGCATATTTTTTCTTTGCGAGTGTAGCAGTATACAGGTGAAGGGCTTTTGCCTACTCTTACCTGTATGCTTGCTACCTCATTTTGTTGACCTTTGTGGAGCGCCAGGGCAAGACCAGATACTAGAGATCTGGACTTACCAAGAGAGCCTCCAAGTCACTTAATGTAACATAAGGGAAATCTGTTCAAGGGGAGACAGTAGGCTACGAGCATGCTTGCGCTCTGCCTAGTTTCCTGATACCTTTTATGCCACTGCTAGACTTTATTAGTGAGAAAGACAGCATTGTGTTTATTAACTTTCATTGTGTATGCTTTAGGAATTATTCACGCCTTATTTTAGCCTAGGTTGATTCATAGTGCACAACCCAGTTTGGCTGTTACGTTGGCTAAGGAAGTACTGTTTTTGAGTGGCTATTATTAGTGCGGTCACAGAGTTGTTGCACTCCCTTGTTATATATATGTATTTTACTTATTGGTGTATTTAAGATACACGCTTTGGTGTCCTGCCCCTGCATTATTTCTGTTCTATATTAACGAGCATCTTAGAGCATCAGACCTTTTCAGAAGATTCCTTATCTGATTGCTGTAGGACTAGACTTCCAGTGTTTTCATAGAGCATTGAAGAGTTTAGTGTTGAGTACAAACTCACACTAAAGGTAACGTAAGCCTATATTCCTTTATTAAATCTTATGATAGTTTATTCAAGCATTGTTATTTCTTTAGAGCATTTTCGTAACGTAAGTACTCCTGTTGTGAGTTGGTTTTGCCGTCACCGGAAAGCCTTTGTAGAAGTGCACTAAAACCCAGTTAATTGATACCCCGTTATCCAGCAGATTAACTCTGGAGGGTTTTAAGTGTTTTGTTCACCGGCGTAATAGTTCGAGGGTTTGGAATTAGCGTACAGTTGTAGTAGATATAACAAATGGCCGTTGTTGCAGATATAGCCTATCATCTAGTCCATTATTAAGTTCCCTTGTTTATTTCGTAGTGCCGGTCGTAACACCATATACAAGTTTACTATTACTCTTTCATGCCAATCATATTAGATTCTCTCCTCTCTAATGATAGAGTTTATTAGCTCAGTGACCAATGTCACTCTTATGTCACCTTCTCCTCCGCCAATCCTCTTCCTCTCCCTGCTCTTCTTCCTCCTCCTCCCCGGCTCAACTTCCTCCTCCTCCCGATCTTCTTCTTCTTCCTTCCTTTCCACCCCTCCGTACTTATCCTCTTCCTCACCTTTCTCTTCCTTCTCTTCTCTCCTCCTCTTTCTACTCCTACACATATGTATATTCCTTCTCTCTTTCTTCCTAGTGCGTTTCTTCTTCTTCTTTCTTTTTCGTTTCTTTCTTTCTTTCTTCTACTTCTCCTCCTATTTCTCTTGCTTCTCTTGTTCTTCCTGCTCCTCTTCCGTGTTTTCTTCTCGAGTGTAACTGCTGTGTGGATGAACTAGTATTTTAACCCTGCCCTAAGCTATATTTTTTTTGTTCTCCCTCCTCCTCTTTATTTTTACCTTCAAAATATTCATCATAATTACTTTCTTCCTCTTCGCCTCTTCCTCCTCCTTCCTTACGTCTTCTTCCCCTTGTTACAGTATCGAACTTGTCTGCCTTACCTTCAAATGTTCTTTCCTTCAACATACAGTATCATGCTCATCTCTGTTAATTTAATTGAAGTAGTCGCCTTATTTTCCTTTTAATATAAAAATGAATTACACAAACATTAGTATTATTGATAATATGAAAACTTGCATAAATAATACTACTATCTACTACTACTACTACTACTACTACTACTAATAATAATAATAATAATAATAATAATAATAATAATAACAGTTATAATATTATGACTTTTAATATAAATACTATTAAAGGCTATTCTGTCTGTTATAAGAACTGACAGAGATTATATTTATACTGTAATTATTTTAAGTAGTAATATCTACAATACATACATACCCGGTACATACATACATACATACATACATACATACATACATACAGTACATACTGTACATACATACATACAATGGTTAACGTCGTTTTCCATTACATACATGATAACGGTTCAGACGTGGTTGCCTTTCTGCGGTTGGAATATATTACAATAAAGTCTCATCACAACACTGCCCTATCATGTCATTACTTTGGCTGATGTTGCCTTATTATTTCTATGTTTTTTGTTTTTTGTTTTTATTCTATGTGATTGAGGGAGGCAAAAGGCAGAACTGCCTATAGCGAGTGCCTCCCCCGTAGTTGAAAGAGTGACAGGGCCAAAATCAAGGGACGTTCGAGCCAAAATGCCTGGACACACGGAGTTTGAAGCAATTTAAGTCATAGGAAGAGGGAAAAACTGATTCTGGGAGAGAGTTCCAGAGCTCAGCTGTTGAGTAGAAGAAAGTTTGAGAGTAACGTTTCACTCTTGGGTTGGAGAGTTGCACAGAGTAGGGGTGGGGTTGAGTTGCAAGACGGGTACCACATGCCCTACGTAAAGGAAGTGGTATGCACTGGAAAAGCTCTGAGGAACACTGATTATTATAGTAGCGATAGAATAGCGAGAGAGATGCAACATTGCGACGGAGAGAGAGAGATTTCAGAGAGTTGGTGAGTGGATGGGAGTTAATGATGCAAAAGGCCTTCCTTTCAACTTTGTCTAGGAGAGCGGTGTGAGAGGAACCTCTCCACACATGTGAACAATACTCAATACAAGGATGCACTATGCCCCTGTACAGAGCAAGAAGCTGTGCAGGGGAAAAGAACCCCCTAAGGCGGTTGAGCACACCCAGCTTCTGGGAGGCTGCCTTAGCAAGACTGGTAATATTGTCCTTCCAAATGAGAGCAGAAGAAAAAGAGACACCAAGAATATTGAGAGAAGATGAAGGGTTGATTTTTGTATTGTTGAAGAATGAGGGATAGTCCACTGGGAGATCCTGACGGGTAGATAGATGGAGAAATTGGGTTTTGGAAGCATTAAAGGTAACAAGGTTTTCTCTGCCCCAATTGGAGATAGTATTTAGATCAGAATTTAAGAGTTCTATGGCTTCATTACGTTTGTCGTTGAGGGATTGCTGGCTGGGGCGTTCTGAAAAACCAATGGAGTAGTGTAAGTTTGAGTCGTCTGCATATGAATGGATGGGAATTAAGGTACAGTTAAGGATATCATTTATAAATATTAGAAAGAAAATAGGAGATAGTACAGAGCCCTGAGGAACACCGGAGTTTATAGGGTGAGGAAGTGAACAATGGCCGTCCACAACTGCGGCTATGGAACGGCCGGAAAGGAAATTAGAGACAAAGGCTCAGATGGAGGGATAGAAACCGAAGGAGGGTAGTTTAGAAATTAAAGATTTGTGCCAGACTCTATCGAAGGCTTTCGATATGTCTAGTGCAATCGAAAGAGTCTCACCGAAGTCCCGAAAGGAGGATTACCAAGAGTTAGTAAGATATGAAAGAAGATCACCAGTAGAGCGACCCTTAAGGAAGCCATACTGGCGATCTGAGAGCAGATTATGAGAAGATAAATGCTTAAGAAATTTGGAAGCAAGAATAGTTTCAAAAACTTTAGAAAGACAAGAGATGAGAGCAATTGGACGATAGTTGGAGGGTTGAAAGCGGTCACCCTTCTTTGGGACAGGTTGAATGTGAGCAAACTTCCAGCATGAAGGGAAGACAGGATAGACAGAGACGAAAGAGTTTGCCTAGGCAGGGAGTCAGCACGTTAGCACAGTTTTTGAGAACAGGAGAAACACCGTCCGGACCGTACGCCTTATTAGTGTTAAGCCCAGAGAGGGTAGAAAGTACATCTTTAGAAGAGATTAGGATATTAGGCATAAGTAAGAGAGAGGAGGGTGGAGAGGGAGGAATAGCACCGGAATCATCCAAGGTGGAGTTTCTATCAAAAGTTTGAGCGAAGAGTTTAGCTTTGTCAGAGGAAGAAGTGATGGTTGTGCCATCAGAGTGGGAAAGGGGAGGGAAAGACGAGGAAGAGAAATGGTTGGAGAGGTTTTTGGCTAGATGCCAGAAAGCTTGGGAAGAGCTAGAGTTGGATAGTTCAGTGCATTTATTATTGATGAAAGAGTGTTTGGCAAGTCGAAGAACAGATTTGGCTTGATTCCGGGCAGAAACATAGGAAGAATGAGAGTCTTGATATTTAAGGCGTCGGTACCGTTTGAATGCTTCCTCCTTATTGCGGACAGCAGTAGAACAGGCGTGAGTAAACCAAGATTTTTTAGCATTAGTCTGAGAGAAAGAGAATGGAATGTATGCTTCCATGCCCGATAGGATTACCTCGGTAATGCGTTCAGCACTCTCCGAGGGTCCCCGGCCACGGAAGCAGAAATAATTCCATGGGAAATCAAAGAAGTACTGCCGGAGAGCCTCCCAGTCGGCAGCGCCAAAGTACCACAAGCGCCGCCGGCTAGGAGGATCGGGTGGCCGTACTGGAGAGATAGAACAGGTGACAGAGATAAGTTTATGGTCGGAGGAGCCCAAAGGAGAGAAAAGATCGACAGTATAAGAAGAAGGTTTAGAAGTTCGAAACAAGTCAAGAATGTTGTGCCGATCTCCGATACGATCCGGGATACGGGTTGGTTGCTGAACTAACTGCTCTAGGTCATTTAGGATAGAAAAGACGTAGGCTTGTTCACCAGGTGGATCAGTAGTGTGAGAGGAGAGCCATTGGCGGTGGTGAACGTTGAAATCTCCTAAGATGGAGATTTCTGAGAAAGGAGAAATGGATAGAATGTGTTCCACTGTAGAGTTTAGATAGTCAAAGAATTTGGGAAAGTTGGTAGAGTTAGGGGAAAGATAGACAGCACAGAAATATTTAGTAAGAGAATGACAGGAAAGTTTGAGCCATAAAGTTGAGAATTCAGAGGAGTCGAAATCGGGAACACGAGAGCAAGTGAGTTTGTTGTGCACATATGCACAAAATCCGCCTTTGGCTTTGAAACTAGGATAGAGAAAGTAGGAGGATACAGAGAAGGGGCTGCTGGATGTTGCTACAGACACCTGAGTTTCAGTGAGGAAGAGAAGATCAGGTTTGTAGGAGGAGAGATGGTGTTCAACAGAGTGAAAGTTAGAGGAAAGTCCGCGAATGTTGCAGAAATTAATAGAGAGAGTAACAGGCCGAGGTCCAGGTAATTTTGTGGGGTCGTGAGGGGATGGTCGGTCGGGTGTGGGGGCATTTATGGTCTCCCCACCCCTCCCCCCCCCCCCGGGGACTCCGAGGCTTGGCTAGAATTCATCATTTTGTCATTTTAAATTTTGGTGTGGAGGAATGAAGTGTGGAGTGCATGTATAGTGTAGTGAAGTGGATAGGAGAAGGAGGTGTTTGTGAGAGCTAGCTGGATTGCTCTCAGTGTAAATGAGGCACAAAGAAAATCAGTAAGAGAGGCCAAGCAAATGAAACAGGAGTTCCAACGACTCTTTATCATGAAGGAAACATGTGGCTGTAACGAGTGTCTCCCCCTAATCCATAAGAATGACAGAGAGCCAGATTCAAGGTACGTTGGGGTTAAAGTGCCTGGACACACAAAGTGAAAGCAGTCTAAGTCATAGGACGAAGGAAAGATTGATCGAGCGAGAGAGTTCCAGAGTTCACATGTCGAGTAGAAGAAAGACTGGGAAAATTTGCTTGGACAATCTCCCCCAAAATAATATAATAATAAAAATAATGATAATAATATATAATGATGACAATAATAATAATTATTATTATAGTGCCAGATTATGCAACACCGTGCAGGATAGCTACCAATGTTGCCGGGTTTTGCAACCTCAACGAGCAACCTAATGCCATCCCTACTAACACTACCGACACCCTTACCATTCATCACGCCTTTACCAGACACCCTGGCCTTGGTCTCACTCTTGCCGAACACTCCGAGGAAGAACGCCCTAAGAGACCACCAATAGTTTCCCCAGGCCATCACCACCAAGGAGAATGGAGGAGAACAGTAAATCCTTTCAATTAATTCAGCCAGAAAAAAACAGGAATATCGTCTACCTACCCCACCACTAATTTATTAGTCCTTCATCTGACACCTCCATGCAAGAAGAAGCCAAATTTGCCTCATCATCAAGACCACTGCAGCCCATCTTCCCCAGAAACTAGTTCCCAGTGAGAGGCACAGAAACCAGGTAGAGACCAGGATGCAGCACTTACCCAGGTTGTAGTGAATTTTCTTACCCAGGTGCACCCTAGTTCCTTGCTCAGCCAGGTGGAACAACCAGTATTGTTTACCCAGGTTACTGGAGCAGTATCGCTTACTCAGGTTACTGTAAGAGTGCAGCTCGCCTAATACTCTGCACACTCGCTTGTAACTATACGCATGTCAAAGTGGCTCCTTCACCAAGACCACCGCCAGCCCAGCAGAGGAAGAACAAGAATCACGGGGGGGGGGGGGGATTACAGACATTTCTGACACAATAAGGTTTAATTTCAAGCACGCTTCCATGGCAATATTCGCACACTTGATCACATTCTACGTTATATACTTTACATAATTTAAGCGCTAGGAAAATGCCACAAAGACTGAATCAAGTGAGAATGATAAAGACAAAAATAAATAAATAAATAAATGGCCACACTCATACACGGCCATAACCAAAAATAGCCACACTCATAAACGGCCACAGACAAAATGGCTACAATCGGTTCCTTCTGTAGTTTCCTAAGCCCGATAAGTTAAATTACAGGCTCGCTATTGTTCGCCAGGAAAAAATCGACACCCGAATGACACGAAAAAACTTAATATTGACAAAGAAATGGGGCGAAATTTCTTAAAAATGCTAAACTAATTGGCTGAACATCTTAAAATCTGATATCTGTGACACAACCCTTGTATCCTACACAATATCTGTGACACAACCCTTGTATCCTACACAATATCTGTGACACAACCCTTGTATCCTACACAATACCCTGCTTGCAAAATCGCTTGAACCCCGTTGCAACTTTAATTGTTGTTATTATTATTATTATTATTATTTTTATTATTATTATTGTTATTAATACTATTATTATTTATTATTATCACACACACTGAAATACACAAAACACACACAAATTCACTGACATTGACATACAAACACACACTGACATAACACACACACTGACATTGACACACACACACTGACAACACACACAGTCACACACACACTGCCATAACACACAGTCACATAACACACACACACACACTGACATAACACACACAAACACACACAGTCACACAGACAGTTCTCTTCCACTTCCAACAATTTCTCAGCTCAGTCTCCATGGCAACTGGTTTGCAGGGCCTTTAACCTACCTATCTCCTCAGGGTCCAGCTGCTAGGAGACGACGACGACGAAGACAGAGAGAGAGAGAGAGAGGGAGAGGGATGGAGGGAGGGAGGAAGAGAGAGAGAGAGAGAGAGAGTGTCAATGTGTGTTTGTGTCTTTGCCAGTGAGTGTGTGTGTGCATATATATATATATATATATATATATATATATATATATATATATATATATATATATATATTGTGTGTGTTTGTGTGTGTGTTTGTGTGTGTATCAGTGTACAAACAAAGCATCAGAGTACTATAGGGGATAGTAGTAAAAGTATATTGCCTACAATTAGGCCACGATCCTAACTAACCACTAACATCTTGTAAATAAAAAACACGACTAAAGCAAATAGGCTGAAAATATAAACTCCTATTTCCTGGCTGACCCTTCCCAGATGGTAGCATATTCAGCTCAATGACTGAACTCTAAAACAAAAAGTGTGGTCATATGTAACCAAACTATGCACATAATTTGGGTTTCAATCGTTTAAGTCTTTAATCCTTTCAGTACCGGTGACGTCTTTTTTAAATTTAATTTCAGCTTTATTTGGAAAGATATATGGTAGCTAAAAGGATGAATTGACGTACTTCACAAGCTGAATAGAATCGTCTAATAATTGCTAGAATATAATGCAGATTATATCACCGGTACAGAATGGGTCAAAATTTGCACACATACCCAATTGAAACAACTTTTGCATGTATAATGTTTTGTTAGAATTGAGCCCAAGATTCAATTGATAGTGTGGTCTAAAGTCTCCACGTTAAGGAGGGATGGTTCACTTTTTGGTTGACTTTTTCATTTATATATTATTTTTCTAGTTTTCTCCATAGTCCTCCATCAAACTTAAAAACAAAACAACCCCAGGATCCCCCTTCAAGATATATGGACAAATTTCCCGGCCGAAGTCCGGTTGCTCCTAAATTACAGGCTCGCTGTTGCTCGCCAGGAAAAAATCGACACCTAAATGACATGAACAAACTTAATATTTACAAAGAAAAGGGGCGAGAGTTCTTAAAAATGCCAAACTAATGGGCCGAACGTCTTAAAATCTGAAAATTAAAGGGGCTAAGCATGTGTGAGAAGGGCGACCAGAAAAACGACCTATCTCCCTTTAATACGCTCGTGGTCTCTTCTTTGCTCTCGACAGGTCATCATATACAGCACCAACCTATAGCCTTACTTATAATTCATTTCTCCCCCTCGCCCCCCCCCCCCCCCCAACCTCTCCCCGGCACCGGTTCTACCAACCTGGCCTTTTATGAAATCACCTCAATGGTTACATAAGTTAAAATAAGACTTCAGACCCTATCAATCCTACTGGATTATTATGCCAGCACACTGTAAGTCGAGAGTAACGCCAGGACTGGAGCCTCTTTTCGAGAGCTTCATTCCCTTGATTATACTCTAGACTGTGTATTTGTTTCAGATAACGCATTCAGTACCGGTGACGTATTTTTTATTTGATTTCAGCTACATTTAGACTTTTATAAAGCTCAGGAAGTATATATAGCAGCTAAATGGATTAATTGCGATAGACTATAACCTTGTAATGGGTAGACGTCCAACCTAAGCTGTATAAAATCGTCTACATTTGCCAGAATATAATGAAAAAGACGTCACCTTCACTTCATGGGATGGCTCGTATTCTTAGACAAGCACCCCCCCCCCCCCCATTAGTTTCTCCCGTATACCTAGCCAGTTAATAGGTTAGGCTAGTTGTTGTAATGGCCACGGAAGTACTCTAATATTGTCTCAGTACTTTGCATTGCAATTCCACCAACATGAAACAAATATTGGGTTATTTTAAGGGGAGGTCATTAGTTTGTTCCCTAAACCTCCATCAAGCTTAACATTACACCCCTAGACCCCCTTCCAAGATAAATGTGCAAATTTTTCGGTAGAAAAGTGTCCCGACCGAAGGCCTGTTCCTCTTAAATTACGAAAGGTCTTAAAATTGACAGACATGGGGAGAAAGTTCTTAACATCGCCAATCTATTTTTTGTTATATGTGAGTGAGCGAGACAAAAGGCAGAACTGCCTGTATCGAGTGCCTACCCAAGAGTTGAAAGAGTGACAGGGCCAACATCAAGGTACGTTCGAGCCAAAATGCCTGGACACACGGTGTTTGATGCAATGTAAGTCACAGGAATAGGGAAAGACTGATTCTGGGAGAGAATTCCAGAACTCAGCAGTTGAATAGAAGAAAGACTGGGAATAACATTTCACTCTTGGGTTGGAGAGTTGCACAGAATAGGGGTTGGATTGTGTTGCAAGATGAGTACTACGCACCCTACGTAGAGGAGGTGGTATACACTGGGAAAGCTCTGAGGAACATTGATTATTATAGTAGTGATAGAATAGCGAGAGAGATGCAACATTGCGGCGAAGAGAGAGAGATTGCAGAGTTGGTGAGTGGGCGGGCGTTAATGATACAAAATGCTTTACTTTCTACTTTGTTTAGGAGTGCGGTGTGAGAGGATCCTCCTCACACTTGTGAACAATACTCGATACAAGGACGCACTGTGCCCATGTACAGAGCAAGAAGCTGTGCAGGGGTAAAGAACCCCTTGAGGCGGTTGAGCACACCCAGCTTCTGGGAGTCTGCCTTAGCAAGACTGGTAATAGGGTCCTTCCAAGTGAGAGCACAAGAAAAAGAGACACTGAGAATATTGAGAGAAGATGAAGAATTGATTGTTGTATTGTTGAATTGTAAGGTATAGTCCTCTGGGAGTTCTGAATGGGTAGTAAGATGAAAAAATTGGGTTTTGGAAGTATTAAAGGCAACAAGGTTTTTTCTGCCCCAATTGGAAATAGTAGCTAGATCAGAAGATAAGTGTTGCATGGCTTCATTACATTTGTCTTTGAGGAATTGCTGGCTGGTGCATTCAGGAAAACTAATTGAGTAGTTTAGCACCTTACGAGCGGCCTATGCGGTTTATTTATGTGTACCGCACAGCGGGGTGTTTTTAGCCAAAATAGGGCTGTTTACGTGATCATTTTCATGCCTAAATAAGACCCAGAACGTAAAACAAGTACCTATCCCTGAAAGGGCATAAACAGAGCTTTCGAATGACACCATAACGATCCTTGTATGATGGATAGTTTTCTTGCAATAACCGTGCAACGCGAGTGCAAAAAGCAGGTAATTCGGTACTTTCAGTACATAATTGAGTATTTAGCGAGTGAGAGAGGGAGGAGGGAGCTGAGATTTGTGTCAGTAGGTTCGCCGCGGTGGTCTGGAGCAGTCATACGCTCGCTAGTCTCCTGCCACCACTTGTCTCTCTCTCTCAGCCACATTACGTGCTGAAATTGCCACTCGAGTTATGTCGAGCGCCGCCACATAGTCCAGCTTTATTTAACTCGACTTATGTTGCTCGCCGCTAATTAAGGGTTAAGGTAGAATCCTCTGCGTATGAATGGATTTGACTGGAGGTACAGTTGAGAGGATCATTTATGAAAGTTAGAAAGAGAATAGGAGATAACACAGAGCCCTGAGGAACACCAGAGTTGATAGGATGAGGAAGTGAGCGATGGCCGTCCACAACCGCAGCTATGGAACGGCCGGAAAGGAAATTAGAGACAAAGGCACAGATGGAGAGATAGAAACCGAAGGAGGGTAGTTTAGAAATTAAAGATTTCTGCCAGACTCTATCAAAGGCCTTCGATATGTCTAGTGACTCTAGTGCAATAGAAAAGGTCTCACCGAAGTCCCGAAAGGAGGATGACCAAGAGTTAGTAAGATATGAAAGAAGATCACCAGTAGAGCAAACTTTAAGGAAGTCATACTGGCGATCTGAGAATAGATTATGAGGAGAGATATTATGCTTAAGAAATTTGAAAACAACAATAGTTTCAAAAACTTAGAGATACAAGAGATGAGAGCACTTAGACTATAGTCGGTGGGTTGAGAGCGGTCACCCTTCTTTGGGACAGGTTTAATGAGAGAAAACTTCTAGCAAGAAGGGAAGAAGTTAGAGGAGAGATAGAGACGAAAGAGTTTGCCTAGGCAGGGAGTCAGCACGGAAGCACAGTTTTATAGTACAACAGGAGGAACACCGTCCGGACCGTACGCCTTCTTAGTATTAAGCCCAGAGTGGGTAAAAAATACATCTTTAGAAGAGATTAGCATATCAGGCATAAGTAGGAGAGAGGGGGGTGGAGAGGGAGGAATAGCACCGGAATCATCCAAGGTGGAGTTTCTAGCAAAGGTTTGAGCAAAGAGTTCATCTTTGTCAGAGAAAGAAGTGATGGTTGTGCCATCAGAGTGCAAAAGGGGAGGGAAAGACACGGAAGACAAATTGTTGGAGAGGTTTTTGCCTAGATGCCAGAAAGCTTGGGAAGAGCTAGAGTTGGATAGTTCAGTGCATTTATTATTGATGAAAGAGTGTTTGGCAAGTCGAAGAACAGATTTGGCTTGATTCCGGGCAGAAACATAGGAAGAATGAGATTCTTGAGTCTTCAGGCATCGGTATCGTTTGAATGTTTCCTCCTTGTTGCGGACAGCAGTAGAACAAGCGTGAATAAACCAAGATTTTTTTGCATTAGACTGAGCGAAAGGAAATGTATGCTTCCATGCCCAAGAGGATTACCTCGGTAATGTGTTCAGCACTCTCCGAGGGTCCCCGGCCACGGAAGCAAAAGTCATTCCAAGGGAAATCAAAGAAGTATTGCCGAAGAGCCTCCCAGTCGGCAGCGCCAAAGTGCCACAAGCGCCGCCGGTTGGGAGGATCTGGTGGCCGTACTGGAGAGATAGGACAGGTGACAGATATTAGTTTATGGTCAGAGGAGGCCAAAGGAGAGAACAGATTTACAGTATAAGCGGAAGGGTTAGAGGTTAGAAATAAGTCAAGAATGTTGGGCCGATCTTCGAAGCGATCCGGGATACGGATGGGTTGTTGGACTAACTGCTCTAGGTTGTCATACACTCTCTTAGTCATTCTCTTGCTTCCCATACGTTCCACATGGCTGAGCCATCTCAAGGTGTTCCTTTTTATACTTTCCAGCACATATACATCCACACCACACCTCTCTCGTACTTCCTCATTTGTCTGTCTATCCCTTCACGTAACTCTGCACGCACTTCCTAAGTAACTCATTTCCACACCTCTCACTCTTGGTTTGAGTCTCTTCACCAATGTCCATGCTTCGCTCCCGTAAGTCAATGTCGGGATTACCACACTGTCATGCAAGGACTTCTTTACTTCCATGCTGACCACCCTATTTCTTGTTACTGCTTTCAGCGTTCCTAGTACTGTTGCACCCTCTCCCGCACTTCTTCATCCTTACTCCAATCTTTACTCAACACTCTGCCCAAATACTTAAATGAGCTGATGTTCTCCATAGCCTGACCGTTCAACCTCACATCACGCTCTGTGGCTGCATCACCATCAAAGACCATAACCTTGCTATTCCCGCATTTATCTTTAGATTCCGTTTTTCACACACTGTTCCAAACATATTTACCAGACCCTGCAACTCTCATTCTCTATTACTCATCAGAACTTTATCATCGGCAAGCAGCCAGACACTTGTTTACTTCCCTTATCAGCGGTGCACCAACATCCACTGCTCTTCCTTGTATTTCTTTCATGACTCCATCCATATATATATATTGAACAATCATGGGGCCATCACACACCCTTGCTTTAACCCAACATTCAGATTAAAGAATTCGCTCTGTTCATTCTTCACACGCACCAATGCCTTTGCACCCTCATACATGCTCTTCACTGCTTTCAGCAACTTGCCATCTACTCCGTATATTCTCAGTACTTTCCACATACCTTCTCTATCAACTCTGTCATAGGCCTTTTCCAGGTCCATAAAGGCATCATATAAGTTTTGTCGCTTCTCTAGATATTTCTCCAAAACACATTTCAGGACAAAAATCTGGTCTACATATTCTCTTCCCTTCCTAAACCCGCCCTGCTCATCACCTACCCATTTCTCCGTTCACGCTCTCCCTTTCTCGATCACTACCCTACTGTACACCTTCCCAACTACGTTTAGCAGACATATCCCCCAGTGGTTACCACACACTCCTGTTTCCCCATAAAGGCACCATACAACTTTTGTCGCTTCTCCAGATATTTCTTCAAAACACATTTCAGGGCAAAATCTGGTCTACACATCCTCATCCCTTCCTAAGCCCAACCTGCTCGTCACCTACCCATTTCTCCGTTCTCGCTCTCCCTCTCTCGATCCCTATCCTACTGTACACCTTCCATACTACGCTTAGCAGACATATCCCCCGGTGGTTACCACACAGTCCTCTTTCCCCTTGACACTTATACAGGGGGACTATTATGCCTGTCTTCCAGTCATTAGGCGCACATCCCTTCTCCCATGCTAGTTTACACATTTTCCATACCCATTCGATCACTATCTCACCACCATACCTCAGCATTTCACCACACACTCAATCTACTCCTGAAGCTTTCCCCATCTTCACTCTTTTCATGGCTTCACACACTTCTGACCTCCTGATCCCCACCTCCTCCTCCACTACTTCTCTTGTTCTCCCTCCCATACCCCATCCATCTATGTTTGCTGGCATTTCATTCTTTACGATTAACAATTCGTTGAAGTACTCTCTATTTCTCGACGCTCTTGCTTCTCGGCTAACACTCTCCCATTCTTATCTTCAACACCCTTACTATTTTCATACTATTATCATAATAATTATGTTATTAATTTACTTCAATAATATGAATTGTGTCTTCATTCAATGAAACTGATATTTTGAGATACATTGTTGAACATCCTTGCAGCGACTATCTGTATTTCCTTCACAAGATGTATTTATTATCATTCCCAGAATCAGTTGGATAACATTATTTATATCTGTGATACCTTAGTTCTTCCCTGAAAGACTTCCACAGAGGTTGGTCATGACAAAAACGTCTCCAGGTTATCTGTTCCATACACATGTATATATATATATATTGTTCTCTCACAATATCCTTTTCCTTTTCAAATCTGACTGATAAGCCGGTGTCATACGAGCAAGTTTATCGTCTAAATGTATCCGAGTCTTGAATCCAATACAAGCTATATTATTTTAACTGATTAACTACTAAACAAGAAAGAGAAAGATGCGAAGGAACTCGTTCGTGGTCCCGGACTCTAATAGTAGCTTTAAATGTGCGTGGATTTCGAATGAATGAGAAGTGAGAGGAATAGGAATAAATGGAGAATGATTATGAGTGATAACGCGGTCATAGGGAGTGGGGGTCGGACACCAATTGGACTAGCTAATAGTCCGTCAGGCACCTGGCCCGGGGAGTTGGTGTACATATGAAGGGCCATGCCGGGAAGTGATGTGGGCGGGCAATGTTTTACGCTTCGCTGTGTGACCGTCTGAGGAGACCGGAACCTCTCTGGGAGGTCTGGGACCTGGAAGTCTTTTGCTGGGGACCCTAAATGGGCCTAGGTCTCTGGGTCTTCTCCTGGACGACCTAGATGTGTGTGAATTTATACTTTTATTTTCTTTACTTGCTTCTGATCGAACTCTGTCTGGAGTCAGCCACCCCCAGCTATTGGGTATGTGCTTGACTATATGCAAACATACATACATACATACAGGAGATATATTCTTATATAAAATTGGACTCTACAAGATAAGGAGCTCTAAGATATACAATAGTTGTCATGAAAGATAAATTGTCGGATAGTAGACTCCATGTTATTTAGTGTTTAACTGTGACTCCGATACATCCACCACTAAGGTGCTTGTGTGGGGCAGACTTAATCCCCCCCCCCTTCTCTCTTTCTCTCTCTGGCTACCTTTTCCATCTACATAATCTTTCTCCCACAACCATTGTTTTCCCTCTTGAAATATAATTTTACCCCATTCACTTTTAAAGGGGAATGGTTGCTTTTTTGTTCTTGCCCCCTTCCCTTCTCCCTCATGCTTAGCCTCATTCATTTTCAGATTTTAAGACGTTCGGCCCGTTAGTTTGGCGATGTTAAGACCTTTCGCCCCATTTCTTTGTCAATATTAAGACCTTTCGAATAAATTAGGTGTCAATTCATTTCCTGGCGAGCGATAGCGAGCCTGTAATATAGTAGTAACTGGCCTCCTGCCGGGATATTCTATCGAACAATGTACACATTTATCTTCAAGGGGGGTCTTGGGGTGTGTCTTCAAGGGGGGTCTTGGGGGGTGTTTTTGTAAAGCTTGATGGAGGTCTAGGAGGAAGCTAAGAAAATAATAAAAATATCAATACACAAGCAAAATAATACGGCCATCTCCCCTTAACCTCTCTCTCTCTCCTCAATGAACTGTCCCACTCTTCCTTCCTGGAGATATATAACTTCCACTTGTTCAATACTCATCAATTGTAATATACCCCCTTTCTGTCCAGCTATCACTTCGTTATCTTTCCACGTGCCCAGGTTACTTCTCGGAATTTCAATCACACATCACTACATACATCTCTATCTCTGCTATTATTAAAGGGAGATTTGTATTTATTTGTTTATTATTTATTAAAATGTAAAACTTGCAAACTAAACAAACCAAAATTGGGACAAGGACAATATAAAGTCAAATTAAATAATCAAAATCGCTATGTGGAAACAACGCTTACTAAAATGAAAATTATTAAATAAAAGAACACAATCCACCACATAGGGTGTACATTACTACATGAGCAAGTTAATCTGTTTCCCAAGCAAACTAATCGCACATATAACAACGCACTATCGTCACGTTAAAGGAAGTAGTCAAGTTTGGGAAGTCCGGGACGTTCTGGCAAATATTACTAAACTCTGCATGAATAAAGAAACTACATGTTAAATGTCAAAATATTATTTAAAATCAAATTTGCAACATGACAAGACATTAACAATAGTACAAAATACAAATATTGATAAGATATCTATACTATTACAAAATAATATATAAACTACAGTACAGCACTCACTAACGATAGTGCTATCGGGTAGGTACCTGTAAGCATAGCATGCCTCAAGTGACCCCTATCAATAACTACCCTACAAATAACCTACATTTATAGCACAAATAAACTAAGGAAATCGCAAAAGTAAGCAATTGATACTATCGACAATGAATACATATAATATAAAGACAAATAATTGCAAAAATATGAAGTAACAACAGATTTAAACAAAGAGTACTCTTTTAACAAGAACAATAAATTTAAAAAATCATCAATATTAATATTAATAATAGAAAAAGAAAAAGATAAACAATAAATACAGACAAAAATGTACTTGCCTCAAAACCTCTGTCCACTAAGAGTCTGTATAGTAACCTAGCTCTAGCCCAAAAGTCATCTACTTTAGTGCAGATTTTACAAAATCTTATTAATTGGGAATAAAAACAATTATAAGTTATTTTACTATCGATATTACTACTAGGGAAAGGAAAGTTTATTACGTTAAAATTCAAATCATCAACTTTGTGATATACTTCAAGTATGCACTGTTCATTAACAATCTCTATATTTATATCAAGAACATTTTCAACTTTATAATTTACGTTACATTGTGTGAGGGGAATAGAATTAGGGTAAATAAGTTTAGCAACTTGATTAAAATTTAACAAATTGCAAACGAGAATATCATCAATATATCTACTATTATTACTTAACAATTTAGCAAGTGCTAATTTTTCTGGGATTTTATCTTTCTTGCTACTGTCAACTAAGTCTTTTATATATTTAAATTCTAAAGCAAGCAAGAATAAGTCTGCAATTAAAGGGCTAGCATTTCCACCCATAGGAATTCCTAATATTTGTTTGAAAATGTACGGCCCGAATCTAACATAAGTATTGAAAAGGAGGAATTTAAGGGCATCTTTAAGTTTAGTTCTATCAAAATATGCAGAACTAGTGGGAGTAGAGCTAAGTGATGCATTATTAAAATATGTATAAACATTTATGAAATAATGAAATAATTGATAGATTTATTATATTTTAGTTTCCTCGCTAGACCTCCATTAAGCTTATGAAATTACTCACAAAACCCCTCTTCGATTTACATTTGTGTATTTTTCTGTAGAATACTGCCCCGGCAGTATTCTTCCTAAATTGTAGGCACATTATTGCTCGCCAGGAAGAATTCGACACCTAAATGGCATGAACAGTCTTAAAATCGATAAACTAATCGGGCGAATGTCTTAAAATCTCCTAACTAATGGGGCTAAGCGATGGAGAAGGCTAGGTAAGTTACGTGTCTGTTTGTGAAGCAGGTGTGTGGTTATTGTTGTTGCTGACCGTACGGTACGCGTTCTTCACCGCGTGGACGCAGGCTAACCCGGGATTTGTATTTATTTCCTCATTTATTTATATATTTAATATTTTCTAATTTCCTCCCAATACCTCTATCAAGCTTAAAAAAATACCCCAACACCCGTCTTCGATATAAATTTGTACATTTTTCGGTAGCAAAATTCCTCCTAAATTACAGTCTCGCTATCGCTCGCCAGGGCAGAATAGACACTTAAATGGCACAACAAGTCTTGCCAAACTAATGAAACGAACGTCTTTAGATCTAGTGGGGCAAAACATGAGGAAGAAGGGGGTCCAGCAAAAAATCAAACCTACCCATAAACTATATATACAATCCCCGTAGCTCTCTTATCTAGACCTCCAACCTTGAAACACTTCTTCACAATTTCTTGGTCTATCTCGGTCTTTCAAGCAGGGATTTGTTTTATATGTGTACGAAGGAGACAAAAGGCATAGCTGACTGCAACAAGTGTCTCCTCTAAAGTTGAAAGATTGATAGTCGCTATGTTAAACTTTCTGTTTATTCTTTGTGTGTGTAGTGGAAAGAAGTGTGGTTTGCTTGTTTAGTGTAGTGAAATCAATACATGTTTTTAGTTTCATGAGTTTCGGCTTGGTTTAGTTATTATATCAGCCAAACGAAGTTCTCGGATACAATTATTATTATTATTATTATTATTATATGCGATGCCGAAGTCTCCAACCAGGGTGCAGAAACACCAGCAAGATGAATCCACACATGACACCCTGAGGCACTGGAGAGAGTCTACGGCAACTTAGGAGAAACACAAAACAAATATATATACTGTATAATTATATACATATATTAAACACATATAAATTGAATAATAAACTATTATGCAGTGGAGGATATCAAGTATAAATATATTACAATAAAATTTAATAAAATAAGTTTAAAAATTATAATTAATGCTGCAAAAAAACATTAACTCTAGACTTAAAAATGGAGATATTAGCTGAATTGACTAGCTCATTTGGCAACTTATTCCACAAGTCAACCATGGCCGGCACAAAACACTGTGAAAACTGTGTAGTAGAAAAATTAACACGGCTCATGGCAAGATCATTAAGATTGCTTTTGAATCTAGTTGTACGAGCCCGGACATAGGGCCCAGGCAGAACCCCATGTAAGGGATGCTGAGGGTTGTTAAAAACTTTAAATAAAAGACTAAGGGCACCAACTTAATGTCGATGAAACAGATCATAAGAGACAAATGAGGTAGAATAAAACTGATAGAATTTAGTGACCTGTCAAGCAACTTGAGATGGCAGTCAGCTGCTGACAACCAGACAGGTGAGCAGTACTCGAATTGTGGCAAAATAAAAACGTAAAAATACTTGAGAACTAAGGCGTCACAAGCAAACGTTTAGAACACTTGCGAAGCAGACCATTTTTTTGTGAAATGGAAGAGGAGAAAGAACGAATATGCTTTTCAAAAGTATGTTTGGGATCCAGAGTAACTCCTAACAAACGCAGAGTATCCACATTCTCAATTTGCTCGCCAGAAACGTGTAGATAAGGATGGGGAGGATCCAAGGTACGAGATCAGCTGATGATAATGGAGTGTATTTTACTAGCATTAAGTTTCATACCCCAAAGTTCACTCCATGATGTATTTTGGCTAAATCCCTATTCAGAGTAGTAGCAATTTCGTGTCGTATTGGTGATGGAATTGACGCATATAAAGTTGTATCATCGGCATAGGAGATTAGTTTATTTTCAAGCTCGGAACACAGGTCAGCAGTAAAAATAATAAAAAGCAAAGGCCCAAGGACACTGCCTTGTGGAACACCAGAAACAACAGTAACAGAAGGGGAATGACACCCATCAATGACCACAGACTGAGATCTTTTCATCAACAAATCTTTAAAGATCCTTAAAAAATTGCCACCAATACCGATGAGCTGTAACTTATACAGAAGTGCTTTATGGTTGACTAAGTCAAAAGCAGAACTAAAGTCAATAGCCACGACAGGAGACTCATGTCCCTGGTCCAATGAAGATTCCAAGTCATGGGTGAGTGTCGGAAGCGCATCACATGTACCCAGTCTCTTACGAAAACCAAACTGTGAGTTTGGTATCAAATTATGACTATTAAAATAAGAGGAAAGGCGTCTGGACTAAAGACTCTCATAGAGATTCGATAGGATAGGCGTAATGGAGATAGGGCGATAGTCATTAGGAGATGATGAGGCAGTATTTCCCTTTGGAATAGGAGTGATACTAGCCTTACGCCAGCAAAGAGGAAAGGAAAACTACTTGATTTCCAAAGCAACCTAAACACCACGGCCAATTTAGATGCCAAGACCACTGCAACCTTTTTAAAAAAGAAAGGGGAAAACCCATCCGGGTCTGTGCCACCATAGGTATCAAGATCCAGCAAGTACCTTTTCAGTTCAGCTGATTTGAATGCCATTGAATTTAGGTTGGGTCTAGGGAAACATGTCAATGGCAAAGACAATTTCTGATTACTCTGCTTATTAATACAAATATTAGATAGAATATTGGCCTTCGATAATGGGTCAAAAGAGATGGAGCCATCAGAATCACAAAGAAGAGGCATGGAGGAATCTATTCAAAATATAGAGGACTTAAAAGCGGTCCACCATTTATGAGGCTGTGTAGCTCCTGCCGGAACATCCTGAAGATGGGAGTTATAATCCCTCTCAGCACCATCATAAACTCTCTGCGCAGCTGCCCTTTTAGAAACATAATTTTCCCAATGCAAGGGGGTTTGATTACGCCTCCATATACGATATGCAGCCTGTTTGTCATCAAATGCACGCTTGCAGCTCCATCATTAAACCATACTTTATCCCTGATACGAGACTTAATTGTTTTTGATGAGACTCTTTTGCGAAGGATACCAAGAAGGGTTGCTCTCTGTTTATTTATCTCTCTGATTGTATGTTTGATCATTTGAAAACAGGTTTTCTCAAAAACTATTTAACAAATTTAAGTAAAACGCCTAAAGTGCCTTTATTTGGTACCAGAGTAGCATCTATACATTTTTGGGACCCCGCCACCCGCAAAATAAATCACCCCAAAAATTAACATTAACATTTTGTTGTAGGATTCTCTTAAGGGAGCCCACCTCGCTGTTATTATCTTTCTCTCCCTCTCTCTTTGGCTTTTATCCATTCGGACCCATTCAGCATACTGTTTTAAGACGTTTACCCTCATCCAGGTGATAATATATTCCTGGCGAGCGGTAACGAGCCAGCATATATATATTTTTGTTTTGACAGCAAGCTAAATTTGTAAATTTTTCAATAGAAAAATTTCTCCGGCAAAGCCGGATTTCTCACAACAATGCTGGCTCGCTATCGCTCGCCAGGAACAAATTGACACCTGGATGTGGATAAAAGTCTTAAAACAGTTTGCTGAATTGTGCCGAATGGATACAAG
This sequence comes from Paralithodes platypus, assembly GCA_032716605.1. Classification (NCBI taxonomy): domain Eukaryota; kingdom Metazoa; phylum Arthropoda; class Malacostraca; order Decapoda; family Lithodidae; genus Paralithodes; species Paralithodes platypus. Next base: position 45,513,042 of record CM064492.1, on the reverse strand, counting down.
CCAGGGAAAGAAAGAAAAGGAGAGAAAGATAAAAAAAAAACAGCCGGTGACCCCCTTTAAATGCTCACTAAGAGACTTGCTACTTTCGTTAAGACTTAAACAAGAAAAAATACAATACAAAATAAATAATAATAATAATAGCAATAATAATAATAATAATAATAATAATAATAATAATAAAACAAAAAATAATAAAATAATAATTATAATAATAATGCAATAATAATGTGACGATTAGACGACCCCAATTTATCATACCATTATATCCAAGATCCCTCAACGGAATAACATGGTATTTGGAATGCTGTATTCAGTGATACCAATGACTCCAAATATTGTTGATCAGGTTTGTGTTCCTATATCTGACAGCCTATCAAAGCAAACGAGTGCGATTAACCTGTTCTGTACCAGTTCCATCCTTTTATAATCATTCTGGCTACTAATAGACAATCTTATTCAGTTTAAAAAAGGCCTCCAACATTTAACAGGTTTCGAACTCTATAAATTAAGTCTTTTTACTACCAATGATCATTCTTAAGCTGCATAAAATTGTCTAAATATTGCTAGAATAAAAAAAATACAAGACGTCGCCGGTACAGAAGGGATTAACTCGCTCCTTTTATTCGCCTCATACAACATGCCAAGAGTTACGAGGAATTTATTCTGCTTTCCCTGAATTACAGAAACCCCGATTCCCATGTAAGGTATAATGATTCAATGATCTTAGAACAGTCAAAACATACGGGTACTCTCTAAATACGTATATACTGTAATTTACTTTACAGTATAGACACGGAGTTATATATGGATCACTTTCTAATTAGGAGATACGTAAAGGGCTCTGTGTATGAGTGTGTATGTGTGTGAGAGAGAGAGAGAGAGCGAGCGAGAAATCGTGAGCAACGGATAAGGCAGGAGAGGGAGAGAAGGATTATTGGGAAAACGGAATGCAATAGAGAGGGAGGAAAATGTGACTATACGACAGGGGAAAACACATAAAGGTAAAATAGAGGTTAAATATAGAAAATAAAGGTCACATAATGGTAAATTAGAGGTTAGATAGCGGTAAAATAGAGAAAATGCAAATAAAGGTAAAATAGAGGTTAAATATAGAAAATAAATGTAAAATATAGGTAAACTAAATGTCAAAGAGGTAAAATAAAGAAAATTAAGGTAAACATATATGTAAATTAAAGGTAAATTAGATATAACATAAAGGTAACAATAAGGTAAAATATAAGCTAAATAAAGGTAAAAATGCAAAACAGATAAAATAAGGATATCATAAAGAAACAATAAAGTAACATACAGGTAAAAGAAAGGTACAATAAAGGTAATATACAAGAAAAATATGGGTAAGAAAATTAACATAAAGTTAAAATATATGTAACAAAGATAATATAAAGGTTACATAAATGTAACAAAGATTGTATTAAGGTAAAATTTATGTAACAACATATATTATAAAGATAAAGTATATGTATCATTAATATAATATAAAGGTAAAATAAATGTAACAAATATAATATAAAGGTAAAATATATGTAACATACGAAGGAATACAAAGCAAGGCAAGTAGCAACAGACCTAATGGTCCTTACAAGGCTTGTTGTAAAAAAATAAATAAATAAATAAAATAAAATGCCACAGCCATCAGCTGAAGGGTTTCAGCTCCAGAAAGGCTGTGGTCAGAAAACAAAATGATAGCACTATATATACTAATACGGTCACGTTGCTCGAGCACAAACGCAGTTATTCGGGGATTTACGGCGAGATATTTATCAAGGCGATATTTAAATGTCTGGACTGTATGGCACTCTACAACAATTCTAGGCAATTTATTCCATAGGTTGACTACCCTGTTGAAAAAGAAGTGCTTCGCTTCATGTGAGTGAAATGCCTTTCCGACAATATTGTAACCATTACTTCTTGTGTAATTTGAGTTATCTAGTGTGAAGTACTTACTTGCATCCATGTTGTCATGGCCTTTGATAATTTTAAAAAGTTGGATTAGGTCCCCTCATATTCTGCGGTTTTTCAAGGTAAATATGTTTAACTCTTTTAGTCGTTCCTCATATGGTTTATTTCGGGGAATCATTTTAGTTACTCTCCGTTGTACTCTCTCTAGTTTTTCAATGTCCTTTTTATAGTATGGCGACCAAAACTGGACACAATATTCCAAATGCGGAGGAACTAAAGAATTATATAAAGTGCGTATAACGTTTTCGGATTTATATTCAAAAGATCTCCCAATGAAATATATATATATATATTTTTTTTTAAACAACTTTGGCACATTGTTGGGGAGGTTTTAAATTGCTGGTTATAGTTACTCCAAGATCCGTTTCTTTATTTACGTTCAATAGTTGAATTCCATTTATCAAATAGTTAGCGCTTTCATTTTTACTGCCGATAGGAAGCACTTTGCAATTATCTATATTGAAATTCATCTGCCATGTCTGAGCCCAGCTTGATACCTTGTTTAAATCATTTTGAATCTCTTGTATGTGTGATGGAGAATTTACTTCGTTTGCAATTTTTGTGTCATCAGCAAATTTCGAGATTCTGCATGATAGTCCATCATCAATATCGTTAATATACATAAGAAACAGAACTGGACCGAGAACTGAACCTTGTGGTACACCGCTTGTAACATTTATCCAGTTTGACGCTTTGCCATTTATCACTACTCGTTGCTTTCGCTTACTTAGCCAATCATGAATCCAATGAAGAACAAACCCATGAATACCATGAACTTTAAGTTTTGCTATCAGTCTGTTGTGAGACACTTTATCGAATGTTTTTTGAAAATCAAGGTAGACGATGTCAACAGCTTTATTTTCATCATATACATTTAAGATATCGTGGAAAAAGCTAGGGAGTTTGTCAGACATAAGCGCTTATTTCGGAAACCATGTTGCGTGTCCTTTATAATGTTAATTTCTAGATGGCATACAGTTATATTTCGGACTATTGTTTCGAGCAGCTTGCATACAATTGAGGTGAGGCTTATTGGCTGATAGTTGCCAGGCAGAGCTTTATTTCCTTTTTTAAAGATGGGTGTTACGTTAACATAAAGATAATATAAAGGTAGGATGGATGTAACATAAAGATAATATAAAGGTAAAATGTAAGTAACGTAAACATAATATAAAGGTAGGATGGATGTAACATAAAGATAATATAAAGGTAAAATGTAAGTAACGTAGACATAATATAAAGGTAGGATGGATGTAACGTAAAGATAATATAAAGGTAAAATGTAAGTAACGTAGACATAATATAAAGGTAGGATGGATGTAACATAAAGATAATATAAAGGTAAAATGTAAGTAACGTAGACATAATATATAGGTAAAATAAGTGTAACAAAGATATTATAAATGTAAAATAAATGTAGCATTATATGCTGGCAAATATTAGACAATTTGATTTAGCTTAGGATGGACGTCTACCAATTAACCCTCTGAATACCAGCGACTTGTTTGATTTTATTCTAGCTATATTTAGACGATATTATGCAGATTAAGAAGGATCTGTAATAATTAAAAGGCTTGGTTGAGATACTTTGAAACCTTACTATTGCTAAAGGTCCTTCCTAAGCTGAATACAACTCGTCATTGCCAAAATATAATCAAAAGGATATCACCGGTACAGAAGGGGTTAAAAGGCTACAAACTATTTCAATTATTAAACAATTTAGCTATCACATATCCTTCCTAAGCTTCATAAAATCGTCTAAATGTAGCTGAAATCAAATAAAAAAGACGTCACCGTTACAGAAAGGGTTAAACGTTTACTTGTGATGATTAATACATCTTATATGATGATAAATGGTATACCAAATACTTAAAGGTAAATTGCAATCAATATACCCAATACGTAAAGGTAAATCACTATCAATATACCCAATAAGTAAAGGTAAATTGCTATCAATATACCCAACAAGTAATGGTAAATTGCTATCAATATACCCAACAAGTAATGGTAAATTGCTATCAATATACCCAACAAGTAATGGTAAATTGCTATCAATATACCCAACAAGTAATGGTAAATTGCTATCAATATACCCAACAAGTAATGGTAAATTGCTATCAATATACCCAACAAGTAATGGTAAATTGCTATCAATATACCCAACAAGTAATGGTAAATTGCTATCAATATACCCAATAAGTAGAGGTAAATCGCTATCAATATACCCAACAAGTAAATGTAAATCACTATCAATATACCCTTTAAGTAGAGGTAAATCACTATCAATATACCCAATAAATAAAAGTTAAATCACTATCAATATACCCAATAATTAAAGGTAAATCACTATCAATATACCCAATAAACTAAAGGTATATCACTATCAATGAACCCAATAAACTAAAGGTAAATCACTATCAATATACCCAATAAACTAAAGGTATATCACTATCAATATACCCAATAAACTAAAGGTAAATCACTATCAATATAGCCAATAATTAAAGGTAAATCACTATCAATATACCCAATAAACTAAAGGTAAATCACTATCAATATACCCAATAAACTAAAGGTAAATCACTATCAATATACCCAATAATTAAAGATAAATCACCATCAATATACTCAATAATAAAAGGTAAATCACTATCAGTATACCCAATCATAAAAGGAAAATCGACACCCAATTAATGAAACTATAAGAGTCAACTGGGAATCTTTCACAAACAAGACAGAACAACACTTTGAAACACTAAACAGCGCACCCATCACTAACATCAACAATGCTGTCCACATTTTCAACTCAACTATCCAAAACGCTGACAAGGAACACATTCCAAGAGGTAACAGAAAAAGACACAACCCCAAATTCTCACCAGAAATTAAAAACCTCATCAGACAATGCGACACACTGAAACACTCCCCAGCTCCCCCCACACAAGACATCACACAACAAATCCAAGCACTCAACACCCAGATTAACAACAAAATACAAGAACAACAAACACTAAATTGGAATAACTTCCTACAAATACTTGATCACAAACAAACCCCAAAGAACTCTACAAAACACTAAACAGCATCACACTTTCCAACAGCAACACAACACAATCACATGCTGCAATCACAACAAGACTCTACTCCTTCATGTAAACAACAAATAAACACTCTCATTAATCACTTCTCTCATGTCAGCCAACTAAAACCCCATAAAGACGACCGACGTGTCATCCGACGTAAGAGACAATTCCCCACAGATCCTGACTATGCACCCTTCACCAACAACCAGACAAAGCACATCATCAACAATCTCAAGTACTCACCCGCCTGTGGCCTAGATAACATAAGCAACATACACCTCAGACACCTGGAACCACAAGGCATACAAGGACTCACTAACATATCAAACTACAGTTATTCACACAACACAATACCATACATCTGGAAGCATGGTATCATCATCACATTCCCCAAACCCAACAAAGACCCCACGCTACCCTCCTCACACTCCTTTGCACCCCCTCCAAAGTCATAGAACGCCTTGTACTACAACTGATTACACACGCTCTACCCCTAGCTCCAACAAAACATTATGGCATCTGATCCCCGCCACCTTCTCCACGGACGTTAGCTCAAGGTCCGCGGCAGTATCAGGGGGTGGGGAAATAAGTGTGATGATCTTGATTTCGCTTATTCAGCTATATTTATGGTCAAGATTGTACCATAAGGTATGATAAATATATAGAATTGAATGGCATAGCTTAAAAGTACTTAAAATGCAGGCAATAAGTAAAACTAAATAAAAATAAAGTAGACATGCCGTTTCGCCCAAAATCAAAACGGCATACCCAACTCTGCGATGGGTCACCATCATCAGTACTAGTCACTATCACCATTACTATCATCAGCACTACTACTATAGTCATCACTACTGCTCTCATCATCACTACTATTGTCATGACCACTACTATTGTCATCATCACTACAACTTTCACCATAATCACTACTACTCACCATCATTACTAATACTGTCACCATCATCACTACTGTCATCATTATCACTACAACTATCATCATTGCCTGTCACCATCATCACTACTATTATGACCATCATCACTACTACTAGTAGGCTACTGTCACCATCATATCTACTACTGTCATCTTCATCACTACCATCATCATCACTGCTGTCATCATCACTACAACTACAACCATAATCACTACTATCATCACCATTATCACTACAATTACCATCATCCCCACTATTACTACCATCACTTCTCATGTCAACTAAACTAACTTAACCTAACAAATGCGGGGCGAGATGTTTTCACCCTCAGAACGACGGCGTTCTGTGTGTGAGCCCCTACGGGGCACACACACACAAAACGCCATCATTGCAGGGGGGGGGGGGGGGGTTCTGGGGGGGCCCCCGGGTGGGGAAGGGGGGAGGGGTCCCAGGGGGGCAGGGGTAAAACCATATTTTGGATCTAAAATCATAACAATTGCACAAATTCAAAAAATCTTTTTTGACTAACGTTCACATTCACCCAACAAATGTTCGTTAGAAGTTTGTGTGAAAATCCGTCGAACGGTCTAGGAGGAGTTTTCGGAAAGACAGACAGACGTCTCACCATTATCATCACATCTGAGACATGTATATGATGCGTTGATGTGTGTGCCCATATGGGGCACACACACACACAGGGAATAGGTACATGGTGAGGGGGCGAGGGGTGGGAGTCCTGATGGGTTGGGGGGGGGGGGGGGGGCTGGTAGACTTGCCGTTTTGACCAAAATCAAAACGGCATACCCAACTCTGCGAAGGGTAATCATCATCACTAATATTACCACCATCATCACTACTACTAGCATCACTACAATTGTCACCATCATCACTACTACTACCATAATCACTAATATTACCACCATCATCACTACTACTATCATCACTGTAATTGTCACCATCATCAATAATACTATCATCATCACCATTACTATCATCACTACTACTCTCACCACTGTTATCATTATCACTACCATCATCACTACTGTTATCATTCACTAAATCTACAACCATCATCACTGCTATTATCACCATCATCACTACTATCATCATTATCCCCACTATTGCTACCATCAATTCTAATGTCAACTAAACTAACTTAACACTATCTGGTGCAACGTCTTGGGGGTTATTTTGGTATTTTGTTTAATTATGGAGGGTTTTAATTGTGTTTGCCAATTTCGAACAATGTAGTTTTAGTTTACCCCCTAGAGCCTAGACTTTAAAAAACGCCTCTCCAGACCCCCTTCAAACTAAACGATTGTCCCCCAGACCCGCTTCAAGCTAAATGTGTACATTTTTCGGTAGAAATTTTTTCCGGCCAAAGGCCGGATTCTCCCAAATTGATGGCTCGCTATCGCTTGCCCAGGAAACATCGACACCTTATTGGGTTGAACCATCATATAATCGCCAAACTAATGAGATGAAACGTCTTAAAATCTCCAAGCTAATAGAGTAAAACTGGGAGGATCAAAATTGGCCCACCCTGCACCTAATAGGGTTAACTTAACAAATGCGGGCGAGTTTTTTCCGCCCCATGAATGATGGTGTTCTGTGTGAGTGTGCCCCTATGGGGCACACACACACAGAATGCCATCATCATTGCTTGGGAATAGGTACAGGGTGGGGAGTGGGGGTCCTGAGGCCCTGGGGGGGGGGGGAACAATTTTTTGGACCTAAGATCATAACTATTGCACAAATTATTATTTTTTTTTTGTTTTTTTTAATTACCGTCGAATTCACGCACCAAAGGTTCGTGTGAAGTTTGGTGATAATCCGTCAAACGGTCTAGGAGGAGTTCTCGGACGGACAGACAGACAAGACATTTCGGCCGGCATGTACCACTATACGGAGGGCGATACCACTCTGCTTACGCAGAGTTGATAACAAGGTACGTTGTCTGCAATCATTCTTAGGGGAGGAGGGTGGTCAGTTAGAGCAGGGAATATGTAAGGTCACATTGCTTAAATACCCTTATTCTTGGTTGTCATACCACAAACAACTTAACCCCCCCCCCCAGACAGATTATTTTAAATTACTGACGAGGAGGCGGCTGACACGGTATTATCCCCATAACTGTCAAAATATCACTGAGGGACCGTTAGAAGTCGGAGGAACATGGGGTTGCCACCATTCGACAGATTTTGATCTAACTTACCTAACTTACTGAGCTCAATATGACGCTAGAGTGTTATATAACTTATTAGAGAGATATAAGATAAGTTCATATGACGCTCTAGCGTCATATGAGTATTTAGGCCAAACCTCCATATGACGCTCTAGCGTCATATGAGTCGGAGAGTGTTAAGTAAATGTACAATGAACTCTTTGTAATGGCTTGATAGAGCCTCATTTGGGTAAAATATCTTCAAACCACCCAAATGTTAGGCCTATGCCAGACCTTCCTCACAGGACTTGCGAGAAGGCAAAACTTACTAGGCCTAGCCTAGTCTGTTTCTTTGCAACTGACGGTAAATTGCAAAGTTCTCATCAAGAATTCTCAATTAGTTTGAATATTTTGTAGTGAAAGGTGGTGCTATTATATTAGATATATTTATCATACCTTATAGTACAAGCTTGACTAGAAAAATAGCTGAATAAGCGAAATTAAGATCATCACACTTATTCCCCGGACCTAGGGATAACGTCCGCGGAGAAGGTGGTGGGGATCAGATGCCATACAACATGGCTTCAGGCCACTATACTCCACAAACGCTCTTCTTACAGACCTTACACAAAGAGCTTTTGACGGCATCAACTCAGCCAGACCACCACACAGATCAGTACTTGCCACACTCGACATTAATAAAGCCTTCGATGCCATCCCCCGCCACAACCTAACAAACAAATCTATGACACAAACATGCACAATAACACAAAAGGTGGCTGGCCAACTTCCTAGCAGGCAGATGTGCACATGCATCTTTTGCCGGTCAGTCATCTAGCATAAGAAATTTCCCAAACTGAGTCTATTCTGTCGCCCGCACTCTTCAATCTGTACATGCATGATACAAATACACCCAATACACACAAATTAACATAGTCTCCTACGCAGACGACATAACACTCACATACACACACCAAGACCTAGACACAGCAAAACGTCTCCTTCAATCCTATCTTAACACATTACATGACTGGTGCACTACAAACGGACTCAATTTAGCCCCAGCCAAATCCACCGTAACCCTCCTCACAAGCTGGACATCAGAACACAAATACACCCCGCAACTCACCCCTAACACACACACACACACTCACCCAAAATCCTAGGAGTAACATATGATACTCTACTGACATTCAAACAGCCACAAACCACAATCATGAAAGAAACTGACACCCAGACTTAACGCCCTCAGGTCACTTGCCCACACAAAATTTGGACACAACAAAGAAACCACCACCACAGTTTACAAACAATACAGAAGATCAGTAATGGAATACACAAGCCCAGCCTGGGCTTCTAATCTAGCTGAAACACATCATAAGACCTTACAGCAATTCAAAATAAAGCCCTAAAATTCATCACAGAAACCAAAATCCTCAAAGTCAAAGACCATCTGGACATGAGAGGCACTCAATTCCTGGCAGCAGCCTCCACGAACCAAGACCACCCACTAAACTACATGGCAACACACCCACAGACACCAAGAACTATCAAAACAACACCCAGCACATGGTATCACACACAATTATTGTCCTCTCTCCCTCCCTGCCCACCCCGAACCAACTTCCAGAAGCACATCCATACTCATATCTCTTACCAATCCATCCACTCACTCACAGACAACACGCAGCTGCATGCACGACCTCCCGAAATCCATCCTTCCGAATCCTCCCTTCCTCGCGAGGACAGAGTCCACCTGGCCAGGCTGAGATGCGGACACCATCCAGCTCTCCTGAGCTATCAGAAGAGACTGGATGACTCCGTTGTCGACGCCTGCCCGGGATGTAACACAGCACCCCATACCATTAAACACATTATAGAAGACTGCATTTCACACAACCACTTACGCCAACAACACAATCTACACTCAATGAGAGCGCTGTGGGAAAGCCAGATCGCGGCCATGGCCTTTCTCAGGGACTCGGGGCTGTTCGGCCAGGCAGCTTAAGGAACAAGAACAACAACAACACTCCTTGAGAGCTCTGTGGGAAAGCCCGACCGTGGCCATGGCCTTCCTTAGGGACTCAGGGTTGTTCGGCCAGGCAGCTTAGGGAACGACAACAACAACAACATTAAAGGAATATCATTATCAATTTACACAAATTGTAAATGGCTTGATCACTACTATTATGCCTTTAAAGGGTAATGCATTATGGACACTATAGACCTCCATCAAGGTTAAAAAAAGTACCTCGACATAAATCTATATCTATCTATATATTGTAGAATTCGCCACCTGCAAGTGGGTAGACGAATGTCCCGAACGCTGACACCCAAATGGCACGAAAGTTCTTAAAAATTACAGAAATGGGGCAAAATGTCTTAAAATCGCCAAGCCCATGGGGTGAACATCTTAATATATAATAAATAATGGGGCTAATCATGAGGGAGAAGGGGATTCAGAAAATAAAACAAACAGGTGAAAATCTCCTTAAGGTGAGACTGGAACCCCAGGGGGTCAAAAAATTGAATTTTCAAAAACTGTCTAAATTTTTTTAATAGGCCTTAACCCGCTGAGCCCCAGCTAGTTATTAATAAGTGTACCACCAGGGCCCAGCAGGTTTTGAATTTTTTTTCCAGAAACAATAGCGAATGGGTTAGGAATGAAGGAAAAACCACGAAAAACCGATCAAAAAGCTCAAAAAATGGTCCTACAGAGCCCCCGAAAACGGATTTTACAAGAGTAAAAAATTGAAGGCAATTTCCCCCATAAAACATGTTTTTGCGTGCTCACGCGCACGTGGTTGGACTTTGAGAGTTTTCAACCATCGGCATGGTTGCGTGGGATACTTACACAATTCCCATACAAATCTGAGCCCTCTAGGTGCCATAGGACCGAAGTAATTAGGACCGACGCAACCATTGCGTCGCTGGGTTCTGGTGATCGAACATTGCCGACGCAACACGTGAGACGCTTGGATCCAGCGGGTTAAAAAGTAACTTTTCAAGCCTCCTGTATCACACAAAGCCGTTGGTGTGGTGGCAGGGCGTGGGAAAGGCACTATATACTCGCGGAACACAGCCTTCTTTCGTCTGAAAAGCTGAGGGAAATCTGTGCCTATATGGCAACATCTGGCAACCTTTATCCCAGGACACAACAGAATACCTTCAATACCCTCACAGGCTTGCCACCAAGTTCTATCAGGACCAACATTCAGTGTGTGTCCAGAATTGAGGGGGAGCGCACGTGCGTTTCCCACCTGCCTGGCCTTGTGGGGTCCCTTTACTGTGACTGACACGCCCCGTATCTCAATACTAGAATTGCGCAATATAAACAAATTGTATAAAATCCATTTTTTATCATATTTCCTTACACATTTGTGAATCTATAGCTTATGATCTGGAAATTAATGCTATGAACTCAGAATTTCATATGCATATTTTCAGAATGTACGGACCCATTTATATGAAATATTCGGTAGCGGCAGCGGGCGGTGCATTATAAAATGACATGAAATGACATGACACGACTTGACTTTAGGCAATGTAAAAAAACGACTTCATAGCAGGGTAAGTCTATCATTGGACTATTCACAACCCAAATTTTATATGTTTCAGGGCTGCAGAAGTTGTAGAACTTTGACATTGCATGACATAACATGAGCCTTCAGATTGTAGGAAAAGACGGAGAACTGAAAATACAAGTAGTATGGGCGGTTTCAACTTTATAGTATAGTTCTCCTAAAAACGTAACTCGTAAATTTTGGAAATATCTTCAGAGTAATATATATATTGTTTTCCTTTTGTTCCTCCTCTTCCACCCGTCCTACTCTGTCCCTCCCTTCTCCTTTGCCTGCTCTTCTCCCTACTTCTTTCCTCTTCCCTTCTTCCTCCTCCTCTCCCTCCTATTGCCCTTGTGTAGTAATCAATCTCATCACCAGTCTTCCTTCCCTCCTCTTCGCTCTACTCCTTCCATTCCTCGTTCTCCTCCTCTCTTCCTTGTGTAGTAACTAATCTACCATACCATCAGTGTCTCCTTCCCCTTCGTTGGCTTCCTACCCTCTCGCGTCCTCTTGGTCCAACTCCTTCTTACTCTTGTGTAGTAACGAATCCTCCCCCCTCCCCCTGCGTTCTTTCTTTCCTCTCCCCTTATCTTGGCCCATCTCCTTCCTCTTCCCTTTCCTTACTCTCCTTCCTGTTCCTGGTGTTCCCCTAGTATAGTAACGAACCCTACCACCAGTCCTCCTCCTCCTCCTTTCCTTACTCTCCTTCCTGTTCCTATTGTTCCCCTGGCGTAGTAACCAACCCTACCATCAGCCCTCCTACCCTCTCCCCTCCTCTTGGTACAATTCCTCCTGCTTTCCTTTCTTCCTACTCCTTCTCCTCATGTCCTTACTCTCCTTCCTGTTCCTGTTGTTCCCCTGGCGTAGTAACCAACCCTACCATCAGCCCTCCTACCCTCTCCCCTCCTCTTGGTACAATTCCTCCTGCTTTCCTTTCTTCCTACTCCTTCTCCTCATGTCCTTACTCTCCTTCCTGTTCCTACTATTCCCCTGGCCCTACCATCAGCCTTCCTCCCGTCCCTCTCTTCCTCCTCCTCCTGTCCTTACTCTCCTTCCTAATCCTGGTATTCCCCTGGCCCTACCATCAGCCTTCCTCCCGTCCCTCTCTTCCTCCTCCTCCTGTCCTTACTCTCCTTCCTAATCCTGGTATTCCCCTGGCCCTACCATCAGTCTTCCTCCCTTCCCCCTCCGCTTGCTGCAATCATCTGCCCTTCATTGTCTTTACGGCCATTTCTCTCTTCTTAACCCCCTCTGTCTATATCATTTTATACTAGCTATATTCAAACGATTGCGTTCAGTTTAAGACAGATATGTGGTAGTAAAGAGGGTTAAGTGAGATAGTTTGAAGCCTGCTACACACCGTTACTGTAAGGGTTAAGGGAAGGATTTTAGTTTGTTCCCTAGACTTCCATCAAACTTTAAAAAATACCCCCAAGACCTCCCCTCGAGATAAATGTTTACACTTTTCTACCGAGAAATGTCACGGCCGAACGCCGGTTCCTCCGAAATTACAGGGTCACTATCGCTCGCCAGGAAAAAATCGACACATAAATGGCACAACAGTTTATATAATTGACATTAATGGAAACAAAAAAACTTAACCTCTTCACCACCATAACGTCTTTTTACCTCTGATATTGGCTAATACTAGATGATTTTACGCAGCTTAAGAGGGACCTATGTTATTAAGAGGGTTTATTGAGATCGCATTTACCCACTTGAATCCTAGAGGTAGATTATATACTAAAATATTTTTTATCTTCTGTTTCAGCCATACTACTTTTGAACTGGCTCTCTTATTTGACATTAGTACTGTTATCCCTTTCTTGGTGTTGTTTAGCTTTATTTATTACTATTTACGGGGGAGATAGTCGCTTTTTCTGAACCCTCTTCTCCCTCATCTATACCATATTAGCATTGAGATTTTAAGACGTTCGTTCCATTAGTTTGTCGATTGTAAGACCTTTCGCCCCATTGTTTTGTCAATATTTAGACTTTTCGTGACATTTAGGTGGCGATCTTTTCCTGGCGAGCGATAGCGAGCCTGTAGTTTTAGAAGGAACCAGCCTTTGGCCGGGACATTTTTCTACCGAAAAATGTACAAATTTACCTTGAAAGTGAGTCTAGGGGGTGTTATTTTAAGCTTGATGGAGTAGAGCGAGGAAATTAAAAAATAAATTAATAAATACTTAGACCAAAAAACCAGCACTACCCCCTTAACTTGCTCTCATCTCTGACTTCCCTTATTTGTCTTTAGTAGAATTATCTCTTATTGGTGTCGTGTATTTATCATTAATTACCACTTTTTACTTTGCTCTCCACTTTCTTGTCTTGCTTGTCTTTATTAGCATTTTCCTCTAACTAACTCGCACTATCTCTGTCTGTCTGTCTATCTCTCTCTCTCTCTCTCATTTAAACATTGGTCTTAACACTATCTGGGCCGACGTCTTGAGGGTTATTATGACATTTTGTGCAATCATCATTTAGGATTTTGGCATTCTCGGGCAATGTCATTTAGTTTTGTCGCCTAGGCAAACAAAAACGCCTTCCCAGACTTCCTCAGTTACAAAATACCTGCCCAGACCCCTTTAATTAACCCCTTGAGGATAGTGACGACGTGTTTTACCTGTGTATTTTGACCATCACTAAACGATATTATTCAGCTCACGAAGAATCTGTGGGAGTCAGAGGCATAATTGAGTTCGTTTTTACCACTTAAATCCTAGAGTTCCTTTCTAAACCCCATAAAATCGTCCAATGATGGCCAGAAGAAAAAAAACTGTCAACATGGGTGATAATCCTGAAGGGGTTAAGCGGTTATGGCGGTAATGGAGGAGGAATAGGCCAAGGAAGGAGACAAAAGCAGTGAGTGGTGGAAGAGCTGAACGTTATTGAGGCGGTGGTGGGGAGGGGGAGAGGAGAGGGAGAAAAGGGGGGGGAGGGGGGGAGAGAGAGAGGGAGGGGAGGAGAGGGAGATAGAGAGTGTGAAGGGGGGGAAGAGAGGGAGAAAGGGGGAAGAGAGGGAGAAAGGGGGGAGTGAGGGAGAAAGGGGGAATAGAGGGAGAAAGAGGGGAAAGAGAGATAAAGGGGGAGAAAGGGGGGAGTGAGGGAGAAAGGGGGGATAGAGGGAGAAAGAGGGGAAAGAGAGAGATAAAGGGGGAGAGAGGGAGAAAGGGTGGATAGAGGGTGAAAGAGGGGAACAGAGAGAAAGGGGGAGAGAGGGAGAAAGGGTGGATAGAGGGTGAAAGAGGGGAACAGAGAGATAAAGGGGGAGAGAGGGAGAAAGGGTGGATAGAGGGTGAAAGAGGGGAACAGAGAGATAAAGGGGGAGAAAGGGTGGATAGAGGGTGAAAGAGGGGAACAGAGAGATAAAGGGGGAGAGAGGGAGAAAGGGTGTATAGAGGGTGAAAGAGGGGAACAGAGAGAGAAAGGGGGAGAGAGGGAGAAAGGGTGGATAGAGGGTGAAAGAGGGGAACAGAGAGAGAAAGGGGGAGAGAGGGAGACAGGGTGTATAGAGGAAGAAAGGGAGAAAGGGGGGATAGAGGAAAAGGGAGAAGGGAAATATTTGTTGTTTGTAAATTTGACTCTTTATTGAGGTTGCATACGTACACACATATACTGTACTGAACAATACACGGGTACATATACAGTACATAATCTCAAAATGGTGTGGACGCTTAGACGATATCCTTCCTACTCTAAATGTACATAGAGGGAAAGGGAGAGGAGGAGGAAGAATAAGGAGAGGAAGGAGTATTACGAGGATAAGAAGGAGGGAGAGGACCGTGAAAAGGAGGAGGAGAAGGATGGGAAGGAGCAAGCGAAGGAGGAGGAGAAAGAAGAGGCAGGAGCATGATAAGGGAGAGATGAAGGAGGAGGAGAAGTAGGATGGGAAGGAGCATGCGAAGGAGGAGGGGGAGAGAAGGAGAAGAAGGAAGCAGGAGTACGAGAAAGAGAAGATACTAAATACTAGCTAAAGAATAGGATAGTAAAGGAAAAGGCTTCTCCCTCCCCACGCACCACCAGCAGGGGAAGAAGGAGGAGGAGAAGGATGAAGCTTAGGGTAGGAGGTATAGTATACAAGTGATGCTGTTGCCAGGGGTTCCCAGAGATGGCTACCTGTATAGTCCATACTGGGGAGAGAGAGAGAGATTTACATATATGTACTTAGATACACTGTCCACACAGACCTTACGATCCAAAAGAGGTGGTCAGGACTTAATTCTAGTAGAGATGGCATATCCGATAGAAAAGGAAAGTTAATTGAAGGAAAGGACAGAACATAATAATAAGAAGAAGAAAGAGAGAGAGAGAGAGAGAGAGAGAGAGAGAGAGAGAGAAAGAGAGAGAGAGAGAGAGACGATACAACAACTTAACACAAAACAACAAAGCCTTTATGTTTCAGATTCCATGGAAGGAAAAATTGTTGTGTACAATTGGCCTAATAATAATAAGTGATATCTCGGCAACAAGTATATTTTGATCCATAATTGGCATCAGCAATATCTAAACTTGATATATTCATTTCGAGGGGGATATACAAACCTATATCTACACTCGACGAGACAAGAGAAAGGGGCAAGGGAACACGAAAGTGGTCCCGGACCCTGAGAATAGGAATTATAAATGTTTCTGTTAGGGCTCTGTCTCGTATCGGCCACCCCCAGCAATGGGGTATGTGCCTGAGTACATACATACATACATACATGTCTACACTTAATCACCCTATTCAACATCTGGCAGATATTATTACAGCACAAAGCGAGCCAAACGTAATGCCAGCTAAGACATGATTTATTAGCCCTACCGTACATCCAAAAAGGAAAGTGAAGTTGAAGTCCATGAATGCGTGACTCCGGACGGTATTCCTCCTGTTGTACTCAAAAACTGTGCTCACGTGCTGACCCCCTGCCTAGGCAAACTCTTTCATCTCTGTTTCTCCTCTAACGTCTTCCATTCTTGCTGGAAGTTTGCTCCCATTCAACCTATCCCAAAGAAGGGTGACCGCTCTCAACCCTCCAACTATCGTCCAATTGCTCTCATCTCTTGTATCTCTTAAGTTTTTGAAACTATTCTTGCTTCCAAATTTCTTAAGCATTTCTCTTCTCATAATCTGCTTTCAGATCGCCAGTATGGCTTCCTTAACCCTTAAAGATCGGGGCCGGACTTAAGTCCGCCTCCAATTTGCAGCAAGTTAGGAGCATTATTAAGGCTTTTAAAGGGTTAAAATAGAGTGCAAATGGCCGGGAGCGCAGCGGGCCAGACAGCCGACTCCCAGGGCTTACCGCCGCCCATTAACTCATGTTCCCTGTGTTCTCGAGAGGCCGGCAGTGTAGCCAGTAGTGAGCATAGCTGGGAAAAATATGCCGCTATATGCTAAACTCCCATTTTACTGCTACCACTGTATGAGAACCACGAGTGCTACGTAGCTCGTTCTGGTCTCATTTTGAAGCTTTTAGCGCCTAGTTTTTTGCTGAATACATTTCTTTTCATGCAGATACTTGATTTATCATTCAGGAGGGCCTGAATATGCCCAAATAAGCCCCCCCCCCCCCCCCGCTAGACAAGGGTTAAGGGTTGCTCTAATGGTGATCTTCTTTAATATCTTATTAACTCTTGGTCATCCAACTTTCGGGACTACAGTGAGACTTTTTTTGTTGCACTAGAGTGACTAGACGTATCGAAGCCCTTCGATAGAGTCTGGCACAAATCTTTAATTTCCAAACTGCCCTATTTCGGTTTCTGTCCCTCCATCTGTGCCCTTGTCTCTAATTTCCTTTCAGGCCATTCCATAGCTGCGGTTATGGACGGCCATCTCTCATTTGCTCAATGCTCATCCTATTAACTCCGTTGTTCCACAGGGTTCTGTCCTATCTCCTATTCTCTTTCTAAGTTTCATAAATGATCTTCTCAACTGTACATCCAGTCCCATCCATTCATATGCAGACTCTACCTTACACCACTCAATTAGTTTTCCAGAATGCCCCAGTCAGCAGTCAATCAAAAACAAACCTAATGAAGCCATGAAACACTTATCTTCTGATCTAGCTACTATTTCCATTGGTGTTGCATTTGTGCAACTCTCCAACCCAAGAGTGAAGCGCTATTCTCAGACTTTCTTCTATTCAACTGCTGAGCTCTGGAACTCTCTCCCAGAATCAGCCTTTCCCTCTTCCTATGACTTAAATGGCTTCAAACTCCGTGTGTCCAAGCATTTTAGCTCGAACGTCCCTTGATTTTGGCCTTGTCACTCTTTCAACTCTGGGGGAGGCATCCACTGCAGGCAGTTATGCCTTTTGTCTCCCTCATTCACATATAAAAAAAAAAAAAAAAAAAAAAAAAAAAAAAAAAAGACAAATGAAGCAGGTGGAGAGATCTGGCTTAATTAAGGGAAGGCATGTGCGTTTTCCGGACCCCCTTTTTCTTCGTGTTTAGCCCTACGGTATTAGTTTTTAGATTTTAAGACGTTCACCTCATTAGTTTGACGATATTAACACCTTTCGGGGCGAAAGGTGTTAATATCGTTAATATCGTCCATTGTCAATTTTAAGACTTTTTGTGCCATTAGGTGTCTAATTTTTTTTCCTGGCGAGCGATAGCGAGACTGTATTTTAAGAGGAACCAGCCTTCGACCAGAACATGTTTCTACCGAAAAATTTACAAATTCATCTTGAAGAAGGATCTAGGGGGTGTAGTTTTAAGCTGGATGAATGTCTAGGGAATAAACTAAAAACCTCCCCTTAATGTGACCACCACCAAGGCTTATTATTCTTCTTATTATTATTATTATTATTATTATTATAATTATTAAACTTATTATTCTTATCAAAATTATTATTAAGCTTATTATTATTATTATTATTAAACTTATTATTATTAGTATTTAACTTATTATAATTATTCTACAGTATAATCGTTCACCCTTTCTGTAACGGTGACGTCTTTGGCATTGGATTTCAGCAACATTTAGACGATCTTATAAAGCTTAGGAAAGATATATGGCAGCTAAAAGGATTAGTTGAGATAGTTTGTAGCCTTTTGATGGATAGACGTCCTTCCTAAGCTGCATGAAATCGTCTAATAGTTATCACAATATAATGAAAAGGACGTCGCCGGTACTGAATGGGTTAATGAATGGCTTGATTCGCCTTCTAACAACTTAACCCCTTCTGTACCGGCGACGTATTTTTATTTATTTTTTCTAGCTATATTTGGACGATTTTGTGCAGCTTAAGAAGGATCTGTGATAGTAAAAAGGGTTAAGTAAGATAGTTCGAAGCCTGTTGATTGCTCGAGGCCATTTCTGAACTGCATATAATCGTCTAATAGTTGCTAGAATACAATGCAAAGATGTCACCGGTAAAAAAGGGGTTAAATGTAACTGCTTTTCATTTGCAAACTATTAATAAATCCACAAGAGCCACGTATTCACTAATATGCTTTGTTTATGTAAGTTCAGGGTTTATTCCACTTATAACTATAGTCTGTTTATTATAATTAGGCCAGCAATCTTGACCTCTAAATCAAAAAGTGCTAAAACAATGGAACTGTAAATTGCCGCACTTTGAAAAGGAACACCTTGAGATGGTTCGGCCAAGTGGAACGTATGGGAAAGCGAGAGAATGACTATGATAATGTACCAGAGTGAGGTGGAAGGACAGAGGGAGAGGTAGACCGAGTGAGAGGTGGAAGGATGGAGTTAAGAAGTATATGAGCGAAAGCGGTGCAGGATGAGAGGAGGGGCGTCGACTGACTGGGGACAGAGGAGCATGGGGGCATTTCGTTCGTGGCCATCCCTTCGGGGATCACGGCATCCGACAATAGGTAGATAGATTCCCTGACTGACTCCTCCCAAATGGTGGAAATATTATTAGCTCGTTTATTAAAGTCCTTATTGAGTTATAGAGGTTAGCGGTTAAGTTTCATGGTCTAGGTGAAATAACGGAGGTAGGTCACGTACGAGTCTTAAAGGTATCTGCAGAGGAGGGCTTATGATTTGGATTACTTACGAGTTTTGGGCTATAAAGAACTTAGAGTTATAAGTATCGCTATTTAGCCGAATTACCAGCTACAGTACGGTTGTAGTGCACTATATAAAATCATCTATCACATAAGTTGGGACGATTTTATTCAGATTGGGGAGGGTATAATAGTCGGAGGGTCAATTGAGATGGTCTTTACCCTTCTAATTCCCACAAATCCTTTATAAGCTGTATAAAATCGGCTCATGATGGCCAGGATAAACTGCCAAAATGCCTCATAATCCTCAACGGGTTATATTGGTAAATGAAAATGGCACACAAAAAGAGTGTATTAATCGTATATATGTTCTAATTTGAATAGATAAACCGAGTAGAGTACTCCAGCCAGTGCAGCTAGGTTGCGTTGGGTTGGGTGTGGTTGGGATAGGTTGGGATGGGTTGGCTTGGGTTGGGATGGGATGGGTTAGGTTGGGTTGGGTTGGGTTGGGTTGGGATGGGATGGGTTGGGTTGGCTTGGATTGGGTTGGGTTGGGATGGCTTGGTTTGGCTTGGGTTGGGTTGGCTTGGCTTGGCTTGGATTGGGTTGGGATGGCTTGGGTTGGGTTGGGATGAGTTGGGTTGGCTTGGGATGGGTTGGGTTGGGATGGGAAGGGTTGGCTTGGGATGGGTTGGGTTGGCTTGGATTGGGTTGGGTTGGCTTGGCTTGGGTTGGGTTGGGATGGGGTGGGTTGCTTGGGTTGGATTGTGATGGGTTGGGTTGGGTTGTTTTGAGTTGTGTTGGGTTGGGTTGGTTTGGGTTGTTTTGGGTCGGGTTTTGTTGGCTTGGATGGGGTTGGGTTGGGTTGGTTTGGGTTGGGTTGGCTTGAGTTGGGATGGGTTGGGTTGGGTTGGGTTGGGTTGGTTTGGGTCGGGATGGATTGGGTTTGCTTGGGTTGGGATGGATTGTGTTGGCTTGAGTTGAGATGGGTTAGGTTGGGATGGGTCGGGTTGGCTTGGGATGGGTTGGGATTGATAGGGTTGGGTTGGGTTGGGTTGGGTTGGTCTGGGTCGGGTTGGCTTTGCTTGGGTTGGGTTGGGTTGGGTTGGGTTGGGTTGGGTTGGCTTGGGTTGGCTTGGATTGGGATGGGTTGGGTTGGGTTGGGATGGGATGGGTTCGGTTGGGATGGGTTTGGTTGGGATAGGTTGGGTTGGGTTGGGATGGGTTAGGTTAGGTTGGGTTGGGATGGGTTGATTTGGGTTGGAATGGGATGGGTTGGGTTGGGTGGGGTTGGGTTGGGTGGGGTTGGGTTCGGTTGGGATGGGTTGGGTTGGGTTGGGTTGGGTTAGGTGGGGATGGGTTCGGTTGGGTTGGGAGGGGATGAGTTGGGATTGGGTTGGTTGGGTTGGGATGAGTTTGGTTGGGTTCGGTTCGGTTGGGATGGGATGGGTTGGGTTGGGTCGGGTTGGGTTGGGTTGGCTTGAGTTGGGATGGGGTGTGTTGGGAGGGGTTGGGTTGGGATGGGTTGGGTTGGGATAGGTTGGGTTAGGTTGGGATGGGATGGGTTGGGAAGGGTTTGGTTGGGTTGGGTTCGGTTGGGAGGGGTTGGGTTGAGTTCGGTTGTCATGGGTTGGGATGGGTCGGGTTGGGTTGGATTAGGTTGGGTTGGGAGGGGTTGGGTTGGGTTTGCTGGGGTTGGGTTTGCTTGGGTTGGATTGGGTTGGGATGGGTTGGGTTGGCTTGGGTTGGATTGGGTTGGCTTGAGTTGGGATGTGTTGGGTTGGGTTTGGATGGGTTGGCTTGGGTAGGGAAGGGTTGGGTTGGCTTAGGTTGGGTTGGGTTTCGTAAGGTTGGGATAGGTTGGGAGGGGTTTGGTTGGGTTGACTTGGATTGGGAGGGGATGGGTTGGGAAGGGTTTGGTTGGGTTGGGTTGAGATTGGTTGGGTTGGGTTCGGTTGGGAGGGGTTGTGTTGGGATGGGTTTGGTTGGGATGGGTTTGGGTTGGGAGGGGTTGGGTTGTCTTGGCTTTGGTTGGGTTGGCTTGGGTTGGGATGTATTGGGTTGGGTTGGTATGTAAAAGGTTGGGTTGGGTTGGCTTGGGTTGGGTTTGGAGGGGTTGGCTTGGGTTGGGTTGGGTTGGGAGGGGTTGGGTTTGCTTGGCTTGGATGGGGTTGGGATTGGTTCGGTTGGCTTGGGTTGGTTTGAGTTGGGATTGGTTGGGTGGGGTTGGGTTGTGATGGGTTGGGATGGGTTGGATTGGGATGGGTTGGGTTGGGTTGGGTCGGTTTGGGTCGGGTTGGCTTAGGTTGGGTTGGGTTGGGATGGGTTGGGATGGGTTGGGATGGGTTGGGTTAGGTTGGGATAGGTTGGGCTGGGTTGGGATTGGTTGGAATGGGTTGGGTTGGCTTGGGTTGGGTTGGGTTTGAAGGGGTTGGGTTGGGTTGGGTTTGAATGGGTTGGGATGGGATGGGTTGGGATGGGATGGGTTGGGATGAGTTGGGTTGGCTTAGCTTGGGTTGGGTTGGGTTGGGTTGGGTTGGGTTGGTTTGGATTGAGTTGAGTTGGCTTGGCTCGGCTTGGGTTGGGTTGGCTTGGGTTGGGTTGGCTTGGGTGGGGTTGGCTTGGGTTGGGTTGGCTTGGCTTGGGATGGGATGGGTTGGGATGGCTTTGGTTGGGATTGGTTGGTTTGGGATGGGTTAGGTTGGGATGGGATGGGTTGGGTTGGCTTGGCTTGGCTTGGGTTGGGTTAGGTTGGATTGATTGGGATGGGTTGGGTTGTTTGGGGTTGTATAGGCTTGGGTTGAGTTGGGTTGGTTCGGGTTGGGTTGGGTTGGTTTGGGTTGTTTTGGGTTTGGTTGGCTTGGATTGGGTTGGGTTGGGTTTGGTTGGTTTGGGTTGGGTTGGTTTGGGTTGGGTTGGGTTGGGTTGGGTTTGTTTTGGTCGGGTTGGCTTGGGTTGGGATGGCTTGGGTTGGGAGGGGATGGGTTGGCTTGGCTGGGGTTGTGTTGTGTTGGGTTGGGTTGGCTTGGGTTGGGAAGGGTTGGGTTGGCTTGGGTTGGGATGGGTTGGGATGGGTAGGCTTGGGTTGGGTTGGGATGGGTTGGGTTGGGTTTGCATGAGTTGGATTGGGCTGGGATGAGTTTGGTTGGGTTGGGTTGGGTTGGGTTGGGTTGGGTTGGCTTGGCTTGGCTTGGCTTGGGTTAGATTAAGGAGGAGGGAGGGGGGGGGGGGGGCGTTGCTTCCTAGACCTTCATTAAACTTATAAAACACTCCCCAGCCCCCCTTTCGAGACACATTTGTAAATTTTTCGGTAAATATATGTCACGACCTAAGGTCGGTTCCTCTTAAATTACAGGATCGCTATCGCTCGCCCGGAAAAACTCTACCCCTAAATGGCACGAAAGGTCTTAATATTGGCAAAAAATGGTGCGCAAGATCACAAAATTGCTAAACTAATGGGGTGAACGTTTTAAAATCTCAAAACTAATGGGGCTGAGCATGAGGGAGAAGCTGGTCCAGAAAATCCTAAAACCTCTCCTTAAAGGGGGTGACCTGTTGTTTTCTTCCTTTTCTCTCTTTCTCTGGCCTGTATCCATTTAGCCCCATTCAGCCAACTGTTTTAAGACGTTTATCTCCATCCCGGTGTCGATTTCTACCTGGCGAGCGATACAATCGCCAAACTAATGGGCCAAACGTCTTATAATCTGAAAACTAATGGGGCTAAGCATGACAAAGAAGGGGGACCAGAAAAAACGGCCCATCTTCCCTTAACTCAATTTACACTTTGACTCTTCCAGATCCTCCCTAAACCTTAATAAGATCCCCTATTGACATGTAAACTATTACGAAGGAAGGCAGCATCGTATATGTATTGAGAACATTATCCATTAAAAGATACGATCACGCTTTTCCTCTCTGCTTTATGGCTGTTATTAGACGATTGTATTCAGATTAGGAAGGGTATATGGAAGTCAGGGGGTTAATTGAGATATTCTTTACCTTTCTAACGCTCGTAGATCCTTCCTAAATAGTATAAAATCGTCTAATGATAGCCACAAAAAAGTAATCTGTTGAATGTTAATAGTATGGAGTCCAGCACAATACTGCTCACCAGAATAGACCATAAAGCAAGCACTACCCTATTAAAGTAATCTGTTGAATGTTAATAGTATGGAGTCCAGCACAATACTGCTCACCAGAATTGACCATACAGCAAGCACTACCCTCTTAAAGTAATCTGTTGAATGTTAATAGTATAGAGTCCAGCACAATACTGCTCACCAGATTAGACCATAAAGCAAGCACTACCCTCTTAAAGTAATCTGTTGAATGTTAATAGTATGGAGTCCAGCACAATACTGCTCACCAGAATAGAGCAAGTCGACGGCCTCGCTTCAAGCCCCTTTAATTTTATCTGGTGCGACATTTTGAGAGTTATTATGAGTAATCATTATTGAAGGTTTTGAGTGCTTTTACTATTTTTTCCGGGTGGATGGGACTCGTTAGCCTTGGTCGGCAACTCATCTAGGGGAGACAACCTTATACAAATCTGGGTGGATGAGACTCGTCAGCCTTGGTTGGCAACCTGTCTAGGGGAGTAAACCTGATACAAATCCGTACTGCTTACCTAAGGGTAAAGCAGGTTAGTGGATGGATTAGCCGAATACCACTGTAGAAAAATAGTGCTAACAAGATACACAGAGGGCCTCTGAGTCGGACGGATCCTAAATTGAGTGGGTCAATCCTGTAAGTCCTTCACTAAACTGGCTCGGGTTGTCCCTCTCACAGGGAATAGGTCCGCGTGGGGGCATTCTGTGTATGGCCACCCTCGTAAGGGGAGTAAGGCGTCCGGCAATAGATAGACAGATAGACTATTTTCTAGCAATGTGTTTTCAGTTTGCCCCTAAACTAATCTTCCCCCGCTTCCCCAGACTCCATTCATCGTCAAAAATAATATATAATAATAATGAATATATATATAATATATAAACTGCACTCCAGACCCCCTTCAAGCCAACTATATACATTATTTGGTAAGAAAATGTTCTGGCCAAAGGCCGGTTTCTCCAAAATTGCAAGCTCGCTTTCGCTCGCCCAGAAAATATCGACACCTGCATAGGCAAACAAATGAGATGAAACATCTTAAGGGGGATGGTTCACTTTTTAGTCGATTTTTTCAATTCAATATTATTTTCTAGTTTCCTCCCTAGACCTCCATCAAACTTTAACAAAAACCCTCCTTGACCCCCTTGCAAGAAAAATGTCCCGGCCAAAGGCCGTTTCTCCAGGCTCACTATCGCTCTCCAGGAAAGAAAATAGACACCTAAATGGCACGAAAGGACTAAATATTGACATAGGAAATGGGGTTAAAGGTCTGAAAATCGCCAAACTAATGGAACGAACGTCTTAAAATTTGAAAACTAATGGGACTAAACATGAGGAAGAAGGGGGACCAGAAAACCGCCCCATCCCCCCTTAAAAACTGAAAACTAATAGAGTGGAACATGGATGCCTCGCACCAGCTGGGGTTAACTGTAGAAGGCTGGGTTTGGTGTAGACAAAGCCGTACGGAAGGGGTGGATAGGATGAAGGACGAGGGCTGATAATGCTTCATACCATTAGGTTTACAAATCACGTATTCTTTTGTTAGGGCGGGATATCGTTAGACCCATGTTATTAAGCTTACGAGGGATCTGTGAAGTCATAGGGTTAGTTGAGATCGAGTTTACCCTTTGGATTGTTAGAGGTTATTCCTAAGTTGTATATAAGCAGATAATATTAGCCTTAATGCAATGAAGGAATGTGTCACTGAATATTAATATCGTGTTAGGTTTATAAAGACATGGAGTGATGCAAGACAAATATACATTTTACTTGGTGGTTGTATTATTAGGTTAAAAATAAGATCATGTAAAGTATAATATATAAAGAAATAGAAAGTTATAAGCTATTCAAATGTACAGTACATGACGGCTAAGGGTTTTTATCTTTTATAGAATCCCGTAAGGTTTATTTACAAAAGGAAGGATGAAAGAGATGTAAATGATAAGGTAAATAGAAAATAATAGGTAATAGTTAAAATTTTGAATTATTTAAACAAATCTGGCACTGCTTGTATTATACTACATAAGAAGGGACACAAATCGTAATGATTGATGAAGGTTTTATTGGATTTCTTCGATCAGTTAAGATATGTATAAACGCAAACTAAAAGACAAAGGGACAAGTTTAAGAGATAAGAATGATAGGAGATGAACAATACTTATAATTATTATATAATTACGTACTATGTTGTAAGTGCTGATCATTGTTTTAAAAGACGATAAATCAATATTTAAGAAAGAATACAAATTAAATACAATACAATATATACACTGTATATACTGTATATACTATATAATATGAACACAAACATATTTACAACTTAATTCCGGGCTCGGAATGGATGAATAAAAAGGATGGATGTAATAGAAAACAGGCAAACATAATTATTGGTCCATCACTTCGATGAATATTATTGAGGTAACACTTGAAACTATAATAGGATATTTATAATATCAAAAACTTAAATGTTCTAGTTACAGCTGGCTAAAAACAGTTTAATTGTGGATGTTTTCTACATTTCTGTTCGATAGGCAATTTAAGTGTCACAAGAATGTGTATATATATTTGTTTTCTATGTGAATGAGGGAGACAAAAGGCATAACTGCCTGCA
This sequence comes from Paralithodes platypus, assembly GCA_032716605.1. Classification (NCBI taxonomy): domain Eukaryota; kingdom Metazoa; phylum Arthropoda; class Malacostraca; order Decapoda; family Lithodidae; genus Paralithodes; species Paralithodes platypus. Next base: position 45,486,649 of record CM064492.1, on the reverse strand, counting down.
GCGAGTGCCTCCCCCAGATTTCAAAGAGTGACAGGGCCGATATCAAGGGACGTTCGAGCTAAAATGCCTGGACACACTGAGTTTGAAGCAATTTAAGTCATAGGAAGAGGGAAAGACTGATTGTGGGAGAGAGTTCCAGAGCTCAGCAGTTGAATAGAAGAAAGTCTGAGAATAGCTTTTCATTCCTGGGTTGGAGAGTTGCACAGAGTAGGGGTGGGATTGTGTTGTAAGGCGGGTACTACGTACCCTACGTAGAGGAGGTGGTATACACTGGGAAAGCTCCGAGGAACACTGATTATTGTAGTAGCGATAGAATAGTGAGAGATGCAACATTGCGTCGAAGAGAGAGAGAGAGATTGCAGAGAATTGGTGAGTGGACGGGAGTTAATGATACAAAAAGCTTTCCTTTCTACTTTATCTAGGAGTGCGGTGTGAGAGGATCCTCCCCACACATGTGAACAATACTCAATACAAGGACGCACTGTGCCCCTGTACAGAGTAAGTAGCTGCGCAGGGGTAAAGAACCCCTTGAGGCGGTTGAGCACACCCAGCTTCTGGGAAGCTGCCTTAGCGAGACTGGTAATATGGTAATATGGTAATATGGTGAACAAATAACAGCTATTGAACGAAAATGTAATTTTTATATCATCACTAAAACTCCTACACCTGTGTGTGAAATAGTGGGTGGGCAAACACGACAAACAAATAAAGTAGAGCAAGCGACGCAAACAAATACAAAATGAAGCTTGTGATAGCAAGAGGGTAGAGGAATATGATCAACGTGAATCTAAACATACAGTATAGGTCAAAATGAGGTTCACGCAGCAAACGACACAATAAATACAGATTTGACTTGCGATAGAACGAAGGAAGAGAAGGACGAGGAAGAAGAGGAGGAGGAAAATCAAATACAAGGGTGAAATAAGAGTCAGAAGATCACTCTTTCCGGCAAATAGTCTTCGGTAATTCCGGTCTGGCAGCTTCTGATGTAAATTCTCATCAGAAATGTATCACCTAAGATATTGTACCCTCAGCTATGTCCCAGTACTAATAGAAAAGACTGGTGATGGGCTGGTCTATCAGAGTGAGAGCTGAGCAATCTCTGCCATACCCATAGCTTACTCTGACTGTTCCTTTAACTTATATATTTTCTAGATCTCAAGTGACTGCGTCTCTTCCGTGGATTGACCTCCCAATCTACCAAGATTGGAAGCCAAAGCGTCACATTTTTCCCTTGCCCCTCAACTTTCTCTTCATAATTGCTGAGGTGCACAGGGCCCAGGGTGGGGCTTTGGTTTCCCGGGCGTTTCCGCACCCTCCTCAGCTCCCCGCCATGGAGTGGCTTCGGTCACCCAGGCTTTATTGTGGTCGGCGGGGAGGGTTCTGTGGGGGCACTCGGTTATGGCCTTGGAATTGCTCGGGGCCTTGGGGCTGTTCGGCCAGGCAGCTTGGGGAACAACAACAACAACTAATAGAAAAGAAGCTCTGGAATGTTACTATAATACATTTGCTGATCAAAAGTGGCTGGAAAAATGGATTCAATGCAATGGAGGAGCAGACGACGCGAGGCCATAACAACAACAGCAAGAGGGGTCCCAAGGTGAAGACGGGGCCGATATACGACGCACTATTATACCGTCTCCAGCTAGGGACCCTGGCAGACGGCCCGAACACCCCTGGTCTTATCTAGCTCCCCAGTGTATGATAACAGATATCGACTTGGGGGAGGGGGGGCACAAAGGGGGCGGAGGGGAGAGGTTGAACGGGGAGGGAGGCATCGATCAGTTATCCTTTGAGTGAACTATGGCAAGGTGATTTGTGTTATCGAGCAAGCCTTCCCGCGCTATTTTCCCGGGCTATCTTCCAGCGCGCGCCAAGGCAGGCCACAGATTGGATGCAACTCTGATTCGGCGACATATATGCTTTTTTTTATTATTGCTTCTCGTGCTTGCTGCAATATCTACCAATATTCATGATGGAATTGATGGAAAGGATTTTTTAAATGTAAAAGTTTTGAAATAGTTTTATTAAAAGATGTCCTTCGAGTCAACAATTTAATGCAGTTTTAAATACGTATCTCCCATGAATTATTTCGCATTATTACGTGCGCTTCTAGCAATATCTTACAACATTAATGAGCGATAAATTATATTTAATTGTATTGTTCGCGTTTTAGCCTGAACATTCCTGTAATGCAAAACATGTGGGTCTGTTAAATATGCTCGTAAAATATATAAGACAACTTAAGAAAGAATACTGACGAAATTTGACAAATATTTTCATTTGGTCAACATCCAAAACAATTCAAGGGGAGATTTGTATTTATTTGTGCATTTATTTATGTATTTATTTATTATTTTCTTTAGTTTCCTCCCAAGTCCTCCATCAAGCTTAGGAAATACCCTTAAGACCTCCTATCGAGATAAATTCGTACAGTTTTTGGCAGAAAAATACCAGTTCCTTCCAGATTACAGGCTCGCTATCACTCACCCTGAAAAAAAATCGACATCTAAATGCAATCATAAAATCGCCAAACTAGTGGAGCGAACGTCTTAAACCCTCAAAACTAATGAGAAAGGTGTACATTTTAGAACAAACTTCCCCCTAACGTTTGCCTACACTTCCCTCTCCTCCCTCAACACTGCCGGTACTGGGAGTTATAATATATTATATTTTTGTATTATTATTTATATATTATTATTATTTCGGCCCCATTCAGCCCACTGTTTTAAGACGTTTACCCCTATCCAGGTGTCAATATTTTCCTGGCGAGCGGTAGCGAGCCAGCATATATATACTTTTGTTTTGACAGCAAGCTAAATTTTTAAATTTTTCGATAGAAAAATTTCTCCGGCGGAGCCGGATATCTCCATACAATGCGGACTCGCTCGCCAGGAAAAAATCGACACCTGGATGCGGATAAATGTCGTAAAACAGTAGGCTGAATGGGGCCGAATGGATACAAGCCAAAGAAAGAGAGCAATAGAAAAGGAAAGAAAAAAGCAGGTGACCCCCCCTTATTGGAATCAACAAATACATGTGGCACTCTAAGGACTCCAACCTAGGATAATACATGTGGCACTCTAAGGACTCCAACCTAGGATAATACATGTGGCACTCTAAGGACTCCAACCTAGGATAATACATGTGGCACTCTAAGGACTCCAACCTAGGATAATACATGTGGCACTCTAAGGACTCCAACCTAGGATAATACATGTGGCACTCTAAGGACTCCAACCTAGGATAATACATGTGGCACTCTAAGGACTCCAACCTAGGATAATACATGTGGCACTCTAAGGACTCCAACCTAGGATAATACATGTGGCACTCTAAGGACTCCAACCTAGGATAATACATGTGGCACTCTAAGGACTCCAACCTAGGATAATACATGTGGCACTCTAAGGACTCCAACCTAGGATAATACATGTGGCACTCTAAGGACTCCAACCTAGGATAATACATGTGGCACTCTAAGGACTCCAACCTAGGATAATACATGTGGCACTCTAAGGACTCCAACCTAGGATAATCACACCGAAATTTCGCGCACTTATGCATTACGCTATCAAGACAGCCTTCCGGGAATGGAAAGCTTAAGGGGAATATAGTCGGTTTTTTCTGGACCCCGTTCTTCCTCATGTTTAGCATATTAGTTTTGAGATATAAGACGTTAGTTTCGTTAGTTTGGCAATTTTGAGACCTTTCGTCTAATTTCTTTGTCAATATTAAGACCTTTCGTGCCGTTTAGGTGTCGCTATTTTCCTGGCGAGTGATAGCGAGCCTGTAATTTTAGAAGGAACCGGCCTTCGGCCAAAACATTTATCTTGAAAGGAGGTCTAGGGTGTGTTTTTTTTTTTAAAGTTTGATTGTGGTCTAGCGAGGAAACTCAAAAATACATTAATGAATAAATATATACCGGGTAGTCCAAAAAAAAAAAAAAAAGCACTACCCCCTTAAATGGAGGTTTTTAGTGTGTTCCCATTATCCACATCAAACTTAAAATTACACCACCTAGACCCCCTTTCAGGATAAATGTGTACATTTTTCGGTCGAGAAATGTCCCGGCCGAAGGCCGGTTCCTCTTAAATTACAGGGTCGCTATCGCTTGCCAGGAAAACATAGACACCTAAATGGTACGAAAAGCCTTAAAATTAACATAAATGGGGCGAAAGTTCTTAAAATCGTCAAACTAATGGGGCGAACGTCTTAAAATTTCAAAGGCAATGTGGCTAAACATGAGGGAGAAAGAGGTTCAGAAAAAATATCTCAACATGATGACGCGTATTACTGTATAAAGTGTATATTATATTCTGCTATCAGTAATGGACCTCCCATGTTTCGCTTCATTAGTTGCGAGATTTTAAGACTTTTCACCCCATTAGTTTAGGGATAATAAGATGATTTATCCCATTCAGGTGTAGATACCCAAAAAATGTACAAAGTCAGCTTGAAGGGGGTCTGGGTCACTGGGTGGGCAATTTTTATTTTAGTTAGAAGGAAGTCTGGGAAGGCGTTTTTGTAGGCCAAGGGGACACACTGAAATACATTGCTCGATAATGGCAGACGCAAGCAGAATCCTCAATAATATTTAAACACAATACCATAATAACCTACAAGACGTCGGACCAGATCGTGTTAGGTGATTTAAGCAGCTTAGGAAGGATCTGAGGGAGCCAAATTGATAAGTAGGTGATCAAGTTAACCCTTATTTTCCAATCTGTATGAATCGTCTAATGCCAACCTGAATAACAAAACTAAATATATAATAATAACAATAATAATAATAATAATAATAATAATAATAATAATAAAATAAGAATAAAAGGGCGTCATCGATACTGAAAGGGTTAATTTTGAAAGCAATTGATGCCTATTGAAGTAGTTTGAAGGCTCGGTTATATGCAATCTCGATGCAGGGCCAGTTCCATGGTCTTTTATTGCTACTTTTATAGCCCGCAATATCTGACAACATTCGGGGGTTTTATTGTTAATCGGGAGTTGTATTAGCGCGAGAGTAGTACACGGAAATATATTTAATGGGATACCAATATACTATTTAGGTAAATATCAATGTTAGGAAGGCTATAAGTATCACACACACACACACACACACACACACACACACACACACACACACACACACACACACACACACACACACACACACACACACACACACACACACACACACACACACACACACACACGAAGGTCCCGAGTTCGAGACCCGGGCGGGGAAGAGACATTTGGGCAAGTCTCCTAACGGTGTAGCCTCTGTTCACCTAGCAGTCTAAATAGGAACCTGGTATAAGTGGACGAAGTTGTGACGTCCCATCTGGGGTTGGTGATCGGTTACAAGGTGAGATGGGTATCGTATTGGTCAACCTAAGCTACTGGTCAACCTAAGCCTTCGGGCGAGACTGGTACCGTACAGATTAACCCTAAGCCTTCGTTTCCAGATGTCGCCAACTGGCTAAAATACAGACTACACACACATCACAGCCATTCCAATGATACATAAACACTTATAACATGCATTTCACGCAATACATTCCCAGTTAAGGAGGCGCGATAATAATGAGCTTAGCTCGCATTGCGTGGATTCCACTTGATGAACAAGTAAGTGAATTACACACACACACGGTCACGGTGGCCAAGCGCGCTTAGTACACTGTACTGGGAGTGCTAGCTCTGGTGTCGGGGGTTCGATCCCACGCGCCGGCAGGGGGAGTTCTCTCAAAAACTTTCCCTGGCCGTGAAGGCAAGGCCCACAAAATCTCCTGCCCACCATATACCTGCAAGACAAACAAAACGAAGAAGCAAACAAGATCGGGAAAGGAGGAGGCTGTACAGAAGAAGAAAATTACTCGCACAAAGACGCACACATCAAAATCTACAGGATAGGCAAAAGGTCGAAATAGATAGAGAAATTGTGGAAATTGAACAAAGGCTAAGAATATCATATGAACTACAACATATGGAAGAGGAGAGGAAAGCTATTGCAGGTATAAAGGAAAATTCCAAATACTTCTTTTCATACGCCAAACAAAAGGCTAAAACAACATCAAACATCGGCCCACTGAGCAAAGGGGACGGCTCTTTCACAGGGGACAAAAAGGAAATGAGCGAACTCTTAAGCAGGCAGTATGAAATGGCATTCAGTGAGCCTGATGAAACAAAAGTCATCAGAGACCAAAATATATTTTTCATGGAAACCTCCCCCACGGAAACCCCTCAGATGCTGGATATTGATTTCGGTCCAAAAGACATAGAAGAGGCCATTTCCAACATGCCATCCCACTCGGCACCAGGCCCGGACTCTTGGAATTCGATCCTAATGAAAAAATGTAAGGAAAACCTCTCAAAACCCCTGGCTATAATGTGGAGAAGGAGTCTAGACACTGGTGACATACCAGATAGCTTGAAAAACGCAATAATTGCCCCACTGCATAAAGGAGGGAGTAAAGCACTACCAAAAAACTACCGCCCGGTAGCTCTAACCTCTCACATCATTAAAGTTTTCGAGCGAGTCCTGCGAAGCAAAATTTCAACATTCATGGAGACAAATGAACTACACAACACCGGTCAACATGGGTTCAGAGCGGGAAGATCATGTCTCTCACAACTTTTGGAACACTATGACAAAATTCTTAAAGCGCTAGAAGAAAAGAAAAACGTGGATGTCATTTACACCGATTTTGCGAAGGCATTTGATAAATGTGACCATGGTATAATAGCCCACAAACTGAAAGCAAAAGGTATAACTGGGAAAATCGGACGGTGGATATACAATTTCCTCGTAAACCGAAAACAATCGGTAGCAGTAAACCAAGTCACTTCTGAGCCTTCGGATGTCAAAAGCTCAGTGCCCCAAGGAACAGTGCTAGCGCCCCTTCTGTTCCTCATACTAATTTGCGACATAGATACCAACACCAGACACAGTACGGTGTCGTCTTTTGCTGACGACACAAAATTAAGCAAGATAGTAAACACACAAGAGGACACGGGCCGACTGCAGGAAGACATGAATGTAGTGTTCCAGTGGACCAGGGAAAACAACATGCAATTCAATGAGGAAAAATTCCAATTAATACAGTACGGAGATAATAATGGTGTTAAAGAAATTACAAATTACTTAACAGAATCTAACCACATAATAGAACGGAAAGACAGTGTGAAAGACCTTGGGGTATTAATGTCTGAAAATATGGGTTTCAAAGTACATAACCAGGTCAAAGTGGCGGCTGCGAAACGTCTAACGGGTTGGATTCTGCGTACTTTTAAAACACGCGGTGAATTGCCTATGATAACGCTCTTCAAATCTCTAGTGCTACCGCGGCTTGAATACTGTAGCGTATTAACATCCCCATACAAAGCAGGTGAAATAAATGACGTAGAGAGTGTACAAAGAAATTTCACTTCGCATATAAGTTCGATAAAACATCTACACTATTGGGAGCGTTTAAGAGCACTGAATCTGTACTCACTGGAACGTAGAAGAGAACGTTACCTAATAATATACACGTGGAAAATCGCAGAGGGTTTAGTACCAAACCTACATACTCCGATAGTCATGAAATTCAGTGATAGGAGAGGCTGGGAATGCGAAATCCCCCGGATGAATAACAGGGGTGCTATGGGCTCTCTGCGAGAGGGCTGGTTATCACACAGAGGCCCACGTCTCTTCAACAAACTCCCACGGCGAGTAAGAGACATGAGGGACATCTCGTTAGACAACTTCAAGAGAGCCCTAGATGTCGAACTGCAAAAAGTGCCAGACGAGCCCATCCTCGCAAGGGAGCGAGCTGTCGCTTCAAACAGTCTACTGCACCAAATCACCACCCATAACGAGGGGCGTCGCGCTCCTTGGTGCCGCTAGAGGAGCGGCGAACACATCCAAAGGTATCCAAAGGTATCCACGTCCTACTCCTTCGCGGTTATGTAGGCGGTCTCGTTAGCAGCCAGGATCAGTCTGCTGATCCCTTAGGATAAGATCTAAGTTAAGTCTGTGTATTTTCAGCCCCATTGGCTGCCGGCTTGAAATAAACCGATTATTATTAATATTATTATTATTTTACACACTCACACACACACAATAATGAAATAAAATAAATCTGAAGAATTTAATGACCAATTGTTTAAATTTTGGTTAATATTTTCATTTCGACCTTTAATGAACTGCATTAACACCTTATTATTTTGATTCTCGATATAAAAATAAATATTATACACACAATCGAATAAAAGTATCTTAATTCCAAGAATTATTTGCTTTAATTATCGGATCACAAAGAGATCCTCCTGCAACAGTGCTGCTATTATTAATCATATAAATTTTTATTTATATATTTATATATTTGTGTGCGTGTGTGTTCTTTATTGTTTTGTTTTAACATTAGCTCGTCGGACTCTTGGACTTTCATTATGGTGTTTTGTTTAATTATTTATCGACGGCTTTATTGTCTTTACCATTTTCGGCGTAAGGGTGTGGCGACCCAATCGACCGTCACTTTTGTGGCGCAGATAGCCTCTGGATGTTGGGACTGGGAATCCCACCTCCAGAATTTACTCTCACTAATGGATCAACAAGCATTTTCTTGATGATCCTCCCTACCCATTTAAGGGTGGATGGGCCGGTTTTCTGGACCCCCTTCTCCCTAATGTTTAGCCCCACTAGTTTTGAGATTATAAGACGCCCATTAGTTTGACGATTTTAACACCTTTCACCCGATTTCGTTGTCAATTTTAACACCTTTCGTGCCATTTAGGTGTCGATTATTTCCTGGCGAGCGAAAGCGAGCCTGCAATTTTTATAGGAACCGGCCTTCGGCCGGAAATTTTTCTAAAGAAAAATGTACAAATTTATTTTGAAGGGGGGTCTAGGGGGTGTTTTCTAAGATTGATGGAGGTCTCGGGAGGAAACTAAAGACAATATATATAAATAAATGAATTAATAGACTAAACAAACGGCCAGTCTCCCCTTAAGGGAGTGAGGGTTTGGCTACTGACTGACCATTTTTGAGCAAAATGTTTTTAGATTGTGCTTAGAATAAAAATAACGTTTTCGTAGACCCACTTCAAATTAATAATTATAACAAAAACAACATAGTTTCCCCAATCCCCCTTCAAGCTTCATTTGTACAGTTTTCAGTAAAAATTTCCTTGCCAAAAGCCAGTACCAGTCTCTCCTAAATTGAAGGCTCGTTACCGCTCATCCAAAAAATATCAACACGAGTGAGGCAACGCGTCTTATAATCGCCAATCTAACGACACGAAACAGGGGTGGTCCTGAAAAACATCCGGGGATTAAAATAATAGGGTAACTATTAAGTCAAACAAACCCTGTAGACTTGTTAAGGGGGTAGTGCTTTTTTTTTTTTTTTTGGTATATATAATATATACATATAATATATGTACATTATGTGCCTTCTGCGTGTCGTAAGAGGCGACTAAAGAGGTTGGGTCGGTGGGCTTGCGACCTCCACCCGGAAAAAATATCTAAGCAAAGAAAAACGAACGAACAGCCTCGGATGCGGACGGAACCAACGTTGACGAACCACGACCGACTAAGGACATGCCTTCGGACATTCTGAGAATGGCTACGTGGAATGTTAGTGGCATGAATGATGGCACAAAAGAGAGAGAGGTTCTGGAAGTGTTAGTGAATGCCAGGCTGGATGTATGTGGAATGACAGAGACCAAATGGAAAGGTTCAGATGTGAGAGAGTGGGAGTGTGGAATGGGTGTGTGTGCTGGAGTGAGTGAAGGAACAGCGAGAGAAGGTGCATGTTTGTTTGTAAGTAGCAAATGGAAGGAATGTGTAAGAGAGTATGGGTCTGTGGGTTCAAGGATTGTGTGGGTGAGAATGAAAGTAGGAATACAAACGTGGGTGATTGTATGCGTGTATGCCCCGACAGAGGATATACTTGAAAGAAAGAAAGAAAGAAAGAAAGAGGAGTTCTGGATGAATGTGGAGGCGTGCCTGGAGAAGTTTGACAAGAACGAAAGAATATTTCTGATTGGGGATATGAATGGTAAGGTGGGTGATAGGAAAGTTGAGGGAGTGGTGGGAGGGTGGGGGGTACCATCAGAGGTGAATGGGAATGGTAGTGCACTTGTGGACGTATGTGCGGGGACGTTGGCTGTGGATAGCCAACACCTTCTTCCGACACAGAATGATCCACAGGTACACGTGGAAACGGATGTTGACGATGAAGAATAAGACAGTGGTGGAACGAAAGTCATTGATTGATTATGTATGTGTGGATGAAAGAATGAAGAAATCTGTGATGGATGCTAGGGTGTATAGGGGTATTGGAGGGGGTCTGTCTGATCATTATGTAGTGGTAGCTAAGGTTAGGATACAAAAGAAGTGGGTGAGGAGAGCGGGAGGGAGGCGAGAGGAGGGTGGAATGGTGAGGAGGGTGGAGAGGTTGCAGGAGGAGGAAGTCAGGGAGGAGTACAGGAGAGCAGTGGAAAGACGACTAGGTGGGTTCGACCTGGAAGTTATGGAGGAAGTGGAGGAGATGAGCAAGGTGTTTAAGGATGAGATCTGTGCAGCATGTGAGGAGGTGTGTGGAGTGAGGAGAAGAGGGAGGGGAGTGAAAGGTACAGCATGGTGGACAGAAGAGAGCTGTGGAAGAAAAGAAGAAAGCATATAGAGAGTGGTTGGGTAGTAGAGGGAATGAAGATTCCGAGAGACAGAAACGAGCGAGGTACGTGGAGAGTAAGAGGGTGGTGAAGAGAGTAGTGAAGGAAAGTAAGAGAAGAGTAGATGAGGAATTTGGAAGGAATCTGAGTGTAAATGGAGGGAGAGTAAGAAACTGTTCTGGAAAGAAGTCAAGAAAGTTAGGGAAGGTAGCAAGGGAAACAGTAAGGGTGTGAAAGATAAGAATGGGAGAATGCTATCCGAGAAGCAAGAGAGAGTCGAAAGATGGAGGGAGTACTTCAGTGAGTTTCTAAATGAAAGGAATGAAGAGCCAGCAAACATAGCTGGATATGGTATGGGAGGGAGAAGAAGAGAAGTAGTGGAGGAGGAGGTGGGGATCAGGAGGTCAGAAGTGTGGGAAGCCATGAAAAGAATGAAGTTGGGGAAAGCACCAGGAACAGATGGAGTGTGTGGGGAAATGTTGAGGTATGGTGGTGAGATAGTGATAGAATGGGTATGGAAAATGTGCAAACTAGCATGGGAGAAGGGGAGTGCACCCGATGACTGGAAGACTGGCATAATAGTCCCCCTATATAACGGCAAAGGGGAAAGAGGAGTGTGTGGTAACCACCGAGGAATACGTCTTCTAAGCGTAGTAGGGAAGGTATACAGTAGGGTAGTGATTGAGAGAGTGAGAGTGAGAACGGAGAAATGGATAGGCGACGAGCAGGGAGGTTTTAGGAAGGGAAGAGGATGTGTAGATCAGATTTTTACCCTGAATTGTGTTGTGGAGAAGTATCTGGAGAAGAAACAAAAGGTGTATGTTGCCTTTATGGACTTGGAGAAGGCCTATGACAGAGTGGATAGAGAAGGTTTGTGGAAAGTACTTAGAATATACGGAGTAGAGGGCAAGTTGCTGAAAGCAGTGAAGAGCATGTATGAGGGTGCAAAGGCGGCAGTACGTGTGGAGAGTGAGCAGAGCGAGTTCTTTGACCTGAATGTTGGTTTGAAACAGGGGTGTGTGATGTCCCCGTGGTTGTTTACTGTATATATGGATGGAGTTATGAAATAAATACTATCAAGAGCAGTGGATGTTGGTGTATCGCTGAAAAGGGAGGGAATTGAGTGGAAGCTACCTATACTGCTGTTTGCGGATGATACAGTTCTGATGAGTGATAATGAATGGGAGTTGCAGGGTCTGGTAAATGAGTTTGGAACAGTGTGCGAAAAACGGAATTTGAAGGTAAATACGGGGAAGAGCAAGGTTATGGTCTTCGAAAGGGGTGAAGTCACAGAGTGTGAGGTGAAGCTGAACGGTCAGGCTATGGAGATCGTCAACTCTTTTAAGTATCTGGGCAGTGTGTTGAGTAAAGATGGGACTATGGATGAAGAGGTGCGGGAGAGGGTACAACAGGGGAAGAGGGTTGTAGGAACGCTAAAAGCAGTAACAAGAAATAGGGTGGTCAGTATGGAAGTGAAGAAGTCCTTGCATGACAGTGTGGTAATCCCGACACTGACTTACGGAAGCGAAGCATGGACGTTGGTTGAGAGACTCAGACCAAGAGTGAGAGCAGTGGAAATGAATTACTTAAGGAGTGCGTGCGGAGTTACATGGAGGGATAGACAGACTAATGAGGAAGTAAGAAGGAGGTAGATGTGCTGGAAAGTGTGAAAAGGAACAACTTGAGATGGTTCGGCCATATGGAACGTATGGAAAGCGAGAGAATGACTAAGAGGGTGTACGAGAACGAGGTGGAGGGACAGGGGGAGAGGTAGACCGAATATGAGGTGGAAGGATGGAGTGAGGAACTACATGAACGAAGGCGGTGCTGGTTGGGGGGAGGGGCGTCGACTGACTGGGGACAGAGGTGCATGGGGGCGGTTCGTTCGTGGCCACCCCTTCGGGGATCACGGCGTCAGGCAATAGATAGATAGAGATAGACATTATATGTATACCGGTATATATATATATATATGTATTTATATATATATATACAATATATACCGGTGTATTTAGTTTATTTAATATATTTAGTGTTGAGTGTCTTCGCTAGACCTTCATCAAACTTAAAAAAAAAACACCCCTAGAACTCCTTTCAAATTAAATTTGTAAATTTTTCTGTAGAAAAATGACCCGGCCGATGGGTGGTTCTTTTTAAAATTATAGGCTCGCTATCGCTCGTCAGGAACAAATCGACACTTAAATGGTAGGAAAGGTCATAATATTGACAAATAAATGAGGCGAAAGGTCTCAAAATCGCCAAACTAACGGAACGAACGTCTTAAAATCTTAAAACTAATATGCTAAACATGAGGGAGAAGTCGGTCCATATAAAGCGCCAACTCCCGCTTAAGAAGTTCTGTGTGTGTGCTTCCCATTACTATAAACACGATCATAGCATTATTCCAGTGTTTTCGTAACAGTTGAAAAGCTTGTCGAATGTACACTCGTTGACACACTCGTTGAGGGGGAAGGGTTAATTTTTTTGTCTATTTTTTCATATATTTAATATTTTTTTAGTTTCCTCCCTAGACCTCCATCAAACTTCAAAAAAACATCCATTAGATATGGAGGATTTGGGATATGCAGCAAATTAGGAATGTACAGTTGGGCACATTACTATTTCCCTTGTGATCTTATATATATGAAAGAAAACAATAATATGAATGAATTGCAAGTGTGGTTTCTTATAATTAGCAGTTGACTAATCAGAGGAGTTAAGGGGAGATGTCCACTTGAGGGATATTTTTCTTGACCCCTTTCTTCCTCATGTTTAGCCCCATTGCTTTTGATAATATAAAACGTTCGCCCCGTTAGTTTGGCGATTTTAAGAACTTTCACTCCATTTTAAGACCTTTCGTGCCATTCAGGTGACGATTTTTTCCTGGCGAGCGATAGCGAGCCTGTAATTTAAGAGGATTCGGCCTTCGGCCGGGACATTTTTCTACCGAAAAATGTACAAATTTATATTGAAAGAGGGTCAAGGGGGTGTAATTTCAAGCTTGATGGAGGTCTAGGAAACACACTAAACACATCCCCTTAACCACTACATAAAGACAATCTCAACTTTCCCTTCATAATTAATAATTAAGGGGCACAGGGCCTTGGGTGAGGCTTTGGTGTCTCAGGCATTTCCGCACCCTCCGCAACTCCTCACCTGGGAGCGGCTTAGGTCACCTGGGCATTTTTAATGGTAAAGCAGGCAGGGTTCTGTGGGGGCGTTCGGTTATGGCTGGCCTTGGCCTTGCTCGGGACATTGGGGCTGTTCGGTCAGACAACATGGGGAACAACAAAAACAACAACAACCACTGCATACAAAACTATACTCTTAAGTCAATCATGCCCATTATATTTCCACTTATAAGATCCCGGAAAGTAATAAAACATATTTGGCCAACTGTTCATCAATATTGTATCAGAGTGTATGAGTAGTTGAAGAAAGTATATGCCATACCATTTATCACTGCAGACGATTGTACAGTTGCCTACATAGGTTCTGTTCCTCTCCGTGATCTTATAATTGGAAATATAATATGCATACTTGAATTACGATTGTAGTTCTTATGCATTATTTAACTTATCTGATTAGTCAACTTAATTATAATTAAAAGAAACCACACTTGCAATTCATTCATACTAATTTTACTTTCATACATAATATCACGACGAGGAGCAGAACCTATGTGGCCAACTGTACCCTTAACCTCCCTCTTTTTGTCGTGTGTGTGTGTGTGTGTGTGTGTGTGTGTGTGTGTGTGTGTGTGTGTCTGTGTGTGTGTGTTTATTATTTTCTTTTCTGGCAGGACCATCCAACATATTTTCTCTTTCACATACTTAAGGCAATTTTGTCTATCCTTTATATTGTTTGTGTGTGTGTGTGTATGGGTGGGGGGGGGGGTTATTTCCTACAAAGATTAATTCGATTATCAAGTATAATACCATCACCACTGCATTATTTATCGTATATTCAATTGTAAATTCCTCCCCTTAAGGTTTGTGAATAACCAGCATATATTAAAGTATTTAAACAATACCTGAGCGATGAAAACACCTGGTTTGAGTAAAAATTGTGTAATTACTAAAATACCAAAGGTTGCACAAATTGTCCATAACAAAATATACAAACATACAATACCAACCTTTAGAGGAGACCGAAGGCGTTCCAATCTTCGGGAGCCACTCCATATCATCCAGGACTCGGGGTCCTCAGTAGTTGTGGTGAACCTGTAGTGAGAATTATTTATATTATTTTGTTTTATGGTTTTATAAAGTAACTTGCGATTGTGCGATCGTATACAGTATATGTTTGTGTTGTGATTGTGTGTAATGTGCAATGAGAGAATGATGAGGATTGTGTTTTATCTGTTGTAAATATGCCAGAAAGGCCTTTCATTTGCGCAAGCAAAAAAACATATGGTCAATAGTGGTAAAATGTATTGAACACATAGACAATTGATGTAGTAGACTACTGCATATGTACATAAATATCTTACCTCAAACCATAGTTGACTAAGTTTGTGCCTGAGTAATTCACCTCTTTGGAAAGGTCTCTCAAGATTTATATAAAAAATGACCAGTAAGCACTAGCCTATACCTCTTATACTCCTCCCATAGAGTGGCTGTGGAAGCCCCCCCCCCCCCTCCTTTTAAACACCTAAATGGGAACGGTGAGTATTTCCATGAATATAATGTCTTATAAGCAATTTAAATAATATTACATTAGGCTATGAACTTGTCCTCTCTGGAAGATCAATACTCGTCTTCTTCCACCATCATTACAACTGGAGTATATTTTTAAGAGGTATTAATAACCAGAATTCAGTGTCCCCAACAAGGCCGCCTCTCTCCTGCTGATGGGTTGTCTGCCAATGAACCGTTATAATCATCACAATAATTCACCACTTGCGAGTTTCGGGCTATAAGAAAGTTGGACTTATAGACAAAGATAATTAGCAGAATTACCAGCTAAAGTACGGTTGCAGTGTGTATATATATATATATATATATATATATATATATATATACATTACATTTACCCATATTCGACAAACTTTGTGTCCAACACAAGCTCTCATAATTGCTCATAATTACATTTCTGTCAAGATTCGAATTATCCAGCTCCAACTTCCGAATAGCGTCAAACTCCTGGAAGACTGCGAACATCCTGGGTACGGACAATCTGTCTATAATAAAATATCAGTAATGCTGCGGTGGACTTTGAACTGATATGAGGTTACAGGCAGATATTGCTTAATGGCAACAACATTAATGGCAGTTTACAACTTTTACTCTGAAGTTGAAGTTTATTCCTACAAAGTTCATACTCTGTGCAAACAGCCTAGAATCAGAAGTTTTTTAAACATAGTTTTCCTTTAAAACACTTTATAATCTATTCTACCTTAACGTATAATCCTAACATACAATTTGTCAATAACATAGATTAAATAACTATGACGTTGATCATACTGGTAGCAGACTAAAGTGGCCAAAGCCATAATGTTTACCTCGTGGAATGAAACAGTCTTCGATGAAAATAGCTGTGGATCAAAACATTCTCGATCAGTCTCAACATAAATAATATGCAACCATGCCAGAGTTCTATGCTGTACTTTACACCATTGTTAAAGTTGATTTTTCTTACAATATATACATACACTTTAAAATACCATTTCCTCCACAAAACGTATGGCTGCAGTCTCACGTCATAGATGGCGGTACATTGCTCCAGGCGACCCTGTCATGGGCTGCCGCTGTTGTCAAGCTCTTTGTTTTGAGATCGGACAAGAGTACCTGATCCCACGTCTTTCTAGGTCTACCCCTACGCGCAGCTCCCCCATGTTCATAGACCGGAGTTTCTTTACCCAGCTAAAATTAGTTGACATACTAGTACATTATATTTGACACCAGGTGCTCAACAATTAATAATGTATTCTAGTTTAAAAGCTTATTTCATAAATACAATGCAGGTAAATTTTTTTTTTTTTTTTTTTTTTTTTTTTTTTAGTTTATGCGAACAAATATTAATGGTAATAATAATGATGATAATGACAACTATAAATGATAATTATTGGAACTACCACCTGACAATTAAATGTACACTCTATATCCCTTGGAGTACTAGCTACGTGTTATATTTTATTATAGCTATATTTAGATGATATTATGCAGCTTAGGAAGGATCTATGGTAGTTAAAAGAGTTGATCGTGATAGTTTGAAGCCTTATTATTGCTAGAGGTCCTTCCTAAGCTAAATATATACGTCTAATAGTTCACTGAATGGGATATATACTGTATGGAGTATATGTACGTACGTCGACTACCCAAAACAATCTCGAGTCCAATAACCTTCTTTGGCGATATAAATAATTAAGGGAAGACGGGAGTATTTGTTTGCTCATTTATGTAGTGTTCTATTATGTTATTAGTGTATGTTATTAGTTTATGTAGTTTATGTAGTTTATGTTATTAGTTTATGTAGTTTATGTAGTTTATGTTATTAGTTTATGTTATTAGTTTATGTAGTTTTCTATTATGTTATTAGTTTATGTTATTAGTTTATGTAGTTTTCTATTATGTTATTAGTTTATGTAGTTTTCTATTATGTTATTAGTTTATGTAGTTTTCTATTATGTTATTAGTTTATGTAGTTTTCTATTATGTTATTAGTTTATGTAGTTTTCTATTATGTTATTAGTTTATGTAGTTTTCTATTATGTTATTAGTTTGTTATTAGTTTATGTTATTAGTTTATGTAGTTTTCTATTATGTTATTAGTTGATGTAGTTGCTATTATGTTATTAGTTTATGTTATTAGTTTATGTAGTTTTCTATTATGTTATTAGTTTATGTAGTTTTCTATTATGTTATTAGTTTATGTAGTTTTCTATTATGTTATTAGTTTATGTAGTTTTCTATTATGTTATTAGTTTATGTAGTTTTCTATTATGTTATTAGTTTATGTAGTTTTCTATTATGTTTAGTTTATGTAGTTTTCTATTATGTTATTAGTTTATGTAGTTTTCTATTATGTTATTAGTTTATGTAGTTTTCTATTATGTTATTAGTTTATGTAGTTTTCTATTATGTTATTAGTTGATGTAGTTGCTATTATGTTATTAGTTTATGTTATTAGTTTATGTAGTTTTCTATTATGTTATTAGTTTATGTAGTTTTCTATTATGTTATTAGTTGATGTAGTTTTCTATTATGTTATTAGTTGATGTAGTTTTCTATTATGTTATTAGTTTATGTAGTTTTCTATTATGTTATTAGTTTATGTTATTAGTTTATGTAGTTTTCTATTATGTTATTAGTTTATGTAGTTTTCTATTATGTTATTAGTTTATGTAGTTTTCTATTATGTTATTAGTTTATGTAGTTTTCTATTATGTTATTAGTTTATGTAGTTTTCTATTATGTTATTAGTTTGTTATTAGTTTATGTTATTAGTTTATGTAGTTTTCTATTATGTTATTAGTTGATGTAGTTGCTATTATGTTATTAGTTTTTGTTATTAGTTTATGTAGTTTTCTATTATGTTATTAGTTTATGTAGTTTTCTATTATGTTATTAGTTTATGTAGTTTTCTATTATGTTATTAGTTTATGTAGTTTTAGTTTATGTAGTTTTCTATTATGTTATGTAGTTTATGTAGTTATTAGTTTATGTATTAGTTTATGTAGTTTCTATTATGTTATTAGTTTATGTAGTTTCTATTATTATTAGTTTATGTAGTTTCTATTATGTTATTAGTTTATGTAGTTTTCTATTATGTTATTAGTTTATGTAGTTTTCTAGTTATTGTTATTAGTTTATGTAGTTTTCTATTATGTTATTAGTTTATGTAGTTTTCTATTATGTTATTAGTTTATGTTATTAGTTTATGTAGTTTTCTATTATGTTATTAGTTTATGTAGTTTTCTATTATGTTATTAGTTTATGTTATTAGTTTATGTTATTAGTTTATGTTATTAGTTTATGTAGTTTTCTATTATGTTATTAGTTTATGTAGTTTTCTATTATGTTATTAGTTGATGTAGTTTTCTATTATGTTATTAGTTTATGTAGTTTTCTATTATGTTATTAGTTTATGTAGTTTTCTATTATGTTATTAGTTGATGTAGTTGCTATTATGTTATTAGTTTATGTTATTAGTTTATGTAGTTTTCTATTATGTTATTAGTTTATGTAGTTTTCTATTATGTTATTAGTTTATGTAGTTTTCTATTATGTTATTAGTTTATGTAGTTTTCTATTATGTTATTAGTTGATGTAGTTGCTATTATGTTATTAGTTTATGTTATTAGTTTATGTAGTTTTCTATTATGTTATTAGTTTATGTAGTTTTCTATTATGTTATTAGTTTATGTAGTTTTCTATTATGATATTAGTTTCCTCCCTAGACCTCCATTAACCTTATAAAATACACCCGCCCAAGACCCTCCATCAAGATAAATTTGTAATTGTTCGATAGAAAAATTTCCCGGCCTAAGGTCGGTTATTCTTAAATGACAGGCTCGCTATCGCTCGCCATGGAAAAATCGACACCTAAATGACAGTCTTAATATTGACAAAGAAATGGGGCGAAAGGTCTTAAAATCGCCACGCTAATGGGCCGAACGTCTTATAACCCAAAAACTAATGGGGTTAAGCATGAGGAAAAAGGGGGACCATAAAAACGGCCCATCTCCCCTTAAAATAGTAAATATAGTACTTGGTAGGCTATAGAAGTGGGTATATAGACAGATGAGAGAGAGAGAGAGAGAGAGAGAGAGAGAGAGAGAGAGAGAGAGAGAGAGAGAGAGACAGAGAGAGAGACAGAGACAGAGACAGAGACAGAGAGACAGAGAGAGACAGAGAGACAGAGAGAGAGAGAGAGGAGGGTTTTGGGAGGGCAGGGTTAAGGGGAGATGGGCGATCGTCGTTTCCAGAGATCCCCTTCTCCCTCATCTTTAGCCCCATTAGTTTTCAGATTGTAAGAAGTTTGCCCCATTATTTTGTCGATTTTAAGACCTTTCACACCATTTGCGTGTCAATATTAAGATCTTTAGTGCTATTTAGGTGCCTATTTTCTTCCTGGCGAACGATAGTGAGCCTTAATATTTGGAAGAACCGGCCTTCGGCCGGGAAATTTTTCTACCGAAAAATGTACAGATTAATCTAGAAGGGGGATCTAATGGATGTTTGTTTAAGCTTGATGAAGGTCTAGGGAGGACACTAAACAAATAATAAATATCTGAAATAACCCCTTTCTCCCTCGTGTTTAGCCCAATTAGTTTTGACATTTTAATACGTTCGGCCCAATAGTTTGGCGATTTTACGACCTTTAGCCCCATTTCTTTGTCAATATTAAGACTGTTCGTGTTATTTAGGTGTCGATTTTTTCCTGGCTAGCGATAGCGAGCCTTTAGTTTAGGAGGAACCGGCCTTTGGCTGAGACATTTTTCTATCGAAAAATGTACAAATTTATCTTGGAGGAGGGTCTTGGGGGGTGTTTTTTAAGCTTGATAAAGGTCTAGGAAGGAACTAATACAATAATATAAAGATACATAAATCAGCAAATAAAACCAGACCAAACCAGATGGCTGGAGTAAAATAGGAAAGAAGATTAATTTGACAGAGGAAGAACAACCTGAGAAGTGAGACTTACAGTAGAAGAATGAAACCGGCCCATCTCCACTTAAGTATGTACTGTGCACCTGAATGAAACCGGCCCATCTCCACTTAAGTATGTACTGTGCACCTGAACACACTGAGTATGTACTGTGCACCTGAACACACTGAGTCATTTGTCGAGCGTTAACCCTTACCGTACAGGTGATATCCTTTGCATTGTATTCTGGCAACTATTAAACGATTTAATTTAGTTTCGGAAGGATGTCTACCAATTACAAGGCTACGGATGATCTCAATTAATCCTTTTAGCTACCCTATAACCTTCCTAAGCTTCATAAAATCTTCTAAATGTACCTAGAATAATATTGAAAAGACCTCGCCGGTACGGAAGGGGTTAAGGAGAGATGGGCCATTTTTCTGGTCCCCTTTCTTCCTCATGCTTATTCCTAATCATTTTGAGATTTTATTACGTTTGCCCCATTTGTTTGTCGATTTTAAGACCTTTCGCCACATTTCTTTGTCAATATTAAGACATTTCGTGCCCTTCAGGTGTCGATTGGTTAACTTATCTGATTACTCAACTGGGGGGGGGGGGGGGGGGGAGGTTAGTTCCTACACCTAATATAAAAGTATGGTACTAAAATTTAATTTTCGTAACAAGGTTGTCAATACGGTACTTTCCCGTTATCAATGTACAATCAAGCTGAAGATTGCAGAGTAAACACCATAGACTTCATCGACTTTTCTTTCACCTTCGTATAGACAGCCAATTTTTTTATTATTTTTATTAAGGGATTAGTACTCAACCAGCGGGGTAATACTAGGTTAGGTTAGGTAAGGTTGTTAGGTTAGGCTAATGTCTTTTCAAATCACTATCGGGGAGCGAGCGTGTCTCAACATCGATCGATAGGCCTAATGGGGAAAATAGGTTTTCCCGAGATTTCTAATTAATTACAAACACTATATATTGATGCAAATGACCAATTTTGTTTATAAAAAAACACTTGGAAAATTCGTGGTATTAAAGTAACATTTTTCCGATATTTTTGTACAGCCAGTCCAGGGTACTTCGTTTACATTCTAGCCTCCTTGGAGGCTCCTCCCCGATGTTCAGTAGCCAATCAGAGTGGAGCTTCACCTATAAGACGTCAGTAAATTTTTTTTGGTACTTTCTTGTTATCAACAGCCAAAGCTGAAGAGTACAAAGTAAACACCATAGACTTCATCGACTTTTCTTTCGGCGCCCGTCAATCTTTTATTGTTTTATTAACACCCAACCACCGTGGGTGTGGGGGTGGCAGCCCCCACCCATAATACTAGGATAGGTTAGGTAAGGTTGTTAGGGTAGGCCAATGTCTTTTCAAAGTCCTTAGATTGTTGGGGTATCGGAATTACAATTGGTAAATTTCTATAATTGCACCTATACGAGCAAAAACAAATATTATTGTATTTAACAGGAAGGTACGACGAGGTAAGTGATGTGGTATAGGTGGCAATATGCGTTAATGGATTATAAGGGCATTCCGCCCCCTCTGACAAAAGTCTATTAATCTAGATGTGACACGGATTTTACAATGTTTCAGAGAGACATTAGCCTAACCTAACAACCTTACCTAACCTATCCTAGTATTATGGGTGGGGGCTGCAGCCCCCACACCCCCGCTGGTTGGGTAAAACGGTAAACATCCAGTTGGGGTGGAGTGAGTAACCGTAGATTTTCGTAAGGGGGTGGAATGCCCTTCTAAACCATTTCCGCATATTACTACCTATACCACATCACTTACCTCGTCGTACCTTCCTGTTAAATACAATAATAATTTTGTTTAGCTCGTATAGGTGCAATTATAGAGTAATTCCTTACAATTAACAATGCAAATGCTAATAAAAAGTGCTTTCCGCACCGTCTAACAATAAAATACACACCTACAAACCTTTGCAGTATAAAATATAAAAATAGACAAATAGAATAAAAGGAGTTGTTCTGCAGAATTACCCCATTTTTGTATGCAATTATAACTGTTTATTGATTTTTAGATAGATCTTGCTTTTCAATATATAGTATATATATGTAGTTTTGTAGCTGACGTATAGAACATTATAATTATATATTAATTAGTGTTCACATATATACTTCCATAATCAGAAATGGGTGATATCCGCGAATATATAGGAGTGGGCTAGATACTATGGCATCCGAGTGTACAGTCAAGTACAGTTGGTCAAAGTTCCAGCTGACCCACCCTCGCTCTGGGGCTCGCAGAATTAGCTGGCAATACTGGTGTAGTTGTCGATCAATGGAAATAATAACTTGAATATTTAAGCAAACCTACGAACTTTGGGTGAATGTTCGGATTCATACATAGCATTTTTACTTGAGATAGGCTTACTTTCCCTTGTTTAGAATATATTCTAACAATGATATAGCCGAAATCAGATCTACCAATCCCAATCTTTGTAAGACACACCTCCTTCCTACACCAGTATTGCCAGATAATTCTGCGAGCCCCAGAGCGAGGGTGGGTCAGCTAGAACTTTGACCAACTGTACATATATGGCGACGTACCCATTTGAACCAGTTTCGAACGTTAACGAGACAATACAATGCTTTAGAATAGCTCAGATGCTTCAGAACTTAGATTTAGACTTTAGAGGTTTAAAGATTCGAACTGGTGTAACCTTAAATATGCGGATAACTGTAAGTGTACAGTCAGGAGCATAAATACTTCGACACCAACCAGATAATGTTGGCCCCCTTCGTTTTAAAAGGTATTGCTAAACTATTTATTCAATCTCACAATGATTTCTTTATTTCATTCTAGCTAATGTCAAGACGATTTTATTCAGCTTAGTATAAAGCTCTCGTGACGAAGGAGTTGACGTTATCTGGTTGATGTCGAAGCATTTATGCTCGTGACTGCACAGTACTATCATCAACAGAAGTTCGTTTCCTCTAATCAGCCACGTGTGAATCCGAAACACCCGAGGATAAAAAAAAGCATTTGTCGAGTGTAAATTGCACTTTTTTCAGATGCTTCGTATTCGACCCCCAGGTGTTTCGGATGCACACAGTGGCTGTTTGGCGAAACGAACTGTTGTCGTCGATAGTACACTCCAAGACAAAAGCCATGTTCTTATGTTTTCGAAGCTATCCCGAATCAGATCAAATGTTCTCAACAATGCTTGATCTAGTACCACTATATGCATTACGTGAGTTCATTTAAGGGAGGAAGGGTTTATTTATTGGTCGATTTATGTATTTAATTATTACTATTTAAGTTTCCTCTCTAGACCTCCATCAAACATCCCCAAGAAAATCGACACCTAAACGGCATGAAATGCTGCAAAATTGCTTCGAATATGCTTAAAACATATTTACAATCCACACCTGTGTACAGGAGCTAGTACCCCCTTTAAATGTAGATTTTATATACACACATCCACCTACAGAGCAAATAATCATCAATGAGCTATACATATACATTAGTTATAATAAAAGTTAACTGTGTATGTAATTTTACTCACCTCCATTCCAGTATATATGATGTTCAGCGCGGTTGATTTTTGTGTAACTGGAGAGTTAGGCTCTCGAAGGCAAACCAATTACTCCTATAACCCCTATCTCCTATGTTCCTAATCCCGATTTACCCTTCATTTTCTACACTTTCCTTCTAAACTGACCAGTAGGAGTCTACATTCTACATAACTTCTTCTGTCCACATCTATCTCCTCACTTATCTCCTTCCACGCATCACACTTCTTATTTCAATTGTTATAATCAGGGTTAGTGGGATCCCAGATTACGGAATGAGAGCGATAAGCATCTTTTATACCCAATACTAGTTCCATTGTCCATTCCATACCAACGCACCGTTCACGTCCACTCACTACGTTTACGTCTTGTCAAGTGATTATTCCCTAACTTGTTCCCGGCAAGAAACGTCCACACCAGTGAACATACATAGCATGTCTCGGAACAAGTTTATGGGTTTGAACGTCCAAACGAGATACTTCGAACATGTGTGCAAACATGTCCGACGCAATGTTTGGAACATGCTTCATGACAAGTTCAAGGCTCGTGTGTTCGCAGCCTTAAACTCTGAAGACTAATGGGGCTAAACATGAGGGAGAAGGGGGGGGGGGGGGGGGAGAAAAACCACCCATCCCCCCTCAAGCAGTTCGAGGATGCAGAAAGGGCCACAACTTAAGGGGAGGTTTGTTTATTTCTGAACCCCCTTCTCCTTCATGCTTAGCCCCATTAGTTTTAACATTTTAAGACGTTTGCTCCATTAGTTTGGTGATTATAAGACCTTTTGTGCCATTTAGGTGTCGATTTTTTTCCTGGTGAGCGATAGCCTCACCTCACTTGGATCGTGAGGTCTGTGTGGTCCGAGTATCTGTGTAAATATATGTAAATTTGGTCACGTATTGTCAATTAGTTTAGAGAGGGTCTGTAAAAGTCCAAGAATTAATGAAGATACTTGTTACCCCTTTGATTCCTATAGGTCGTGTCTAAGCCGAATAAACCCACCGAGTGATGGCCAGTAAACCAAGAAGAAAAGGCTTCCTCGTACTGAATGGGTTAAGGGGAAAGTTTTACATTTTGGTCGATTATTTCATATATATATATATATATATATATATATATATTTTTTTTTTCTTTTTCTTCTATATTCCAACTACTCCCTCTCGGGCATAGGCTGAAAGCCTGTACATTCCACCGCTCAACACGGTGAAGCCCGTGAGGTCTTGTTCCAGTCTGGGGAGTGAGACATGTGAAGCATCCATCATGGCTCGAAGCAGCTCCATCTCTGAAGCGGCCGGTTGCTTCGCTCAAGTGCTTCACCGTCTCACTCTCCAGACTCAGACCCTCACTCTCAGAACGCCACCTATTGAGCAGTGAACTCACTATATATATATATATATATATATAATTTTTTAAGTTTCCTCCCTAGACCTCCATCACACTTTAAACAAAAAATCCATTAGATCCCCCTTCTTGATTAATTCGTATATTTTTCGGTAGGGCCGGTTCTTCCTAAATGACAGGCTCACTTTCGTTCGCCAGGAAAAAAAATCCACACCTAAATACCACGAAAGGTCATAATATTGACAACCAAATGGGTCGCAAGGTCTTAAAATCGGCAAACTAACGGGGCAAACATCTTAAGCTCTGCAAACTATTGGGGCTAAACATAAGGGACAAAGGGGACCAGAAAAATGGCCCATCCCCGCTTAACACTATCTGATAGTACATCTTCGGAGTCATTGTGGCATTCTGTTTATTACTGAGGGGTTTGATTGCTTTTGACATTTCCAAGTAGTGTATTTTTAGTTTACCGGTACACACACACACACACACACACCCCTCTTCACACTAAGAAACGTCCCTCAGACATCCTTCAAACTATATATTATGTACAATGGTGGATATCACAGTAACGTGAGTACAAATAAATGCGTAAACCCACTATGACAGATGTAGAATGATGTATTCTTTACAGGTTTACTTATCTGAAATATTATGTAAAACAATAAATACAATGAAATCACATAAATTCGGTAGAAAAATTTACCAACAAAAGGCCAGTATCTCCAAAATTGCAGGCCCGCTATCAATCACCCAACAAATATTACACTTTTGAATGAGGTGAAATATCTTATAATACAAACGAATACAATTCATCAAACTAATTATCAAACTAAGGTGGTGACATTTCTTAAGGTCTCCAAATTAATGGCATGAAACAAGGAGAGACTCATAATATCCGCTCGCATCAGATAGGGTTAATCGCGGCAACACCAGAACATTTAGCCAACTTTGATTAGCCAATATCGGACTTCGGCCTTCTTGGATAAAAAACATCGAAATACAGTCCTACAGGTTAATTACTTCACTCACGGTTTGTATCAGGAGATGGTGACGGTCTTAACTGTGTTGGTGGTATAATGGATTAGATGCTTAAGTTCTGGGTGTGGTGTCCTGAGTTCGAATCCCGGGAGTACCAAATACTTTCACTAATCTATTTAAGTGCATTAGGGTTTGTAATGGAGGATTAATGTTAAAAACGGAGAGTTCCTTAATAATTCAGGTAAATGAAGATCACACAAGGATAATGTAATGAAAAGTGATGGCTAATATTGGCAATACATAAGAAAAGACAACGCCAAGATTACTGCTCGTGTGACGCAGCCTAACCCCTTCACCACGATGACGTAACTTTTATTTAATATTGGTTATCATTTAGGTATTTTGTTTAGTATATAACCTACCTTTAAGACTGAAAATATACTATCTCAATAACCCCCCTGAATATCATAAGGCCTTCTTACTCTGCATATATGAACAGCGGCTAATTTTAGCCAGAATAAACGGAAAAAATCGTGCTGAAGAGGTTAAGAAAATAGCTTTTATCATCAACTTTTCATCCTTAACTACATTTTGGCATAATTTCGGGAATATATCTCACTACTATCTGCAACTAGACTGAAGATTGGTGATGGGCTGGTCTATCAGAGTGAGAACTGAGCGATCTCTGCCATACCCATAGCTTACTCGGACTGTTCCTTTTACTTATATATTTTCTAAATCTCAAGTGACGGCGTCTCTTCCGTGGATTGACCTCCCAATCTACCAAGATTGGAAGCCAAAGCGTCACATTTTTCTTTGCCCGTCATCTTTCTCTTCATAATTGCTGAGGGGCACAGGGCCCTGGGAGGGTCTTTGGTTTCCCGGGCGTTTCCGCACCCTCCTCAGCTCCCCGCCATGGAGTGGCTTCGGTCACCCAGGCATTATTGTGGTCGGCAGGGAGGGTTCTGTGGGGGTACTCGGTTATGGCCTTGGCCTTGCTCGGGGCCTTGGGGCTGTTCGGCCAGGCAGCTTGGGGAACAACAACAACAACAACAACAACTAGACTGAAGATAGTATATTGTAGTTAACAGGAGTCTCAAAAAGCTGAACTCTGAAACTCTCTGAACAGAATTGCTAAAAATGGTTGCCAGAAAAACGCTAATGTGAAACTGTTTTTTAGTCTGTATTTGCATGTGTGGGGAAGGTCCACCCATGTGTGGGGAAGGTCCACCCATGCCGCACTGCTCGAAAGAGTAGAATGAAATAAGGATTTCGATTCATCAACTCACTTCCTCTTACTAGTTCCCTACAATCGCTTTCTACACGCCGCAGTATTGCATCTCTTTCACTCTTCTATCGTTATTACAACAATCAGTGTTCTTCAGAGCTCTCTCAGTGCATACCCGCCTTTTAACACAATCCCACTCCTATTCTGTCCAGCTCTCCCACCCAAGAATTAGCAAATGTTCTCACTTTCTTCTATTCGACAAGAGAACTCTGGAATCCTCTCCCTCAATCAACCTTTCCTTCATCCTATGACTTAGACTGCTTTAATCTTCGCGTGTCCAGGCATTTTGACCCCAAACATCCCTCGAATTTGGCTCTCTGTCACTCTTTTGGCTTTGGGGGAAACGCTCGTTACAGACAGCCTGCCTTTTGTCTCCTTCATTCTCATAGTACCAAAAAAAAAATGGCATCAATGCTTACAACGAAAATGTGAAGAGGATATAATTTTATTATTGTGGACACCATTTAGCTTTGACCTTTTTCGTTTTTGAGGTGATAAAACTTGGCAGAGTGAAATATCCACTATAATAAAGGTATATCCTCATCACAGTGTTTTCTTCTCATGAACAACTCTATTCCCCAATATAAAAAATTCGTCCATGCCACTTCTCCAGCACTCCCTTTGGGGAAAAAAAAAAAAAAAAAAAAAAAAAAAATGTAATGAAGGTTAGTGGGATCTACCTCAGAGTTTGGACAGAGGCAAGGTACAGTAGGTGTTCAGGAGACGATAGTAGTGACAATTGGATGGTTCTGATTGTAGTTTGCTTTTGTTGTGGACTAGGCTTTAACATGCGGGCACCCAGCCTCACAGATTCGGCTAGTTCAGAGCGGATTCAAACCTCTGCCAGTCTACAGGCCGACCTTCGCCGGGTCAATGTTCAGAACATGCTTAGCTATTCGGCCAGCGAGCACCCCCCCCCCTCCCCTCTCTTGAAGGAAGGAGCAAGTGCTGAAGGGAAGTTAGATCTGTCGTAGGGTTTGGACAGAGACAAGGTACAGGAGGTAAAACAGAAGATAATGACATTATGGTTTAGTTTGTTTGATTTTTAGTGTAACGGCCTACTGTAGGATTGTCACGTGAAAACACAACTGTTCAAACCCTTGACACACATTAGCCCCGCCCATCAGCCATGCCAATGTGCAAAGCTCAAAACCCTTACACCACCGGGTCGCCCACCACCTCCTCCTTCCTTGTCACTCCCAGGCTCTCTTTCAGTCATCCCTGCCTCACGTGCTCCTGCTGCTCTGATACAGGCAGTGGGTCGACACGTGTTTGGCACAAACCAGTGTCGGGGTGTGTGTGTGTGTGTGTGTGTTGGGGGGGGGGGGGGCCAAACTTCTCATGATTTGCTTTTACACGTATAGTTAAGCCAAAATCACAGCAACACTTTTTCTTTTCTCCTTAACTTTTATGGCTGGTCTGGCCTAACTTAATCTATTGTCAGTGTATTATCCGATACCATTGAAAAAGACCACAACAATATTGCCAGGAAAATTATGAAGATCGAAGATTGACGATAAAAACTCTCGTGTGATACCCCTTTAGGGTTCGTAAAGATTGCCAGAACATTCCTCTACTCCCTGCCTTTGTACCCTCATAGCTCATATTAATACTTATAATGTAATATACGATCATATTATACTGTACGAACCCATGCAGTACCGGCGACGTCTTCTATATTTGATTTCAGTTACATTTAGACGAATATATGAAGCTTAGGAAGGATACCTGGATATATGGTAGGTAAAAGGATTAATTGAAATAGTTTGTAGCCTTTTAATTGGTAGACGTCCATCCTAAGCTGAATAAAATCGTCTAATAGTTGCCAGAATATAATGAAAAGGATGGCATCGGTACTGAATGGGTTAATACTTATAATTGTTACGACCGGGACTCGTATAAAACAAGGGCTCTTAATCATTGGAGTAGAAAGGCACACGGCCACAACGGTAACACTAGATCCAACCCTCGAACTTATAATGCCGGCGCACAAAAACACCTATACCCTCCAGAGTTAAATCTGCGATAACGGGGTATCCTATAACTCGGTATAAATGCACTACTACTACAGGCTGATGATCTCTGATACAGCCTGATCACAACAACATACAATTACGTTAATAAAGTATACAAGGAAAAAAATAGAAAGCTAAATTAAATCACTGCAATGATTTAATGGAAACAAGAAGAAGGTATAATTAAAGTTACTCTAAACAATAATAAACTGTCACTCCTATATTAAAGAAAGTGAATGAAAGTCCTAAAGCATCGAGCAGGAATCTTCTGAAGAAAGTCTGATGCTGCGTAAGATGATCGAATCGGATTTTGAACTGTTGTCTAATGCAGGAACAAGATATGACAAGTGTAGGGACATACAGGGTTAACTGGCACGGGAATAATAATAAATGCGCAATAGTATTATCTCCAACAACAAAAGAGGTACTTCCTCAGGCAACTCAAAAAGCCTGCTCGGGTTGTGCAACTCAACAACAACCAAGGCTTACTGTCACCGTGAATAAAAATGCTGCATACATAACATAAGAGTTTATAATCCCACTGGGTGTCTGCTAGGCTAATAAAGTCTAGCTGGGATGTCGTAGGCTAGGAAACAATGGCTGAGCAAGCGGCTCGTAGCCTAGCGAGGTCCTTAAGACTGTACGGCCTAATTACGTTAAATGACGGGGTGCTCTCTTGAGAGATCCAGATCGCTAGTATCTGGTTCTCTCCTGGCGACCCTCTTAAAGTCAAAGCAAAACGAGTTAGCACAGTGTTGGGTGGCAGAGGCAAAAGCCCTCACTCGCAACACAGTGCTAAACTCACAAGGTATACAGTCAGAAAGACCACCTAGGTTTCCCACGTCTCCGTTGCGATTGTACAGGTTCAACAAAACCTGTTACACATCGGAAATCACAACACAAGTAGCCTTACCCCAGTCTAGCATTAAATAGCCCAGCAGACAGCCAAGGAATAGGTAGGGAGACACCGTGAGTGTGTCGAACCTCTACAGACAAAATGGTAACCCCTCCAAAATGCCTAACTAAACATGTAATATCTGAGAGCTTCAGCATATAATACGATGGTCGATATATGAAATCGTGCAGAACCAAAGGGGAGTTATGATATTAAATAGAGAGGAAGAATGAGAGGTAAGAAACTGAGAGAGAGAGAAAGTGCTCTATAGGTAGAAGTAGGGGATAGGTGGTAAGGGAGGTGTGAAGGGTATGCTGGTCAGGCAAGCTCTGAAGAGAGTAGCTCCTCGGGACCCCAGTATCACACAAAGGCATGGTGGTCAGCCAATCACAGGCGGCTACGTTACCAGACAGCAGGCCTGCAGAAGGCGCCAGGAACCACCAGCCAATCAAAAACGAGAGAAAGCCACGCGGGCGAGGGACTCCTCCGGGAGGGAGGAAGGAGGAGGGAAAGCAATACTCACTACCGTCTCGCTGCCCGCTCGCTCTCTCTCTCTCAACTACACTACAATGCATCTTATGTTCAACTCATGATATAAAATATAATGCATTGTCACAGGCGAAAATAAAGACCACTTCTATACTGCCTGTGACATGACGATTCACAAGAAAGAAAGTACAACATTGTAGATAGACTGTAGCCCATTTCACTGCCCTGGCGATCGCTAGTGGCTACCGGGAGGCGATTCTGCCAACGCTGGCAGGCGTCACACCCCGCCCAAGATATAGGACGCTCAACATTAGGCGAGCACGATATCTGACAAGGCAGAATGCCGACAAGACCCGTCACACATAGCCACTCCACCAGAAATGAAAGGAAAAGCTCAAGTCTTACATAAAACAACATATCAACATAAAGAAAATCTTATAACCCCTCCCAAACATAATAGTATAATTTAGCCTACTATGCTCCCTGAGCGAGCTTCACAGAGCCCAGCCTCCTAAGTGAAAGACAGGTTCAACTTAGGACTTTAGCTATAATATTGGCAACTTACAATTAACTATCAAAAGAAAGAGTTTTTATGGGATTTTTTTATTTAATTTTAATTTTGTTTTTGGCAGCTGCTCTACAGGGGCATGCCTATTTTTTGTTTTTTTTCCACTCTCAACACACACTGACTGAACGGCGAGGGTTCTCCTGCAAACAGACCCTCCCGTGACAAACAATCAGCCAAAACATTATCAGTGCCCTTAGCATGCCACACATCCAACTTGTGTTCCGGCAGCACAACAACACCTGACACTGATAAACTGCCCAGTTCATCACAAGACTGGCACTTCTCTTCGCTCTTTCTGGCAACGGGACCTGCCAAAAGCCTTTCACTAGTTCTACCTTCGTGATTAGCGATGCAGCCCCGATGCGGTTTATGGTATCGTCAACTCTCGATAAGGTATAGGCGTCGGTCAGGGATAATGCACACACACTCTCGCAATCAACACACTCACAGATCTTGCCACTTAACACAGGTTGCAAAGTTACAGGCAACGACCACTCATGACATTCCTTATCCCTCAGACCCTTTGTCAACACGTAATCCAGCTCTGCTTGAACCACAGGCTGTCGAACAGGATTTATACTGTAGGGAATTAATCTGAGCCTTGCACTGTCTCCAGCCTCCATGTCGGAATTCTACCACGTACATTAGGCCTGGAGAAGCAACAAACATGCAGATGCACTGCCACAGCCTAGTAAACAACTTATCTCGCAGAACAACATGCCTAGTGCCCTCCCACAACCCAGCCGAGACTGCAGCTTCTAACCGGTAGTCTCCCTCCTTCTCCACCTTCGTCCCTAGAACAGCCAGGTCATGAGAAGGACAATCAGTACCACCTGTGCAGTCACTCCCATAGTTCATTATTGCTAAGGCTTCCCCGCCGATACCGTACATGTGCACCCCAGCATTCCTTACAACTACATCTGCCTGCGCAGCATCACCGCTTTTAGCGACATGGCCAGATACAGTCGGTCTATGGTAGGGCTGTTGCATTCGACTAGAGCAGCATTGGGAGGCTATGCGACGACTGGGCACATCCACTCCACAGCCAACCTCACCAATCTGCTCAATGTCCTCCTTCTGACCACCACCCTTGGCAGCCATGGGTCGACCCTGAACTGACAACCATGTCCAAGCCTCGTCGCCCACCTTGAACCACCGAAACAACGAGGCTAACGGTCTCCCAACATTCACGTGACCTGCCCGCGGAACATCTTGCACCGCCTGAGTTGTGAGGCTCGGGTGCCCGGCACGACCAGTGGGGTATGAACCGAGCTGGTGCTGGATCGCTGCACACTGCTGCTTAGGCAGGTGCTCTAGCGCTTCCACAGCCACCAGACTCGTGTCCCCCGCCCACTGCTCCGCCGAGACATGACAATCCCTACTCTCCTCCACCTGTGCCCTACTGCCCCCCTTCTCCTTCTCCATCTTGGCCACTGCAGACCAACACAGGGACAGTAGGCTGCTCAGGTGGTTGCCTCACAAACTCCTCCAACAGGTTCACATGACATGTTTCCCCGTCATCGTGTTTGATCTCGACAGCACCATTACAACACTTCTGAACTTCCGAATCCTCCAACTGCAGTTTACAAATATCTGAGGGAACCAACCTGTCTAAGTGCTTCCGAAGCAACCCAAGTCCTCCCCCAATATCAAACTGAGCAACCCTTTTTTCTCTCTGTGTGTAACGTTGCTGCCTCGGAATCTCTTCCTGCCCTACTTCCTCACTAGCTGTGACAGGTCCTGGGGCTTCTCCAGACTCCACCAATGGTGCCAATACTGAGTCGCCAAGAAGAGCTGCTGGTACTAAACTCTCCAAACTATTACCAACATTAGCCATCTTCTTCCAACCGTTCCTCCGTTGATCAGAAGACTGAGGAATAGGCTGTGACACTTTGGATGCAAGAGGTCTTGTAACAACGCACGCCATAGGTTGTACTTGACACTTCTCTACCCACTCCTGTTCCTCCCTACTCACGTCGGCCGGCTTCTCGGCAACGACTAAGGGTGAAACCTCAGAAGTAGGCACCGCAAAGTCGTTGCCGAGAAGGAGGTCGACGCCCCCAACAAGCAAGTTCTCCACAATTCCCACATCCAACTCTCGTATCACACCATCTACCTCCAGTTCCATCCTTGACCAACGGGTATGACCTGATAGCATTGATACCTTGCACCATAACCACCCGTGCCGCGTTTATTGGTCTACCAGTAAAGTTCTTCATCAAAGTCTGAGAGGTACCCGTGTCTCGCAACAGCTCAACTCCATGCTTCTTACCAGTCCACTTCACGCAGCCATGCCCTCGATGGCCACAAAAGACATCGCGGACAGGGTTCGAGCCTTCCGGATTCTTCTCCACTGGCTGTGTCCCAGCCTATGACGTTATACCCCGGGCAAACTCAGACGACTTCGGGGACACCCCAATGTTGCGAGCCAAAGACACAACTTCATTAGGTAGCTTGCTTGGACAGGCTCTTGCAAAATGCCCCTTCTCATGACAATGAAAACACTCTAACTGCTCCTTGGGCTTCCCATGAGGTGGGGAAGGGCACTGACCCTTCTTAAACGGGACGGTACTAGGTTTATGGTCAGTTTTAATATCATTGCTCTTGTTGTTATTGTTATATGGTGTATCACTGACTCGGGGGGGTGGAGTGTTGCACCCCTTGTTACCTGCATCGTTCCGTTGTGCAGACCCGCACCCACGAATCAGCGATAGCCTACGGTCAGCCATCTCAGCTGCCTCCTGAAGAGTTTTCGGGTTCTTTTCTTTAAGATTCAACGTCAGATCGCCGCCCGTACACTTGAAAAATTGTTCTACAATCATCAGCTGTTTCAAC
Source organism: Paralithodes platypus (assembly GCA_032716605.1). NCBI lineage: Eukaryota > Metazoa > Arthropoda > Malacostraca > Decapoda > Lithodidae > Paralithodes > Paralithodes platypus. The sequence goes on along the minus strand of CM064492.1, from coordinate 45,452,438 downwards.
TCCTCAAACGTCGATGCCTTCTCAGAACGCAGCCAGTTTCTAAATGCATCGGACAGATCCCAGGCATGCTCAAGAAAGGTGCACTCACGACCCTTCGTTACACCCCGGAACTTCAATCTGTACGTCTCTGGTTGTAACTCATATGCCCGCAGGACAGCCTCCTTCAATACCTCATAATCGATGCAAGACTCCAAGGGCAACGCATCATATGCCTTGAGTCCTTTGCCAACCAACCTAGAGGAAACAAGGGCTGCCCACTTAACCTCGGGCCATTGGTGCTCCCGGCACTTCTTCTCAAAACGCATACAAAATTTGGTGACACCCGACTCATCAAATACAGGGACCAACTTGAGCAGGTGCGATAAAGACTGATCAAGACCTCGATTCCCAGAACCGAGATGCTGCCCTGTCGACTCCACCCGCGACTTCTCAAAATCTATGTCTGCACAGTACTTCGTAGCCTCAACCCGAAGCTCAGCCTCTCTCTGCTTAAGCTCAGCCTCATGCCTTCGTTGCTCGAGCTCATATCTGGCCCTTCTCTCCTCAGCCTGAATCTTAGCCATCTCCAGCTGGAAGAGCATCTCTGCAGTTAAACCTTGAGGAGGAGGAGATGCAACAATTGGAGACTCACCCAAGTGCAAACCACGCTGCCAGTGACTATCGGCCTGCGGGAACGTACCCGGCTCCGGAGCCCGAGGGGGCGCCATGGTAGGAGTCGAGTGGAATGGGGGCTGGGCCGAAGGTGCCCCAGCTCCCGCTCCACCCGAAGCCCCATGCACCCCGCCGAGCACACAGGCCACCAGGTCACCTCTCGTCATGCTGCTAGTGCCCCCATGACCCATGACCGTGGCCAAACACTGGAGACCATACCGATCAATCCCCGACACCCGGTCAACAGTAATAGGCATCTCCAGAAACTTCTTTGCATCCTCCTCACTAGTTATAACTCTAATGCCTTCTAACAAACCCCGCTGCTGCACCTCAGAGCCTGCTTCCCGTACTGTATCCTCACTGTACACTGATCCGTCGTCCGACATATTGTCCACCGAAAATTCTCAACGTTTATAAAAAAAAAGGAAGTACCAAAACTCTCATGCAGCACTATTCACTCAAAAATTATTGAAGACTCTTAAGTGTTATACTACTTGCCAAAAAAAAAATCCACGTGTCCACTATATTCCTTTAAAAAAAAAAAAAAAAAAAAATTACCACAACACTCCTGCAATATTTCTCTAAGTTCACAAAATCCTAACCAAGGTCGCCATTTGTTACGACCGGGACTCGTATAAAACAAGGGCTCTTAATCATTGGACTAGAAAGGCACACGGCCACAACGGTAACACTAGATCCAACCCTCGAACTTATAATGCCGGCGCACAAAAACACCTATACCCTCCAGAGTTAAATCTGCGATAACGGGGTATCCTATAACTCGGTATAAATGCACTACTACTACAGGCTGATGATCTCTGATACAGCCTGATCACAACAACATACAATTACGTTAATAAAGTATACAAGGACAAAGATAGAAAGCTTAATTAAATCACTGCAATGATTTGATTCAAACAAGAAGAAGGTATAATTGAAGTTACTCTAAACAATAATAAACTGTCACTCCTATATTAAAGAAAGTGAATGAAAGTCCTAAAGCATCGAGCAGGAATCTTCTGAAGAAAGTCTGATGCTGCGTAAGATGATCGAATCGGATTTTGAACTGTTGTCTAAAGCAGGAACAAGATATGACAAGTGTAGGGACATACAGGGTTAACTGGCACGGGAATAATAATAAATGCACAATAGTATTATCTCCAACAACAAAAGAAGTACTTCCTCAGGCAACTCAAAAAGCCTGCTCGGGTTGTGCAACTCAACAACAACCAAGGCTTACAGTCAATGTGAATAAAAATGCTGCATACATAACATAAGAGTTTATAATCCCACTCGGGTGTCTGCTAGGCTAATAAAGTCTAGCTGGGATGTCGTAGGCTAGGAAACATTGGCTGAGCAAGCGGCTTGTAGCCTAGCGAGGTCCTTAAGACTGTACGGCCTAATTACGTTAAATGACGGGGTGCTCTCTTGAGATATCCAGATCGCTAGTATCTGGTTCTCTCCTGGCGACCCTCTTAAAGTCAAAGCAAAACGAGTTAGCACAGTGTTGGGTGGCAGAGGCAAAAGCCCTCACTCGCAACACAGTGCTAAACTCACAAGATACACAGTCAGAAATACCACCTAGGCTTCCCACGTCTCCGTTGCGATTGTACAGGTTCAACAAAACCTGTTACACATCGGAAATCACAACACAAGTAGCCTTTCCCCAGTCTAGTATTAAATAGCCCAGCAGACAGCCAAGGAATAGGTAGGGAGACACCGTGAGTGTGTCGAACCTCTACAGACAAAATGGTAACCCCTCCAAAATGCCTAACTAAACATGTAATATCTGAGAGCTTCAGCATATAATATGATGGCCGATATATGAAATCGTGCAGAACCAAAGGGGAGTTATGATATTAAATAGAGAGGAAGAATGAGAGGTAAGAAACTGAGAGAGAGAGAAAGTGCTCTATAGGTAGAAGTCGGGGACAGGTGGTAAGGGAGGTGTGAAGGATATGCTGGTCAGGCAAGCTCTGAAGAGAGTAGCTCCTCGGGAACCCAGGATCACACAAAGGCATGGTGGTCAGCCAATCACAGGCCGCTACATCACCAGACAGCAGGCCTGCAGAAGGCGCCAGGAACCACCAGCCAATCAAAACCGAGAGAAAGCCACGCGGGCGAGGGACTCCTCCGGGAGGGAGGAAGGAGGAGGGAAAGCAATACTCACTACCGTCTCGCTGCCCGCTCGCTCTCTCTCTCTCAACTACAGTACAATGCATCTTATGTTCAACTCATGATATAAAATATAATGCATTGTCACAGGCGAAAATAAAGACCACTTCTATACTGCCTGTGACATGACGATTCACAAGAAAGAAAGTACAACATTGTAGATAGACTGTAGCCCATTTCACTGCCCTGGCGAGCGCTAGTGGCTACCGGGAGGCGATTCTGCCAACGCTGGCAGGCGTCACATAATGTAATATACAATCAAATTATAGGTTTGAAGAAGGTATGCAAAGGGTAGTTAAGAGTACACAAAAGTGTTTTCCATTAAGGGGAGATGGGCCGGTTTTCTGGACCACTTTCTCCCTAATGTTTAGCCCCATTAATTTTCAGATGTTAAGATGTTTGCCCCATTAGTTAGTCGATTTAAGACTTTTTGCCCCATTTCTTCGTCAATATTTAGACTTTTCGTGCTATTTAGGTGTCGATTTTTTCCCTGGCGAACGACAGTGAGCCTGTAATGTTGGAAGAATCAGCTTTCGGCCGGGACATTTTTCTACCGAAAAATGTGCAAATTAATCTAGAAGGGGGATCTAATGGATGTTTTTTATTTTAATTTGATGGAGGCCTAGGGAGGAAACTAGAAAAATAATGAATACATGCAAACATCGCCCAAAAAGTGAACCATCCCCCCTTAAACCTATTTGGTCCGAGGGAGAACGATAGCGAGCCTCTAACTCCGAATAAATCGGCCTTCGACCAGGACACTCATTATCGAAATATGTGCAAATTTAGCTATAGGCAAGGGTGAGGGGTATCTCTAGTTTGAGGTTTAGGTTGGGTGCCTCGATGAGAGGCACTAGTTTTTGTTTTTCTTTTGTTTGTCTGGGGGGGGGGGGGTAAGAACGTCTGTGTTCTGCCACAATCGAGGGAAGCACTCAGTTTCGTGAGTAGATCGAGACCCAATTATCCATCGTATAGGGTCTCTTTCGGATCATAAACCACGAAAGAGTGGTTTGTTCCATGGTTAGGAACAGGGGTACTGACATATAGGGGAAGTGTTTGCCCAAAACTTTGAATTACTTTGGCATCGGCACTTACTAACACAATGGAAGAAGGTTGGATAGTGCCTAAGGCTTTCCTGTGCTGCTTAAAGAAGGGAGAGAAAAGACATAATCGAGAGTCTGCTTCCTCATGAGCCCCCGCCATTTTGACAGTTATTTGTGTACGGGGGCAGTCTGAAAATCCAGATCTTGCTGTGTCTCCATTTCTGGCTCTGGATCCTCTCTGTTGTCTTCTTCGGGGCATTCTTCAAACCCGGCAGTGCCGTCCTCCGTGATAGTGGCGATGCGCCTGGGTTTGATATAGGGGATCTGGGCCCACCAATTTGGTGATCTGGGCCCACCAATTTGGTGATCTGGTCCTTCTTCTGGTCAGCTCTGTGAAGGACCTCCACAAGGACGTCAACAGACACTGACCATTACAAGGTTTCCAATCTGCAGGGCGAATCCTGGCCCATTCTTCAGCCTTGCCATAGGGCTAGGGGCAGGCACGGTGGATGGGTGTGTGGTGGCTTTTTGCATCACAGCTATTTTATCCTGATCCCGGGTTTGTCTTAATGTCACAAAACGCCTTACGACAGGCATATCCGTGTCGTAATTTGTGGGCTCGACAATGGAGACATGATCCGCCACCGCCAAAGGTAAAATTCTCAGTAGGGCCCTGAAAATAATCTTTTTCCTTTGGGCGGGGGTTTACTCCGTGAATGCGGTAACAGCGAGCTGGGTTAACTCACTGATAGTGTCATCCAAATTCCCATGGTATTGAACTTGATGGAAATGTCTGTCCGAAATGATTTGTCCTAGGACAGGGTTAATAGCTGTTTTCACATAACTCTCAAATGGTGCCCAGGTTAAACCAGGCATTTGGTCACGCACATACCCTGACACTTTTCCTGCATACTTTCCTAATTTTACTACTACTGTGTAAATCTTTTAAGCGTCTTGGTCGTGGAACATCAGATCCAGGACGGCTTTGACCATTTCCATATAAATCATGTCATTCTCCTCGGGCTTAAATGCCGGGATGTCGAGTGATTTGGCTGCCATAGTGATTGGGAAAGTTGTGAGTGAAAGCAAGAAAAATAATAAGCAAGCTGATATGCCGTATTGAGACACCGCTGCCACCAGTGAAATGTCGGGTTGGTATTTCAACTTGACTTAGTATTATCTCGTCAACAATCCTGTAATAGAATATAGGGAGATAGAATATGCCCGACAGGGTCACATCTAGCTTTATGAATCTTGCTATAACTTCTCATACTAAGTCAGCATTCACACAATAAGAACACAGGTTACTTTACACTCTTATTTATTCAATGGCATAGAAATGGGAGAACAACTATACCTATCTGTCATATCTGGCAGAAGGTAATTGAATTAAGTGACGTGTCAGAATAGAGTCTTCTATACTGATAAATTAAGTGTTCTAGGTCACGTTACACACAGTATCAATAATGTAAGTAGCAGGATATATAAGATTATACATGTACATAGTATTTCAGTTGAGATAATAATACATATGTGAGCGAAGCGTCTAACGTGAAGAATTCTAATATTGAGCGAACCTGCCTGAAAGAGCGCTCACGGGCGCGGCGCGGTAAGCGACAGTCAAGGGGATTAGCAAGGGGTCACACAGGTGATATAGGTAGGTATAGTGTGTTGGCTCTAGGTCAGATGGACTGCTTATTTGCGAATTCTTAATTCACTTTAGTGCGATTATAAATCCCAGATGAAAGTTAGATATACACTTGGGGTCTTAGATGCAAGGTAATTTAACTTTGAACTAGATTATCTAAGCGGTTTTGTGAACGAGTCTACACACGAGGTACGAAAAATAATTATAGACCGGGTATGAGATCTGATCACACATTTATAGAATTCAAATTCAAATTAAGTTGATGAATAGCTATAACAAGGTTTTGGAATAAGATGCAAATTAATACTAAAAAGAGTTAAAGTATACTCGATTAAGATGCGACTGTAGATCACAGTAATTTAGTTTCGAATGAACTCGGAATAAATGGGGCGCACACGACGAAGTTGTACTAGATAAAATACTACGATTGTAGCATAAAAAGGTAATTTGAATGTATTAACAAATTCCTATAAGCAATACACGAATCAAAGATACGAAGTAGAGCGGATTACATAACGTAAGATGTAATAAAATATTTACTTTGACAATAATAAATTAAGAGAAAATCGGTCAAATAACAAAATGGTGAAACTAATAAAAATAACTTTAATATGAGTTACTATAATGGTGTGAAAAGAATTACGAAAACCCGCACACATAAGCTAGACTAATTCACAAGCACTGGATAACTAGATAACTTGAAGTCATGAATTAATATTAACTCAACGGGGGGTTCTTGACTTTTCGATATGGAAGGATAGATAGATTAAATTTTGGGCATAGGTTCTAGGTAAATGATGGTAAAATAGGGAATATCTTCACGGTATACACTTTCGCCTCAACTTGGATACACAAAAGAATAATAACACATAAAGGAGAAATCTGAGAGTATTCCGTTTATGTCTGTATAAAGGTAAGTTTATATAATGTGTGTACAAATATGAATTGTAATAATTAGTTAAGAATTACACTTTATAGGATTCACTGGGCAATATCTGGTACTATGAAATAACTTGTACAGATCAATATTTATGGGAGGATAAATTACTATGTAGCATGTACACAAATAGGAATTACAATAATTAATCAACACAGATCCTTGGCACAGATCGAATTATCAATACTTCAGGAATACTCGCATATTCTACCTTACCTTCAATAATAGCCACAAATTGAGATATACAGGATACTTAGGATAGCGTTGTGGGGAGAAGGGCTCTGGACACGGCGGCTGGACGTCGAGGGACCACTTCATCAGAAGTCCAAGGGGCAGGGGGGAACAGGACGACAGGCACCTTCTCTCTCAGGGGGGCTGAACGACTCCCGGACAATAATCCAGATGAAGCGCTAGTAGGGAAGTAATACTCCCGGACAATAATCCAGACAGAGCAACCTACTGAGTTTTGAACTGCCTTCCTATAATTTCAGTCAGGCTATATTTGGATTGTTTCTCTTGGTCGGGTTGCATTATCTCACATTAACAGGGGCATAGTAATTACATAAAAAGTGGCTATGTCGAGGGTTATAATTACATGAAAAATATATGTCGGTGCTTAATAATATCGTACTGAGGTTCTCGTCTTTTTGACCTCTGTTTCTTATTTCTACTATATGGCATAATGATGTAATTCGGGATTTTCTATTCACTAGCTGGTTTGTCTATTTGAATTGTTTATGCAATTATTATGTTATGCGGCACTTTATATCACCATTTCTCTTCCTTTCTCACAGTATAGCTCCTCAAGGGGGGAAAGCCCCAACGATTTAGGTATTCCAGGGCTCTTTATGTGTAGCTTGCATAAGTACTTTTTCATCGTAATATTCGAGGGATAATTCCGCCTTGGTCGTTTGAGTCCCGCGCTGTGGTTGGTGGGGCCGTGAGAGGTGGTGATAGGTGTGGGGGCAACTCACTTGTTTGCCCGGGATTTAGAGAATGGGTCAACTGGCCTAATTTCCTGTTCTTGAATTTCCCGTTCTCTGGAGAATGGGAAATTTTGTTCATTATTCTTTTCTTCTTCTGGTGCATGAATCCCTTCCTCCTGCTGTCCCTCGATTCTCTGACCACTGGTATTATGTGCGGTTCTTCTTCGGATCCCATCACTTCAAGGGGCAACTGATAGAGAATTTTAAGATTGTAAAAGGATTCAGTAACATAAATGCCAATAATCTATTTAAGATAGCCAAAGAGAGTCCAACATGGGGAAAAATATTGAAACAATTAGGCAGGAATGCTAACCAGATACAATATAATTTTTCATTCCCCACAATATAATTGGTGAATGGATTATCCCTTGGAATCCGGGAGGCCTCATATGAGGCAAAATGCGCGGCTAAAACGTCGCCGAGATAATCATCAGAACTCGGCAACCACGCAACGTAGCGATGTAATCTCAACGGCAGTCTACAGACAAGAAAACGTTCTACAATTTGCAAAAACAAATGACTGCTCTAGGTGGTCTCAATCAGTACCTACTGAATTATGAAGTTTGAAAATACCAAACTTCATATGAGGCCCCCCGGATCCCAGTTATAGAGAATGGCTCATTAGACGTTTACAAAAAAAAAAAAAAAAAGGCTAGACGTATGCCATGGAGAAGTTAGTCTAAAGTCAATCATGATTACTATTAAAACAACCTGGCAGAAATTATAACTGTTTTCAGTTAAGGAGAGCAAAAAAATAAAAAAAATACAAAAATACAAAAATAATAATAATACTAATAATGATAATAATAAAGGCATGCATGATATTATCTTTCCATTTCTAACTATTCTGTAAATTCCAATAGGCGATTTCTAAGCCCTGCAAGGTTATTCACTTCTAACTATTTTCATGTACGACAAACTGCTGGAGGGACGAAGGGTGGAGAGAGAACCTTAATTTTTACTATTGTTTCCTTCCACTTTCCCTTACTCTTATGCCCCTTTCCCACTGGTGAGACAAGTCACGATTTTCGTCGCCGATGACATAGTTTTGTCAAATTCGCAAGAATACGTGCGACGTTCACGATTTTGACCGTTTCAAACAGATGACAAATTATACTCGGCGAAGATGTCGCCGATGTCGGCGACGCAATCGCCGACCTTCTGCGACGTTATCGGCGAAGTGAGCGATGTTTCGCCGATTACCTCTGCGAGGCATGTCACATTTTCAAAAATATCTTGCGAAATCATGCGAGGATGAAAGAAAAAGGCGGCAGTACGTGTGGAGAGTGAGCAGAGCGAGTTCTTTGACCTGAATGTTGGTTTGAAACAGGGGTGTGTGATGTCCCCGTGGTTGTTTACTGTATATATGGATGGAGTTATGAAAGAAATACTATCAAGAGCAGTGGATGTTGGTGTATCGCTGAAAAGGGAGGGAATTGAGTGGAAGCTACCTATACTGCTGTTTGCGGATGATACAGTTCTGATGAGTGATAATGAATGGGAGTTGCAGGGTCTGGTAAATGAGTTTGGAACAGTGTGCGAAAAACGGAATTTGAAGGTAAATACGGGGAAGAGCAAGGTTATGGTCTTCGAAAGGGGTGAAGTCACAGAGTGTGAGGTGAAGCTGAACGGTCAGGCTATGGAGATCGTCAACTCTTTTAAGTATCTGGGCAGTGTGTTGAGTAAAGATGGGACTATGGATGAAGAGGTGCAGGAGAGGGTACAACAGGGGAAGAGGGTTGTAGGAACGCTAAAAGCAGTAACAAGAAATAGGGTGGTCAGTATGGAAGTGAAGAAGTCCTTGCATGACAGTGTGGTAATCCCGACACTGACTTACGGAAGCGAAGCATGGACGTTGGTTGAGAGACTCAGACCAAGAGTGAGAGCAGTGGAAATGAATTACTTAAGGAGTGCGTGCGGAGTTACATGGAGGGATAGACAGACTAATGAGGAAGTAAGAAGGAGGTGTGGTGTGGAGGTAGATGTGCTGGAAAGTGTGAAAAGGAACAACTTGAGATGGTTCGGCCATATGGAACGTATGGAAAGCGAGAGAATGACTAAGAGGGTGTATGATGAGAGCGAGGTGGAGGGACAGAGGGGGAGAGGTAGACCGAATATGAGGTGGAAGGATGGAGTGAGGAAGTACATGAACGAAGGTGGTGCTGGTTGGGGGGAGGGGCGTCGACTGACTGGGGACAGAGGTGCATGGGGGCGGTTCGTTCGTGGCCACCCCTTCGGGGATCACGGCGTCAGGCAATAGATAGATAGATAGATGAAAGAAAACTCGCCGTATGTTCTGCGACGTCTTCGGCGATGCGATGGTTCGGCGTATTGAAACCTGGATGGGGGTAAACGTCTTAAAACAGTGAACGGGCCGAACGGATTATAGTCAAAGAGAGAGGGAGAGAAATAGAAAAAAAAAAAAAACGAGGAGAGAGGGAGAGAAAGAAAAAAAAAACAGCGAGGTGGGCTCATGTTTGAGTTACAGCTTTAAAATTGAGCCCACCTCGCCTTTTTTTGTTTTCTCTTCTCTTTCTCTCTCCTTGTTTTTTGTTTGTGTTCTATTTCATCCCTAGTTTCATCCCTAGACCTCCATCAAGTATATAAAGCACCCCCCAACACCCTCCTTCAAGATCAATTTGTACATTTGTCGATAGAAAAATGTCCTGGCCGAAGGCCGGTTCCTCAAAAGTACAGGCTCGCTATCGCTAGCCAGGAAAAACAGGAAAAACTCGATGCCTAAATGACACGAAAAGTCTTAATATTGATAACGAAATGGGGTGAAATGTCTTAAAATCGCCAAACTAATGGGCCGAACGTCATGAAATATGAAAACTAATGGGGTTAACCATGAGGAAGAAAGGGGACCAGAAAAACGACCCAAAAACAAAAATATATATATGTTGGCTCGCTACCGCTCACCAGGAAAATATTGAAACCTGGATGGGGGTAAACGTCTTAAAACAGTAGGCTGAATGGGGCCGAACGGATTATAGGCAAAGAGAGAGGGATAGAAAGAGAAAACAGGGAGGTGGGCTCAATATTTACGTTACGGCTTAGCCTAATTGAGCCCACCTCGCTGTTTTCTCTTTCTCTCCCTCCTCGTTTTTTTTTCTCTTTCTCTCCCTCTCTCTTTGCCTATAATCCGTTCGGCCCCGTTAATCCTTTCTATCGAGAAATTTATAATTTAGTTTGCTGCAATATATATATATATATATATATGCTGGCTCGCTACCGCTCGCCAGGAGAATATTGACACCTGGATGAGGGCAAACGTCTTAAAACAGTAGGCTGAATGAGGCCGAATGGATACAAGCCAAAGAGAGAGGGAGAGAAAGAGAGAACAAAGCGAGGTTGGCCCCTTAAGAAGACACTGGACGATCATCTCATGCAGATTGGATTAATATGAATGAATATATTTATAACCAATAGGTATGTAAAGTTAAAAATTTTTTCAGAGTAAATTCTTTCTATCCTATACATACAAACTTTCCTTGTGAGCACTTCCTGACCCATGAGGTCAAACTTCATCCTATTTTCCGGTACGGATTTTTAGCCGGAAGAAGCTGAGGGTGGGGAGAGAGCCTTCTACATTGCTGTCCTAATAATCTACTATAAACTGTCCCTGTCTTTAGTAGCATTAAGGCCGGACCACCTGGCAGGGACTGCAAAGCCTGAGTGATTAGAGTATCTGTGTAACTTTGTGCAACTCTCACTCTCTCTCTACTGTCTCTACATATAAGTTTGTTCTCTCGTTCTGTTTCTTCTCTACTCTGTCTTGGTCTCTCTCTGTTTATTTCATGTTCTCTCTCTCACTTTCTATATTGTTTTACAAGCGCATATTTTATGAGTGTAACAGAATGTATTTATTCCGGTAGATACATTATCGCAATATTTAATAACATATAATAACATATAGTTTAGAGTTTTAAAATGAAGCTATTAGTCATGCATCAACTTAAGACATGCACAGAATATACAGGTGTTGTGTTTCTATCTCTCGTTCCTTTCTTTCGTCCACCTTCTCTCTCTGCTTCTCTCTCACCCCCCTTCTCTCTCTGCTTCTCTCTCACCCCCCTTCTCTCTCTGTTCCCCCAACCTCTCTCTCTCTCTCTCTCTCTCTCTCTCTCTTTAATAATATGCTATCATCAGTTCATCCGGTTCTTTCCTCCTCTCTTCACCTTTTTCTATAGTGTATCCATTATAATCAGTCCAATTATCTTGACTCCTAACTTCTATAACTCACAAACGACTAGAGTAATCGACCTAATATTTATACCATTTACGAAGAATCAGACAGGGAATAGGTGTGGAAAGTTACAGCCCATTTTCTCTAGCCCTTTTTGAGTTACAGTGGTTAGGGTTTATGATTTATGCCCTACCTATAACGAATGGACTATAGTATTGTGTCTATCATTTGTTGGGCCCCATCTTTCTACTCCAGTAGAAGCTTCTTGGTCTTTTATCCCATAGGTATTATCGCACACTCTTTGAAGTCCATTCAATAATGTATTTGCAGGCATGGTTATTATTGCGATCATAATAATGCTATGAAGTTATCTTGGCATGACTAGAATCTCTCTATTAATTCTCATTCTGATGATGATAATGATATCATATCGTTATGGGATATTCCCTTAAGGGGTGATGTTTCATTTTTAGGTCAATATTTTAATTTATTTATTATTTTTCTAGTTTCTTCCGTAGACCTCCACCACGACAATTTTAATAGTGACTAGTAAATGGGACGAAAGGTCTTTAAATCGCGAAACTAATTGGCGTGTTAAAATAAGAAAACTAACGGGGCTAAACATGAGGAAGAAGGAGAACCAGAAATAACAACTACCTTCCCTTAACCAACATAATTTATGTTTGATGATTGTCTAACTAATTGACCAAATATACTCCATTATATTTCACCTGGCGGAAACTTTATTTACTAATAAACCTGATTTCTCCATTATTGGAAACACAAGGTACTATGTGTCTGTGCATCCTATCATTGCCAAGTTATCTGCATTAATAACATATGCACACTTTGTAATAGCTGACCAATTAAGATAGGGACAATTTACTGTAGGATTAGACAAAAAAGAAAGAAAAAGAAAACAAGAAGAAAAAAACAATAACAATAGAAAACCAGGCTGTAGGTGATTGCCTGAGGGATTCAACAACTAATTTATTAAAGAAACTGAGCATTTTTCAAAGTATGCATAATTAAAATAGTGAATTTCAAAAATCAATACAGAAATTATATACATATATAAAATATAAAGAAAACAAAAGTACATAATTACACCAATACCGATAATTAGTAAACACAATTGAGTAGGAGTAATTAATATAAATGAATATTAAAAAAGCGCAATTACATGTAGAAAGCAACATCAAGCAATTTAAATACACTACATCATACAAGTAAACCAGGCATTTAAAATACACTGAGGTATAAATTTGACCAATATATGCAAATGAAAACCACGGAAAAAAGGCCAAACGCAAAATATAGTCCAACCTGTAAAACAAATAAAGGCAAACGGCTTCAACAGATTCCAATTAACTCAAGGATTTTACTGAATGCATTTTATATGGGGAGGGGGTGGTGGGGGGAGGGAGGGGTAGAGGGGAGAGGTAGTGAGCCCAAGAGAGGGGGAGATAACTAGAAAATATGAGGGGGAGAGGAGGGGGGAAAGTACGGAGGGGGGATGGGGGGAGGAATTAGGAGAGAGGGAGAGAGAGAGAGAGTGGGCCCAAGAGAGGGAGAGATAACTGGAAAATATGAGGAGGGGGGGGGGAGGGTATGGCAGTTTGGAATTAGGGAAGAAAGAGAGAGAGAGAGAGAGAGCGAGGGTAGGAGGACTAGGGAGGGAAGGAGCAGTCTGGGTATATATATATATACTGTATATATATATATATATATATATATATATATATATATATATATATATATAATCAATTGGATGATTATAGTGAAGGTAAGGAAGCCGGCAAGTAGGAGTTGAATGATTATGAGGATACCAATGTAATACATCTGCCTCGTACGGATCGGTGGGCCCTCTGCAGAGTTCCGTGTTCTTGTGTTTTTAAGGGGAGGTGGGTCGTTTTTCGGGTCCTCCTTATTCATCATCTTTAGCCCCATTACTTTTCAGATTTTAAGACGTCCGGTCCATTAGTTTGGCTATTTTAGGAACTTTCGCCCCATTTCTTTGTCAATATTAAGACGGTTCGTGTCATTTAGGTGTCAAATTTTTCCTGGCGAGCGATAGCTAACCTGTAATTTAAGAGGAAACGGCCTTCGGCCAGGAAATGTTTCTATCGAAAAATGTACAAATTTATCTTGAAGGAGGGTTTTGGGGGTGGTTTTTTAAGCTTGATGGAGGTATAGGGAGAAACTAAAAAAATATAATATAACAATATATAAATGAACAAATAAATACGCCTATCTCCCCTTAATGAAAATAATTAATACTATTAATATAAAGATGATAGTGACGATTATGAGTTATTATGACCATAAATCAAGCAATTTTGGATATAAATGATACGAGGCATTTTACTAATAATGGGAGCAAGACTCAAATTATGAAAACACGTTTTCCATACATTTCGATGTAGCCTACATACACAATATTCAGGATTCCAGGACACCGAAAAAGCTCTATAAACGTTTCTTCTAGATCAATACTGATGAACGATTGGGGGTGGGAGGACAGGAAGGGGAGGGAATTGGGAGGGGAGTGGTAGGGGGAAGAGGGGGTAAGCGGAGAGGGAGAAGGTGGAGGAGTAAGGAAAAGTGAAACGAAGAGGACAGGGCGAGGGAAAAGAACAGGAGGGGTAAGTGAAGAGTTGGAGGAGTGGAGGGGTATGGGAGAGTGGAATGTAGAGGAGGGTTAGGGGACAGTGGAACGGAGAGGAAGGGGGGCGAAAAAGAAAAGCAAGAGTAGTAGTTAGAGGGGTAGAGGGAATGTGGAAGGGGGAGGGAATGAAGAGGAGGAGGGGTAGGTGGAGTGGAGGGAGAGGGGAGAGGAAGGGGTATATATAGGGAGTTAGTCCTCCATTAAATACTTGACCACAGGAGGGAGGATGGTGGGGTAGGGGATAGGGGGGGGGGGGGTTGAATGTGCAGGCTCTCAGCCTATGCCCGAGTGGGAGTAGTTGGAATATAGAAAAAAAAATGGTGGGGGTGATGGAAAGGGGGGGGGGGGGGGGGGGGCGAGGAGACTGGGTTTGGGGAGAAGACAAGGAATGGGAGAGAGGACGGAGTGGAAATTAAGTAAAAGAATAGGGAGGGGGGAGGGTTATGGGTGCTGGTGCAAGAGAGGGTAGGCGATAGGTGGATGGGGAGGGGTAAGAGGTGGGAGGGGGATAAAGGAAAGGGATGGGGGCAGTGAAGTAGAAAAGCGAGGGAAATTGGTTATGGGTTGTAGAAGATGGAGAGGGGTAGGGGTAGGGGTGGAGGTTGGGGTAGTAGGATAGGCGAGGATAGAGGGGATGGAGAGGGGAGTAATGCTATAGAGACAGAAGGGTTGGGGAGAGGGGAGGAGGGTGGTTGAATAGGGGTGGGGGATTGATTGAGAGGGGAGAGATACACGAGGGTAGAGAAACGAAGGGGGTGGGTGTGTAGAGGAGAGGTGATAGGGCTAAAAGTGAGGGGAAGAGGGTACTGGAGGGCGGTCATAGGGATAGAGGAGGGGTAGGATTGGAGGGTAGAGGGTACAGGAAAGGAAGAAAGGAGAGCATTAAGGGGATAGGGTGTAGTGAGATGAGACAGGGGGAGTGGAGAGGAGAGGAGAGGGGAAGGGGTAGGAGTGAGGGGAAGAGGTTACTAGAGGGGGGGAGAGAGATTGTATAGAGGAGAGGTAGGAAGAGGGGGAGAGACAGCGGTAGTGGAGTGGTAGGAATGGAGAGATAGAGGATACTTGAGAGGGAGAGGGCAGGGGACGGAGAAGAGGGGAAACATGGGGTAGAGGGCGACACAAGAGGGTGGGGGAGGGGAAGAGAGCACTGGAGAGGGAGTAATAGGAGAAGAGGGAAATCAAGGGTAGGGGTAGGCGAGAAGGGAGGGAGTAGGGGGAGAGAGGAGGGCAAGGAGGATAGGGGGAAACAAGGGCTAGAGGAGCGGCAGAAGGGGGAGAAGTGGAGAAGAGGATTGTACAGGGAGAGAGAGAGAGAAGTAGGGGAGGGGTAGGCTTGGAGGGGAGAGAAAGGGGATAGAGGAGGGAAGCGAGCAGAGGGGAAACAAGGGGTAGGGGGCGAGGGGTTCTGGCCATGTCCTCCCATAAACTGCCTGGCCACATGTGCTGTTATTGCGACCAAACTTTAAAGCTGAAGGCCGGGCAATTCCTTTTTATGCCTCCGACAAATAAAGCGGCCCAAAATATTGCATTACAGGTGGTCAAGGTGTGGGGAACAACGCCACAGATGTTTGAGGGAAAGTTTGAGGATAATAATTGTTCTCTGTAACCTTAGTAACATTATCTGCGTTTTTCGTTACCACCACTGATTATCTATCGGGCTTTTGGCAGAAAATACGAAACATGTCATATCAGTGATACCCAAGACATGTTTACATACAGTACTCTCATCGTCCAGCATTACTGCTTCTTAATTATCAGCCAATTTAAAATAGCCCTATATAATATTGAAGGTGACAGGTCAGTTGAACCAGTGCCACTTCAACCAATGCCACTTTAACCAGTGCTAACTTAACCAGTGGCCACTTCAACCAGTGACCATTTAAACCAGTGACCATTTTAACCAGTAGGTTAGGTTAGGTTAGGTTACTGGTTAAAATGGTCACTGGCTGAAATGTTCACTGGTTGAAGTGGCCACTGGTTGAGTTAGCACTGGTTAAAGTGGCACTGGTTGAAGTGGCACTGGTTCAACTGACATGGAACCAATCTTGAATTATCACTAGAACAATACGCTATACCATGTAGGAAGTCTTATGGAGAAAGAGGGCACACTTAGAAAACAATACAAGATAAACTAAAACACTAATGCATGGTAGAATAAATTGAAAAGTCGCTAGATAGTCCCCAAGCACTAAACACGTGTATGTCACTAGACAAAATATGTTGAAGTATCTAGAATAATCTTTAGCAATCGAAAAATCTCTACAATTCCTTAAAATGGTGAACATCTCTTTAATATCGCTTGAATTCATCATATTTTGATGTCGCTAGATGGAAGTGACTCGCTGTATCTAGCGGTAGCCACTAAATTGGCACCATCGTACCAAGACCATTCATTCCGGTATTATGAACAAGGCCAGATTTCGAAACTACTACAATTAGTTCAAAGTTCTGAAATCATCAGATTGGTTTAAGAATCGATTTACACAATTACAGTTCCATTAGTTTCGAAAACATTTACATAAAACGCTACTTAGAGGGTTAATAAAAGAAACATTCCTCTCCCTAGAATGTCCAAGCGATGGTGCTGCTTGTGTTGTTGTTGTATAAAAAACAACGAAAACGATCGCTAATATTTACCTCGTATATTCGGCTTTTGGTGAACATTTTTGAGTTCCTAGTAGTGTATTTGAACATATATATATTTTCACACTCTCATAAGTATCAAAACTCGCTTGTTTTGGTATAAATACACAAAAGCCCAATTTCGAATGATCATGAATTACTTTACTTTGGTGTATGTTTGGGCTATTTAAAGACTACATTTAGACAGATAGATTTTTGTTTGCACTCGCCAATGAAATATGATGACTTGCTTTCAAATATATACTTAAAGCCCGAATCGGATTGACTTTTCGCTTCCTCAAACCAGTTCTTCACTTCCTCAAATCAGTGTAAAAGCAGGATTGAGTTGGCTTGATATATGACACCCTTAATGGTGTAATACGACACCTTTCCCAGTCTATCTGAGATAGTGAGGGTGCTGTCTAAAATATAGCAAAAAGCAAATTTTCCTTTCATTTGGCTATCACTAAGCGAGCTTATGGAACTTGAGAGAGAACTCTAGGGATTTACAATGGTATAACTAACTCAATGTACCCTCTAACTCTCACAGATGCTTCCTAAAGGGCCAGTCACACTATACCGATTTAAGTGCCGACGGTAGCCGACTTAAGGGTTGTAGCGAGATCTTTACCAAATTCGCCGTGCTGCGTGAGTGGTCGCCAACTCAAGGAAGAGGTCGGGAGATGTCATCAAGGGTTTCAGGAAAAGTTTGACATCCACAATGCTCATAAGCTGAGTCGGCGGCAAGTGAGGTCACAAATTGGACGGGAGGGTGACGGTAGGCGGGCGGCGGCGGGCGGCGTCCAGTAGGCGTCAGACAGTACAAGGGCGCCGACCTGTCTGCATCAGACGCCGCTATTAGGTAGGTTGCCGTCAGACGGCGACCCGGTAACGATCTGCGGTGACCTGTGCCGACCATACCCTGTCCCAAGGGCTCGCCATTATTTGGGGAGGCGACCTAACTAGAGTGGGACGCCGTCAGACGGTGTGGCTAAGGGTGTCGGCGGCATCCATGGTCACCGCCTTACGGCGACAATGAGAAAACACGTATGTAGAAAGTGTCTTGAGGCGGCATCATAGGGGAGGGCATACCGTGAGTCCGCGCTTCAAAAACATATGTCCGCGACTTGGCAACGTTGCGGGACAACGTCGGTCGGGGTCAAGTGTGACGGAGTAGGGGTTCAGTGTGACAGGGTGGCCGTTCATCGCCGCCTTAGTATCTATAGGCACCGCCCTACCTCCTATAGGCGCCGCTCGTCGGGAGCATTGTCGCCGACCAGTTTGCGTTCTACGGCGCATGACGCTGCCCTGAGGCGACCGTTATTTATCCTTAGGTCTTGCATGGTCGCCGCTCAACCCCGTCCAGTGCCCTTCCATAGTGCCCGCCATGGGCATCCCGTCCCTCGATCACCTACTTTACTCGGCAGTGGTCTCCTCCTTCTATCGCCACTCTTTAAGTCGCCTAGCATCGGCACTTAAATCGGCATTGTGTGACAGGGCCTTAAGACCACTAAATTGTACACTGTTAGTCAGAGCAATATGTTGAAAGGTGTCCCTATATCGAAAGAGTTAAGATGGGTGACCTGCTTTTTTTTCTCTCTTTCTTTGGCTTGTAATCATGCGGCCCCATTCAACCTACTGTTTTTAGACATTTATCCTCATTAAGGTGTCCATTTCTTCCTGGCGAGCAACAGCGAGTCAGTATTGTATGAAGAAATCCGGCTTCGCCGGAGATGTTTTTCTACCGAAAAATTTACAAATTTAGCCTGCTGTCAAAAATGTATGAACAAATATGCTGGCTCTACACCTGGATGGGGATAAAAGTCTTAAAACAGTAGGCTGAATGGGGCCGAATGGATACAACCCAGAGAGAGAGGGGGAGTGTGAAAGAGAAAACAATGAGGTGACCCCTTAACCTTAATTGGTCCGATGGTGTTTTTTTGGACCTACCCTATTTTGCTTCATTAGTTTGGAGATTTTAAAACTTTTCACCATATTCATATGATGTTGTTTTTCTGGGCAAGCACGAGCGAGCCTGTAACTTTAAAGAAATCAGCCTTTGGCCAAGACATTTGACCATCGAAAAATGTACAGATTTAGCATTAAGAGGGTCTAGACCGTGTGGGCATTGCTTAATTTGAAGGAAGTCTGGGAAGGCGTTGTTATTAGTCTGGTGGACAAACTAATACACATTGCTCGAAAATGGCAAAAGCAAGCACAATCTTCTATAACAATTAAATCAAACATCGTAATAACTCCCAAGACGTCGTATTAGATAATGTTAATATTGCATCTGACGATACAAAAATTGTAAATAGCGTACTCTCAAAAGAACAAGTTGACGATATGCAACACAATCTAGATAAGTTGTCATGTTGGGCCCAAATTTGGCAAATGAGTTTCAATGCGGATAAATGTAAAGTACTACATATCGGATACCAAAATGAGAAAGCAAACTATTTGATGTATGGCACTCAGCTTAAGAATGTAAACAGAGAAACCCATCTGGGAGTAACAATATCGAGTAACCTAAAACCGAGTCAACAATGTTCAGAAGTTGTTAAGAAGGCAAACAAAATAATTGGCTTTATAGGCAGGTCATTTGAGCATAAATCCAAAGACGTTATCCTAACCCTTTACAATTCCTTAGTCCGCCCTCTTCTGGAATACTGCGTTCAATCATGGTGCCCTTATTACCAAAAATATATAGACAAGCTAGAACGAGTTCAACGTAGAGTTACCAAAATGATACCTAGCCTAAAGAACAAACCATACGAGGAGCGTCTTAGAGAATTAAATATTTTTCCTTTAACCCAGCGCAGATTAAGAGGCGACTTAATTCAAGTGTTCAAAATCATCAAAGGCATCGACAATATGAACTGTAGTAAGTACTTCACTATCGACCAATCTAATTACACGCGGGGAAACGGGTGCAAAATTATTGGTAAATCTTTTAACTCACACGAAGCTAAACATTTCTTCTTCAATCGAGTTGTCAACTTATGGAATGGGCTTCCCCGAGATGTTATAGACTGCAACACCGTTGATTCATTTAAAATTCGCCTAGACAAATATCTCGCATCAAACCCGCGACTGCCTGCGTTTGTAAATGAATAACTTTATTTTATCCTCCTCTCAGTTACTAACCCATCTGTCCCCTACTAACTTCCCAATCCTGCCACGGACATTAGTTCCAGGGCAGTAGTTCCCTTTCCAATGTTCCCTTACCCACTCTAAACCACTGTTTGGACACTTGATCCTCAGTGTTTTGGAGGACAAGCCGCCTAGAAGGGTCACTAGAACTGTTGTTGGTTGATTTCCTTTGTACTCCTTTGTACTCCTTTTCGTTTTTCTCTTCGCCATTTTTTCACTTGTCTTATATCATTACAGTTTTCCACAACAGCTTTAGGAAGGGAAGAGGGTGTGTAGACCAGATGTTCTAATTGAAATAATTATGTTGTTGAGAAATATCTCGAGAAGGGACAAAGGTGTTATGCTGTAAAGGCAGCATAACACCTTTGTCCCTTCTCGAGATATTTCTCAACAACATATTTCAATTAGAACATCTGGTCTACACACCCTCTTGGACTTGGAGAAAGCCTATGACAGAGTTGATAGAGAAGGTCTGTTGAAAGTATTGAGAATATAAGTATGGAGTAGCTGGTAAGCTGCTGAAAGCGGTGAAAAGCATGTATGAGGGTGAAAAGGCGGCACTGGCAGTGCCGGCCCTACCTATACGCTCACAACGCTCTGAGCGTGGAGCCCCCGATCTCCAGGGGGGCCCCAAAACTTCAACCATCATTAGGCATTCAATAGTTAAGCAACAACCGTTAAAATTGCATTAATAACGGTATTATAACACATGGCAACAATAAAGTTTCCGTGTCCCTCGATTTAAAAAATATTTTATTCGAGAAATCGAAGGGATTGTTTGAATCAATAATACAATAATACAGGGGAGGTGTGGTGGAGTGGTCATGCCACTGGATTGGCAATCCAATGGACCCGGGTTCAAATTCCGATATCTCAATGGGAAGATATTATTGGGATTGAATTTGTGCTGTACCTAGTATCAGTGCATTATCACAAAGCCCACCGAAATGCCAAAAAAATACCCTCATTGTTCCCTGATTAAATAACACTGTATGAATATTCCCATATTCAAAATATGTTACAGGGGGACAATGCCTAGTGAGTTCACTGCTCAATAGGTGGCGTTCTGAGAGTGAGGGTCTGAGTCTGGAGGGTGAGATGGTGAAGCACTTGAGCGAAGCAACCAGCCGCTTCAGAGATGGAGCTGCTTAGAGCCATGATGGATGCTTCACATGTCTCACTCCCCAGACTGGCACAAGACCTCACGGGCTTCACCGTGTTGAGCGGTGGAATGTACAGGCTCTCAGCCTATGCCCGAGAGGGAGTAGTTGGAATATAGAACAAAAAATAAAAATATAAAAAAATAATTAAATAATAAGTAATTAAATAGACGTCGCCGGTAAATAACGGGTTAATAAAATCGTCTAATAATAGTCAGAAAACAGAAAAGAAGCGAGTGATCGAGCCTAAAAGGATTAAGGGGAGATGGGTCGTTTTTGGGGTCCCCTTTTTTATACATGTTTAACCCCATTAGTTTTCAGATTATAAGATGTTCGGCACATTAGTTTACGCTATTTTAAGACCTTTCGCCCTATTTCTTTGTCAATACTAAGACTTTTCGTGTCATTTAATGGATGTAGATTTTTACCTGGCGAGTGATAGCCAGCCTTTAATATAAAAGGAATCGGTCTTCGGCATGGGGCATTTTCTATCGGAAAATGTAGAAATTTATCTTGAAGGAGGTCTAGGGAGGAAACTAAAACATTGTGTAAATATTCATAAATGAGCATATCAATAAAGTTGTGAAGCATCTGGGATCAAATCAAAGCATCTCACTTGGGTTCGATACCGATTCTAATGGATGTAAACGTTTAAGGGAAGATGGGCGTATTTATTTCGCTACACACGTCTTGGAAATATTCTAGATATATTAGCCCATTATTATTATTATTATTATTATTATTATTATTATTATTATTATTATTATAGGTAACTGTACAGTCGTGATCATATAATTTATACATTAGCCTACACCCATTTCAATCACCGAAATTGACCAATTACGAGTTTCATTCTATCAGGAAGTTAGAGCTGGAGACATCAATATTTAGCAGAATTACCAACTAAAATATGGTCATAGTACATTCATAAATGCATAAAACCCAATTCAACATACGTTTTATCCATCAAAAACCTACATTATTATTTTATTTCTATTTAATATCGATATTTACGGCTCCAACTTCCTTATAGCCCTGGAATTCGCAAGTGGTCAATTCGAACCCCTTGAGGGTTATGACGCGTTTTGGCAGTTCATTCTGTTTATCTGTAGACGATTTTATCCAACTTAGGAAGGATCTGTGGGAGTCTGAGGCCAAATTTAGTTGGCTTTGACCCCATAGATGCCTAGAGGTTCTTCCTAAACTACAGTAAATCGTCTAATGATAGCCAAAATAACCCTCAAGGAAGTGTTTATTTATTATAGTCGATTACAATACATATCTATCCCCCTCCCCTCCCCCCCCCCCTAGACCTCCACCTAGCTTAAGTGGGACCACCTCGTTTGTTTTTCTCTCTCTCCCTCTATATCTGGATTGTTTCCATTCGGCCTCATGCACCCCACTGTTTTCGGACTTTTACCCCATCCAGGTGTCGATTTTTTCTTGGCGAGCGATAGCGAGCCACCACATTTTATTAAATGTGTTTGACAGCAAACTAAATTTGTACATTTTTCGATAGCAAAATTTCTCCGGCAAAGCCGGTTTTCTCCATACACTGCTGGCTCGCTATCGCTCGCCAAGAAGAAACCGACACCTGGATTGGGATAAACGTCTTAAAACAGTAGTCTGAATGGGGTCGAATGGATACAAGCCAGAGAAAGAGAGAAAAGGAGAAAAAAGCAGGTGACTCTCCTTTAAAAACAAAAAATCCCCAAGATCCCCCATCTAGATAAATTTGTATATTTTTCGGTAGGACAATATTTTCTTAAATTACCAGCTCGCGATCGCTCGCCAGGAAAAAATGTAATGACACCTAAATGACACATATGGTCTTAACTCCCGTCCACTCACCAACTCTCTGCAATCTCTCTCTCTCCGCCGCAATGTTGCATCTCTCTCGCTATTCTATCGCTACTATAATAATCAGTGTTCCTCAGAGCTATCCCAGTGCATACCACCTCCTTTACGTAGGGCACGTGGTACCCGTCTTGCAACTCAATCCCACCCTTACTCTTTGCAACTCTCCAACCCAAGAGTGAAACGTTACTCTCAAATTTTCTTCTACTCAACAGCTGAGCTCTGGAACTCTCTCCCAGAATCAGTCTTTCCCTCTTCCTATGACTTAAATTGCTTCAAACTCTGTGTGTCCAGGCATTTTGGCTCGAACGTCCCTTGATTTTGGCCCTGTCACTCTTTCAACTATGGGGGAGGCACTCGCTATAGGCAGTTATGACTTTTGCCTCCCTCAATCACATAGATTTTTTTTTTTTTTTTTTTTTTTTACAAAAATAGGGATCGAAAGGAAAAGTTCGACACCTAAATGACACGAACAGTCTTAATAATGACAAAGAAATCGGACGAAAGGTTTTAAAATCGCCAAACTATAGGGCCGAACGTCTTAAAATCTGAAAACTAATCGGGCTAAGCACGAGGAAGAAGGGAGTCCAGAAATATCAACCATCCCCCATTAACCCCCATGGGGAGGTGTGGCAGAGTGGTCTTCCCACTGGACTGGTAATCCAACCCGGGTTCGAATCCCAATATGTCAATGGGAAGATATTATTGGGATGGAATTTGTGCTGTACCTAGTATCAGTGCATTACCACAGCACACCGAAATGCCAAAAAAAAAACCCTCATTGTTCCCTGATTAAATAGCATTGCATGAATATTCCCATATTAAAAAAATATGCTACAGGGGGTAATGCCTAGTGAGTTAATTGCTCAATAGGTGGCGTTCTGAGAGTGAGGGTTCGAGTCTGTGGGGGTGAGACTGTGAAGCGCAGAGGCGAGGCGGCTTCAGAGATGGAGTTGCTTCGAGCCGTGAAGCTTCACATGTCTCACTCCCTAGACTGGAGCAAGACCTCACGAGCCTCTCCGTGTTCAGTGGTTGAGTGTAAAGGCTATCAGCCTATGCCCGAGAGGGAGTAGTTGGAATATAGAAACAAAAGAAAAAAGAAAACCCTTCTCAACCCATCCCCTTGCTCATGAGGAACGGTAACGACTCAGTGCTTGTGAAAAACCTTTACTGAACCGAGGGTGGACGCGATCCTGGGACCTTCTGGGTGGAAGTCCAAGACGCTAATCACTATACCAGCGAGCCGCTACCTAATTTATTTTTAAGGACTGATATGAATTTTTATACACATAGAGGGTCTACAATTTTTGTAAAGTACCTCATTATATTTTTATGGATACCAATATGAATATGTATGCACAGAGATGGCCTTCAATTTTCAAATTAGTAAAGTATCTCATCTTATGCTAAGGACATTGATATTAATAAATATGCACATCCACCAATTACATCTTAATCCTTTCATGTGTAGCACTTTTACAATATTAAATTATAATTTACCTAAAAGTAGTATATCCAACACCTTTCATTCTCCCTATTTTTTGCTGGTTAAATAATATGCAGCAATTTGTAATAGTGTACTGATTTTACCTTTCCCAAAATTGCCACATAACCCATACAATACTGGCGACATCCTGTTGTTAATCTAGCTACATTGCCACATAACCCATACAATACTGGCGACATCCTGTTATTAATCTAGCTACATTGTCACATAACCCATACAATACTGGCGACATCCTGTTGTTAATCTAGCTACATTGCCACATAACCCATACAATACTGGCGACATCCTGTTGTTAATCTAGCTACATTGTCACATAACCCATACAATACTGGCGACATCCTGTTGTTAATCTAGCTACATTGCCACATAACCCATACAATACTGGCGACATCCTGTTGTTAATCTAGCTACATTGTCACATAACCCATACAATACTGGCGACATCCTGTTGTTAATCTAGCTACATTGCCACATAACCCATATAATACTGGCGACATCCTGTTGTTAATCTAGCTACATTGCCACATAACCCATACAATACTGGCGACATCCTGTTGTTAATCTAGCTACATTGCCACATAACCCATACAATACTGGCGACATCCTGTTGTTAATCTAGCTACATTGCCACATAACCCATATAATACTGGCGACATCCTGTTGTTAATCTAGCTACATTGCCACATAACCCATACAATACTGGCGACATCCTGTTGTTAATCTAGCTACATTGTCACATAACCCATACAATACTGGCGACATCCTGTTGTTAATCTAGCTACATTGCCACATAACCCATACAATACTGGCGACATCCTGTTATTAATCTAGCTACATTGTCACATAACCCATACTATACTGGCGACATCCTGTTATTAATCTAGCTACATTGCCACATAACCCATACAATACTGGCGACATCCTGTTGTTAATCTAGCTACATTTAGACAATTTTATACAGCTTAAGAATGACCTGAAGCAGTTAAAGGAGTTGTAGTCAGTAGCCATTTTATTACCAAAGGTCCTTCCATAACTTTAAAAAAATCGTCTAAAAGTTGCTATATTATTATTAAAAGGACACACTGGTACTGTATGGGTTAAGAACATTTATAATTATAAGGAGGGAGACCTGGAGTTAAAATGTTATGGTTCATGTGTAAAGAAAGTCTAATATAATTTCTAAAATTTCTCAAGCATTTCTCTTCTCCTAATCGACTCTCAGATCGCCAGTATGGCTTCCTTAAGGTCGCTCTACTCGAGATCTTCTTTCATGTCTTACTAACTCCTAGGCATCCTCCTTTCGGGATTTTGGTGAGACCTTTTCTATTGCGCTAGACATATCGAAGGCCTTCGATATATGAATTATAAGAGTTATAAGAGATATAAGAGTGTCTACCATATTTTGTCACTATCCTGTAATTCACTTCCATTATCTCGTATATTATTTGTGTATTTTTATTTAATATTCCCTAATATCAATATGTCCTTTTCCTCTATCCTTATACTATATTCTGCTTCGTATAAGATATATCCTTAGAACTTGGCGACCACCTAAATTACATAAATGTGTTAATAGTTCTACTCATTCTTTCTTAAACCTATCCTACGATTACCTTACCTCAGAAATTAATTTGTTTACAATAGGACTACTTGGCTAAATTATACGAGGTAAGGGGAGATGGACCGTTTTTCTGGTCTCCATTCTATCTCATATTTAGCCCCATTAGTTTTCTGATTATAAGACGTTCGGCCCATTAGTTTGGCAATTTTAAGACCTTTCGCCCAATTTCTTTGTCAATATTAAGACTGTTTGTGTTATTTAGGTGTTGATTTTTTCCTGGCGAGCGATACAGAGCTTGTAATTTAAGAAGGAACTAGCCTTCGGCTGCGACATTTTTCTATCGAAAAATGTACAAATTTATCATGAAGGAGGGTCTTGGGGGAGTGATTTTTAAGCCTGATGGAGGTCTAGGGAGGAAACTAATAAAATTATAAAAAGATACATCTATCTATCTATCTATTTTCTGACGCCGTGATCCCCGAAGGGGTGGCCACGAACGAACCGCCCCCATGCACCCCTGTCCCCAGTCAGTCGACGCCCCTCCCCCCAACCAGCACCGCCTTCGTTCATGTACTTCCTCACTCCATCCTTCCACCTCTCATTCGGTCTACCTCTCCCTCTCTGTCCCTCCACCTCGCTCTCGTACACCCTCTTAGTCATTCTCTCGCTTTCCATACGTTCCATATGGCCGAACCATCTCAAGTTGTTCCTTTTCACACTTTCCAGCACATCTACCTCCACACCACACCTCCTTCTTACTTCCTCATTAGTCTGTCTATCCCTCCATGTAACTCCGCACGCACTTCTTAAGTAATTCATTTCCACTGCTCTCACTCTTGGTCTGAGTCTCTCAACGAACGTCCATGCTTCGCTTCCGTAAGTCAGTGTCGGGATTACCACACTGTCATGCAAGGACTTCTTCACTTCCATACTGACCACCCTATTTCTTGTTACTGCTTTTAGCGTTCCTACAACCCTCTTCCCCTGTTGTACCCTCTCCCACACTTCTTCATCCATAGTCCCATCTTTACTCAACACACTGCCCAGATACTTAAAAGAGTTGACGATCTCCATAGCCTGACCGTTCAGCTTCACCTCACACTCTGTGACTTCACCCCTTTCGAAGACCATAACCTTGCTCTTCCCAGCATTTACCTTCAAATTCCGTTTTTCGCACACTGTTCCAAACTCATTTACCAGACCCTGCAACTCCCATTCATTATCACTCATCAGAACTGTATCATCCGCAAACAGCAGTATAGGTAGCTTCCACTCAATTCCCTCCCTTTTCAGCGATACACCAACATCCACTGCTCTTGATGGTATTAAATAGATACATAAATGAGCAAATAATAGTGAACCATCCCCAGGCTGTCTGACTGAACAGCCTCAAGGTCCCGAGCAAGGCCAAGGCCATAACTGAACGCCCCTACAGAACCCTCCCTGCTTACCACTAAGAAAGCCCAGGTGACCGAAGCCACTCCCAAGCGAGGAGCTGAGGAGGGCGTGGAAACACTTGGGACACCAAAGGCTAACCCAGGGCCCTGTGCCCCTCAACAATTATGAAGGGAAAGTTGAGGGGTAAAGGAAAAATGTGACGCTTTGGCTCCCAGTCTGCCAACCTCGAGGTTGGCAGTAGAAGGGTCAATCCACAGAAGAGACGCTGTCACATAAGATCTAGAAAGTATATAAGTAATAGGAACAGTCAGAGTAAGCTATGGGTATGGCAGAGAATGCTCAACTCTCATTATGACAGACCAGCCCATCACCACAGTATATGCTAGGTTAGATAGGTCGGCTTAGGATATGTTAGGTTAATATAGTGTTGGTTCACGGGATATATACATAAACTAGAGGGGCACTTGGTAGAGCGTATATTCCTTCGCCTACACTGGCTGGTTCCTTACCATTAATATTATTGACCTAAATGTTATTCTGAGTTCTGAATCTGGGTTCTACGATAAGATCATGATCAGCTCCAAAATTAAAGTTGATTCAAATCTTTGTGAGCTATCTTGTTTACAGACAAACAAACGGAGACGAAAACATATACTTCAGGTCAGGATGATACGAATTGCCAATTAGTCTAACATTTGATGCTTTCTTTCAGCTAGCAGTAAATAGGAACAGTCAGCTACACATTCATGGACCCCCCTAAGAGAGAGAGAGAGAGAGAGAGAGAGAGAGAGAGAGAGAGATTATTATTATTATTATTATATGAGATGCCGAAATCTCCAACCAGGGTGCAGAAACACCATCAAGATCAATCCACACAAAACACCCGGAGGCACTGGAGAGAGACTATGGCAACTTAGGAAAAAATAAAAACATACACTGTATACTGTACTGTACATATACACATATTAAACACAGATAACATATTATGCAGTGGAGGATATCAAACTTAAATATAATACAATAAAATAGAATAAAATAAGTTTAAAAATTAGAATTAATGCTGCAAAAAAGCATTAACTCTAGACTTAAAAATGGAGATATTAGCTGAATTGACTAGCTCATTTGGCAACTTATTCCACAAGTCAACCATGGCCGGCACAAAACACTGTGAAAACTGTGTAGTAGAAAAATTAACACGGCTCATGGCAAGATAATTAAGATTGCTTGTGAATCTAGTTGCACGAGCCCGGACATAGGGCCCAGGCAGAACCCCATGTAAGGGATGCTGAGGGTTGTTAAAAACTTTAAATAAAAGACTAAGGGCACCAACTTTACGTCGATGACACAGATCAAGAGACAAATTAGGTAGAATAAAACTGATGGAATTTAGCGACCTGTCAAGCAACTTGAGATGGCAGTCAGCTGCTGACAACCAGACAGGTGAGCAGTACTCGAAATGTGGCAAAATAAAAGCATAAAAAGACTTGA
The DNA here is from genome assembly GCA_032716605.1 of Paralithodes platypus. Lineage (NCBI taxonomy): Eukaryota > Metazoa > Arthropoda > Malacostraca > Decapoda > Lithodidae > Paralithodes > Paralithodes platypus. Next base: position 45,423,395 of record CM064492.1, on the reverse strand, counting down.
TAACTGTGGCGTCACAAGCAAATGTTTTATAAACCTTGCGAAGCAGACCAATTTTTTGGGAAATGGAAGAGGAGAAAGAACGAATATGCTTTTCAAAAGTAAGTTTGGGATCAAGAGTAACTCCTAACAAACGCAGAGTATCCACATTCTCAATTTGCTCGCCAGAAACTTGTAGATAAGGATGGGGAGGATCCAAGGTACGAGATCTGCTGATGATAATGGAGAGAGAGAGAGAGAGAGAGAGAGAGAGAGAGAGAGAGAGAGAGAGAGAGAGAGAGAGAGAGAGAGAGAGAGAGAGAGAGAGAGAGAGAGAGAGAGAGAGAGAGAGAGAGAGAGAGAGAGAGAGAGAGAGAGAATCACTTGGTCGAATTTTACCCTCGTTTGTGTTTCTGTTTGTCTGTAAACAGGAAATCTCAACCGATGTTCACGAAAGCTGCTGGGCAGATAGGATATGCACCAAGGAAGAAGTGATACCATTTAGGAGGCGATCGGTAGAGCACATACCTCCGCCAGTGTAGGCGGAGATATGCGCTCTACCGAGTGCACTTCTAGTTGTTTTGGGTTTTTTTCTCCTGCTATCTGTGGCGACAGGGTGGCTCCACAACAGACTGGGTGGAGGGGAGGGAAAGGGGGGTTTAGAGGATGGGTGAAAGTGGGGAACTAAAATACCCCTCATACCAGTAGACCTCTCTTTCTCTCTCTCTGGAGGTGGTCGACAGTAATTCAATTGATACGTTTGAGATCAGACTAGACGATCACCTGATGAAGATTGGATTAATATGAATTAATCAGTAGGCATGTGTAATTTCCCTTTCAAACTAATTTCTTTCTATACTCTATAAACACTTTCTATACTCTATAAACACTTTCTATACTCTATAAACACTTTCTATACTCTATAAACACTTTCTATACTCTATAAACACTTTCTATACTCTATATACACTTTCTATACTCTATATACACTTTCTATACTCTATATACACTTTCTATACTCTATATACACTTTTGTGGGCATTTCCTGACCCATAAGGTTACACTTCGTCCTATTTTCCGGTAAGGCTATTTAGTCGGAGGGTGGCTTACTCGGAGGGTTACTGTCCTAATCTTCCACTATAAACTGTCCCTGTCTAGTAGTATCAAGGCCGGACCACCTAGTTGGGATCGCAAGGTCTGTGTTGTCTAAGTGTCTGTGTAACTCTGTGAAACTCAGTGTGTGTGTGTGTGTGTGTATTTGGAATACATAAATATAGAAAACCATCTGCGAATTCCACATTCTCTCCCTGCATTATTTCAGTTCACTTATGAATGTATTTTGCCATACATATTTTTGTTTGTATTATCTTTTCTCTCACCCACTTCTTCTTTTCCTTCTACTTTCCTCTTCCTTTCTATACGCTTGACGCTTATTGTCTTCTCACCTCTCTGCCATATTATATTATTTGCATTCACCTGATCTGCCATATTATATTACTTGCATTCACCAGATCTGCCATATTATATTACTTGCATTCACCGTTTGAATGTATACTTACGACGGAATTCCGAAAGAAACGGTCGGATATATGGTTAGTTTTGTTGTTCTTATTAATCAATAGGATCGGAGGTGGTGGGTGGATATGGTAATTTAAATTTTAAGCCGGGTTACTTGTTTTGATAATAAGCTGCAAGCTGACATTCAGATAGGTATGGACCACCAAATGTGTTATGTCAATTTGGAAATAAAACTGGCATTCTCGATTAGGAGAAACCCACGGTTATCTACATATATCCTTAACCTTAATTATCAAGATGATAAACTGATTTTGTTCAGCTATATAAATATTTACCATAGAAAGGCCTCACTATATAACTTACTGAAAGGCGAACCTTTATACTCAATCTTGCAAAGGTGGAGGGATATTATAAATGTGATTTGCCATCTGAGTTATTTTATGCCGAGGTAATATCTAAACACATATATATATATATATATATAAACCTGATGTCAATGACAGCTGGTGGAGAGATAAAATATGCACCATGGACGAAGGGATTCAAATTAGGAGGCGATCCAGATTATATCCCAGAACCCAGAACCCCGAAGAATATTTAGGTTTATCATATTAATGATAAAGAACCAGCCAGCGTAGACACTCTATCAAATGCCGTTCTAGTTTACTTATATATCCTGTAAACCAACACTATATCCAACCTTGTCTTTGTCTAAACCTATATATCCTGTAAACCAACACTATATCCAACCTTGTCTTTGTGTAAGCCAACACTATATCCAACCTTGTCTTTGTCTAAACCTCGTCTAATTAAACCAAGTAGGCTTATTGTATACAAATCAAGTTCTTTGAAGTAAGATAATCGTAGGATTGATTTAGGAAAGAATAGTTAGGGAAGATTGAGTAAAACTGTTAACATATATAGCTGGCCGCCACGTTCTAAACACAAAGCATTATACGAAGACAAACATTATTCGGATACAAAAAATGGACATAGTGATAATAGGGAATATTTAATATACATTCAGGACTAATATACGAGAGAATGGAAGTGAAATACATAATATTTACAATATTCGGTAGAAATTCATATAACACAAAAAACATAACCAAGGCAAATACAAAAACACTAGCATATACAGTAGGAGTGTAGGTGCTATTAGATAACATATATGTAGGAGTGTAGGTGCTATTAGATAACATATATGTAGGAGTGTAGGTGCTATTAGATAACATATATGTAGGAGTGTAGGTGCTATTAGATAACATATATGTAGGAGTGTAGGTGCTATTAGATAACATATATGTAGGAGTGTAGGTGCTATTAGATAACATATATGTAGGAGTGTAGGTGCTATTAGATAACATATATGTAGGAGTGTAGGTGCTATTAGATAACATATATGTAGGAGTGTAGGTGCTATTAGATAACATATATGTAGGAGTGTAGGTGCTATTAGATAACATATATGTAGGAGTGTAGGTGCTATTAGATAACATATATGTAGGAGTGTAGGTGCTATTAGATAACATATATGTAGGAGTGTAGGTGCTATTAGATAACATATATGTAGGAGTGTAGGTGCTATTAGATAACATATATGTAGGAGTGTAGGTGCTATTAGATAACATATATGTAGGAGTGTAGGTGCTATTAGATAACATATATGTAGGAGTGTAGGTGCTATTAGATAACATATATGTAGGAGTGTAGGTGCTATTAGATAACATATATGTAGGAGTGTAGGTGCTATTAGATAACATATATGTAGGAGTGTAGGTGCTATTAGATAACATATATGTAGGAGTGTAGGTGCTATTAGATAACATATATGTAGGAGTGTAGGTGCTATTAGATAACATATATGTAGGAGTGTAGGTGCTATTAGATAACATATATGTAGGAGTGTAGGTGCTATTAGATAACATATATGTAGGAGTGTAGGTGCTATTAGATAACATATATGTAGGAGTGTAGGTGCTATTAGATAACATATGTAGGAGTGTAGGTGCTATTAGATAACATATATGTAGGAGTGTAGGTGCTATTAGATAACATATATGTAGGAGTGTAGGTGCTATTAGATAACATATATGTAGGAGTGTAGGTGCTATTAGATAACATATATGTAGGAGTGTAGGTGCTATTAGATAACATATATGTAGGAGTGTAGGTGCTATTAGATAACATATATGTAGGAGTGTAGGTGCTATTAGATAACATATATGTAGGAGTGTAGGTGCTAATAGATAACATATATGTAGGAGTGTAGGTGCTAATAGATAACATATATGTAGGAGTGTAGGTGCTATTAGATAACATATATGTAGGAGTGTAGGTGCTAATAGATAACATATATGTAGGAGTGTAGGTGCTATTAGATAACATATATGTAGGAGTGTAGGTGCTATTAGATAACATATGTAGGAGTGTAGGTGCTAATAGATAACATATATGTAGGAGTGTAGGTGCTATTAGATAACATATATGTAGGAGTGTAGGTGCTAATAGATAACATATATGTAGGAGTGTAGGTGCTATTAGATAACATATATGTAGGAGTGTAGGTGCTAATAGATAACATATATGTAGGAGTGTAGGTGCTATTAGATAACATATATGTAGGAGTGTAGGTGCTAATAGATAACATATATGTAGGAGTGTAGGTGCTATTAGATAACATATATGTAGGAGTGTAGGTGCTAATAGATAACATATATGTAGGAGTGTAGGTGCTATTAGATAACATATATGTAGGAGTGTAAGGTGCTAATAGATAACATATATGTAGGAGTGTAGGTGCTATTATAACATATATGGAGTGTAGGTGCTATTAGATAACATATATGTAGGAGTGTAGGTGCTAATAGATAACATATATGTAGGAGTGTAGGTGCTATTAGATAACATATATGTAGGAGTGTAGGTGCTATTAGATAACATATATGTAGGAGTGTAGGTGCTAATAGATAACATATATGTAGGAGTGTAGGTGCTATTAGATAACATATATGTTTTGATAGAGATAGGGAGAGGGGTATTGTGTGCGCATTATAATAATAATACGAGAGAGAGAGGTGGAATTTTAGTTTAGGGGTAAAAGTGGAGGTAAGGTAACTAACTGCCTTACTACCCTGCGTCTACACCCTCCTATTCGGTCCTCTTTCCCCCCATTACTCTGGGTGGCATCTAATCTTAAGGGGTAACAAGCAAAAACACAATACATTTTACTTGACGCATTCACGTGGGGGGGGGGGGGTTCTTGAATTGTTATGTGTGACTGTACTAGTAACTAACAGGGAAGGGTGGATGGCTATAAACCATTATGATTAAAAGCACCGTAACAACTTATCCTCACACTCTCCCATTGGATCCTATCCTTTAAGTTTAAACCATGCCAACAAGCACACCCCCTTCCCTATACAGTGTCTCATCCCTCTCCATCCCATCAAGCTACGCCATCTATGGGGGTGAGTGATCTACAAGATGATGGGGGTGAGTGATCTACAAGATGATGGGGGTGAGTGATCTACAAGATGATGGGGGTGAGTGATCTACAAGATGATGGGGGTGAGTGATCTACAAGATGATGGGGGTGAGTGATGATGGGGGTGAGTGATGATGGGGGTGAGTGATCTACAAGATGATGGGGGTGAGTGATGATGGGGGTGAGTGATGATGGGGGTGAGTGATGATGGGGGTGAGTGATCTACAAGATGATGGGGGTGAGTGATCTACAAGATGATGGGGGTGAGTGATGATGGGGGTGAGTGATGATGGGGGTGAGTGATGATGGGGGTGAGTGATCTACAAGATGATGGGGGTGAGTGATCTACAAGATGATGGGGGTGAGTGATGATGGGGGTGAGTGATCTACAAGATGATGGGGGTGAGTGATCTACAAGATGGTGGGAGTGAGTGATGATGGGGGTGAGTGATTATGGGGTGAGTGATCTACAAGATGATGGGGGTGAGTGAGTGATCTACAAGATGATGGGGGTGAGTGATGATGGGGGTGAGTGATGATGGGGGTGAGTGATCTACAAGATGATGAGGGTGAGTGATCTACAAGATGATGGGGGTGAGTGATGATGGGGGTAAGTGATGATGAGGGGGGGGTGAGTGATGATGGGGTAAGTGATGATGGGGGTGAGTGATCTACAAGATGATGGGGGTGAGTGATCTACAAGATGATGGGGGTACAAAGTACAAAGGAGTACAAAGTACAAAGGAAATCAAGCAACAACAGATCTCGGACCCTCCTACTAGGTTGCTTGTCCTCCCAAAACACTTGAGGAATCAAGTGTCCAAAACAGTGGTTTTAGAGTGGGTAAGGGAACATTGGAAAGGGAACTACTTGCCCTGCCCCTAAACGTGCAGGACTAGGAAAGTTAGTAGGGGACATATGGGTAGTGTTAGTAACTGAGGGTGGGGGTATAATAAAGTTACTCATTTCCAAACGCAGTCAGTCGCGGGTTTGATGCGAGATATTTGTCTAGGCGGAATTTAAATGAATCAACGGTGCTGCAGTCTATAACGTCTCGGGGAAGCCCATTCCACAAGTTGACACACTCGTTGAAGAAGAAATTTCTTAGATTCGTGCGAGTTAAATATGATTTACCAATAATTTTGCAACCGTTCCCGCGTGTAATTAGATTGGTTCGATAGTGAAGTACTTACTACCCCAAAAAGTTCATATTGTCGATGCCCTTTGATGATTTTGAACACTTGAATTAAGTCGCCTCGTAATCTGCGCTGGGTGGGTTACAGGAAATAGATTTAATTCTCTAAGACGCTCTTCGTATGGTTTGTTCTTTAGGCGAGGTATAATTTTGGTAACTCTACGTTGAACTCGTTCTAGCTTGTTTATATCTTTTTGGTAATAAGGGCCCCCCCAGGATTGAACGCAGTATTCCAGAAGAGGGCGGACTACGGAAAAAAACAAAATGTAAAGGGTTAGGATTACTTCTTCTGGATTTATGCTCAAATGACCTGCCTATAAAGCCAATTATTTTGTTTTGCCTTCTTAAACAACTTCTGAACATTGTTGACTCGGTTTTTAGGTTACTCGATATTGTTACTCCCAGATCAGTTTCTCTTGTTTACATTCGTAAGCTGAGTGCCATTCGATCGATAGTTTGCTTTCTCATTTAGGTATCCGACATGTAGTACTTTACTTTATTTATTATCCGCATTGAAAACTCATTTGCCAAATTTGGGCCCAACATGACACATTTATCTAGATTGTGGTTGCATATCGTCAACTTGTTCTTTTGAGAGTAGCTATTTGCAATTTTTGTATCGTCAGCAAATTTTGAGATTGTGCAGGTGAGACCCTCATCTATGATCGTTGATGTAAATTAGAAAGAGAATGGTCCTAGGCCGATCCCTGGGGTACCCCGCTATTACAGTTGGTCCCATTTAGATGCCTTACCGTTTATGACTACCCTTGCTTCTGTTGATGCTGAGCCAATTTTATCTATCGCGCATTTCCAACACACCTTCTTGTATCCATGCGCTTTTTAGTTTTAGCAGTAAACGTTTGTTGTGGGGGAACTTTGTCAAAGGCCTTTGAAAATCAAGGTATATAATATCTACAGCTTACTCTCATCGCTAGAGGGTGAGGATATCGTGGAAGAAGTCTAAAGGTTTGTTAAAACAGGAACGTTGTTTTACGAAAGCCGCATGTTTGAGTATCTTTAAGTACTTGTTATTTTTCCTCCACAAAGTGATTTACCGAGTCTGTCTCGTTATGGACCGTTCTAGCATTTTACATACAACTGAGGTTAAAGATAATTGGGACGATTAGTAGTTACTGGGTAGGGATTGTGCTGCCTTTTTTGAAATATCGGTGTTACGTTTGCGGCTAGCTTCACTGATTCAGGCATAGTTCCAGAACTGCAAGGATTTATTGAATAGTAATGTGGTGTCAGTGGTTTTGGAGAGCTCAGTCTTTAGCTTCCTTTAGACCTCTTCTCGGCGAGATTGGGGGGGTGTCAGGGTGAGTGATGATGGGGGTGAGTGATCTACAAGATGTATGGGGGGGTGAGTGATGATGGGGTGTGAGTGATAGGTGGGGTGGAGTGCTGATGCTGGGGGTGGGGTGGGGGGAGTGATCTACAAGATGATGGGGGGTGAGTGATCTACAAGATGATGGGGGTGAGTGATGATGGGGGTGAAGTGATCTAACAAGATGATGGGGTGGAGTGATGATGCGGGGTGGGATGATGATGGGGGTGAGGGATCTATGGCAAGATGATGAGGGTGATGGGGTGAGTGATCTACAAGATGATGGGGGTGGAGTGATGATGGTTTGGGGATGATGATGGGGGTGAGTGATGATGGGGGTGAGGTGATGATGGGTGGTGGGGTGAGTGATCTACAAGATGATGGGGGTGAGTGATGATGGGGGTGAGTGATCTACAAGATGATGGGGGTGAGTGATCTTACTCATTTCAGAGCGAACAAAACATGCAGCGAAGTTACCATTAGGTGGCCCAGTCGGACGGAAAAGGGGTGACCGGGGGACATTGTACATACATACATACACACTACATAACATAGCTATTACAGGATCATACATGCAATTGGGGGTGGGGTAGGGGTGACTGAGCATGAATTAAAAAAAGTACGGCCAGATCACATTGCGGGGACCGTAAAGTTTGTGTGGTCTGTGTATACCTACTATGGCACGTGCAGGAGATAATGACTTAAGGGGAGATGGATCGAGTTTCTGGTCCCCTTTCTCGCTCGTGTTAAGCCCCATTAGTAATGAGATTGTAAGACGTTCGGCCCATTAGTTTGGCGATTTTAACACCTTTAGTCCCATTTCGTTGTAAATTTTAAGAAATTTCGTGTCATTTAGATGTCGATTTTTTCCTGGCGAGCGAAAGCGAGCCTGAAATTTTAAGAGGAACCGGCCTTCGGCCGGGACATTTTTCTACCGAAATGTTTTCAATTTATGTCTAGGTGGTGTTTTTCTAAGCTTGATGGAGGTATAGCGAGGAAACTAAGAAATAAAGGAATTATTGAACTAATAGACCTAAAAAACGGCCCATCTCCCCTTATCCCGCCATAAAAAGAGCCACTCTGACATATTAATGACCGTGTAAAGGGTTTTTATTTGTAATCCTCCTCAACTTTGGAGAGAGAGAGAGAGAGAGAGAGAGAGAGAGAGAGAGAGAGAGAGAGAGAGAGAGAGAGAGAGAGAGAGAGAGAGAGAGAGAGAGAGAGAGAGAGAGAGAGAGAGATAGATAGATAGATAGATAGATAGATAGATAGATAGATAGATAGATAGAGAGAGATAATACATAATAATTAAGTTTTTTTTAAAGGGAAGATTATTATAATTTATCAATATTTTTGTTTTCTTCTCTAGACATCCATCAAGCTTAAAAACATAACCCGAAAACCCCTCTTCAAGATAAATTTGTACATTTTTCGGTAGAAACATGCCGATTCTTCTTTAATTGCAGGCTCGCTATTGCTTGCCAGGAAAAAATCGACAGCTTAATGGCACCAAAGGTCTTAAGATCTACAAATAAATGGGATAAACGGTCTTAAAGTAGCCAAACTAGTGGGGCGAACGTTATACAATTTCAAAACTAATTGGGCTAAGTGTCATTTAGGTGTCGAGTATCTTCCTGACGAGCGATAGCGAGCCTGTAACTTAAGAGAAACCGGCCTTCGGCTGGAACATTTTTCTACCGAAAAATGTTCACATTTATCCTGAAGGGGGTCTTGGGTGTGTGTTTTAAGAATGATAGAGGTCTAGGAAACAAACTAGAACAAAAATTTATAATAATATGAACAAATAAATAGAAAGTAGTATAACCTGCCCTTAAGGCCACCGTTGCAGGTGATGGTGATAGTGTACAGGTATGGTCAGCAGGGGGGCTTACAATACACATCTCAGGCACTACCTTCAACTTTATGGTGTACAGGTATGGTCAGCAGGGGGGCTTACAATACACATCACAGGCACTACCTTCAACTTTATGGTGTACAGGTATGGTCAGCAGGGGGGCTTACAATACACATCACAGGCACTACCTTCAACTTTATGGTGTACAGGTATGGTCAGCAGAGGGGCTTACAATACACATCACAGGCACTACCTTCAACTTTATGGTGTACAGGTATGGTCAGCAGGGGGACTTACAATACACATCACAGGCACTACCTTCAACTTTATGGTGTACAGGTATGGTCAGCAGGGGGGCTTACAATACACATCACAGGCACTACCTTCAACTTTATGGTGTACAGGTATGGTCAGCAGGGGGGCTTACAATACACATCACAGGCACTACCTTCAACTTTATGGTGTATAGGTATGGTCAGCAGGGGGGCTTACAATACACATCACAGGCACTACCTTCAACTTTATGGTGTACAGGTATGGTCAGCAGGGGGGCTTACAATACACATCACAGGCACTACCTTCAACTTTATGGTGTATAGGTATGGTCAGCAGGGGGGCTTACAATACACATCACAGGCACTACCTTCAACTTTATGGTGTACAGGTATGGTCAGCAGGGGGGCTTACAATACACATCACAGGCACTACCTTCAACTTTATGGTGTACAGGTATGGTCAGCAGGGGGGCTTACAATACACATCACAGGCACTACCTTCAACTTTGGAAAAATAGGATGACACATTTTGATATTTTCATCTAGCAATAAACGATTTTATACAATTCATATTATCACCAACCCACCAATTAACTTACAAATAAACCTAGTTAATTAAATCTATGAAACTAATGAATATGTGTGGTACTCTAAGGATTCGAACCTAGGACAATTTAAGAAGGATCTGTGAGAATGATAAGGGTAACGACTGTCTCTCATTTAACCCCCTGACTTTCACATACCCTTCCTAATATGTATGAAGTCGTCTAATAATAGGCAGCAAACAGAAAATAAATGCACCTAAGTATCTTCCAAGGCTTTATTTGGTACACATCTTAGTTTATTAACCCTCTCAAGATTCAATAAGCATTTCTGTTCTGTTTTCTGGCTAATAAGACGATTTTATTAAGATTAAGAAGGCAATATGGAAGTTTGAGGGATAATTGAGATACGTTTTACCCTAGTAATTCCCACAGATCCTTTCTAAGCGGTGTAAAATCATCTAATGATAGCCATAATATACTGTCAAGATGCGTCATAATCTTTAGAGGGTTATTTTTGAACAAATTACAAGACGCTACAATAATTTGGCTTTAAGGGAGATTGGTCTGTTTTTCTGGACACCTTTCTCCCTCATGCTTTGCCTCTAGTTTTCAGATTTTAAGACGTTCGGCTCATTAGTTCGGCGATTTTATGACCTTTCGCCCCTCTTCTGTCAATATTAAGACTTTTCGTATAATTTAGGTGTTAATTTATGTTCTACCGAAAAATTTACAAATATCTTGAAAGGGGATCCTGGGGTTGTGTTTTTAAAGTTTGATGGAGGTTTATTTGGAGGTTTATTTGGAGGCTTATATGGGTAAATAGAAACTACTAAATCAATGACAAAATCGACCAAAAAATAAAACATCCCCCATAATCTAGAGCTTACACAATGCGCCACGTGTGCAGATTTGTCCACTTATTTTATGATACGATTTATACATGATGATAATGCTTACCAGTCTATTTATAGTTACAGTCAATGTGCTATATATCGGCCACACGTATTACTGTGATTTATACATGATGATAATGCTTACCAGTCTATTTATAGTTACAGTCAATGTGCTATATATCGGCCACACGTATTACTGTGATTTATACATGATGATAATGCTTACCAGTCTATTTATAGTTACAGTCAATGTGCTATATATCGGCCACACGTATTACTGTGATTTATACATGATGATAATGCTTACCAGTCTATTTATAGTTACAGTCAATGTGCTATATATCGGCCACACGTATTACTGTGATTTATACATGATGATAATGCTTACCAGTCTATTTATAGTTACAGTCAATGTGCTATATATCGGCCACACGTATTACTGTGATTTATACATGATGATAATGCTTACCAGTCTATTTATAGTTACAGTCAATGTGCTATATATCGGCCACACGTATTACTGTGATTTATACATGATGATAATGCTTACCAGTCTATTTATAGTTACAGTCAATGTGCTATATATCGGCCACACGTATTACTGTGATTTATACATGATGATAATGCTTACCAGTCTATTTATAGTTACAGTCAATGTGCTATATATCGGCCACACGTATTACTGTGATTTATACATGATGATAATGCTTACCAGTCTATTTATAGTTACAGTCAATGTGCTATATATCGGCCACACGTATTACTGTGATTTATACATGATGATAATGCTTACCAGTCTATTATAGTTACAGTCAATGTGCTATATATCGGCCACACGTATTACTGTGATTTATACATGATGATAATGCTTACCAGTCTATTTATAGTTACAGTCAATGTGCTATATATCGGCCACACGTATTACTGTGATTTATACATGATGATAATGCTTACCAGTCTATTTATAGTTACAGTCAATGTGCTATATATCGGCCACACGTATTACTGTGATTTACATACTGGGTATAAATGCGGTTTAACTAGTGTCCTTAGAGCATATTTTTTCTCTTCTATCAAAATAAATAACTTAATGGAGTTGTGATTGTGCTTAAATTCCCAGGCAAAATATAATACATAAACATAGTCATAAGCATTTTTTATTATACAAATAAATAGTTATATAATCGATAATGAATGGATGTATGTGTACTTTGAGAAGT